>JAEIFR010000019.1:0-520000 GCA_018904105.1 Zaprionus tsacasi | reverse complement strand
CATAAAGTGCAGGCGGAAAATGGGTTACAGCCAAATGATTCAAATGATTCACACACACACACACACAAATTTTGGCTACACATCTGTCACGTCATTCCACGTTTGGGGGTAGCAGTTACTCGGCATAGTAACGAGTCAGTTACGCGAATGAGTTATAAAAATTCTTTAACTAAACAATTTTTTGGTCTGATTAAAGTCGTAATAAATTATGCACAAATTGCTTGGGTAACGGGATGCAATTAGGAAGAAGGTAGAGAGGTATAGGAGGTACCCTTTAGGCAGGTTCATATTAAAGGAAGTGCTACATATATCACTTTTCTGTTATATTTGCATTATTTGAGTGTATACAAATGTAATTAAATAACAGATACCTACAAGGACGATCAATTAATTAAATTAATAACGTGATTTCTATTTTTTCTGCTTTTATAATAATTAATAAATACCTGCAACTGTTATTTTCCAGTATATTCCAGTTTTTTTCACGCAATTCCTAACCTCAAATCACACTTACTTTCTAACTTGCTAGTGCTATTTATAAGTTGTAACCCTAACTTGTTTTCCAAGCTGATCCTTTTATTTTTCAAAGAGCTCAATTGAGTTTTTTTTATAAAGTTAAAAGAGTATAATAATAATAAAATATTCGATCGATTTTTTTTTCTGATTGACAGCCAACTAGTTTCAGGTACTAAACAATCGCTTAAACATTGTCCATAAAAAGGCTTATGAGTTGTGAATGGAGAGGAAAAAGGAGACCGATTGTAGGCAATGTGTAGGGGAGGGCAGCTGGGCAGCTGGGCAACTGGTCCGACTGATACATGACTATTCATGGCACTCAATTCACTTTGACATGAGTTACTTTCATTCATTGCGAAAAAGTCGCAAACAGACGAGCGAATTGTCTTGACAGCTTCGAATGTAGTGGGTACTGACGATGATGATGATGATGATGATGAAGCTAATGGAGACAATGATGAGGATGTTGATAGTGTTGTTGATGATGATGTTTCTCTCGAGGCACAACTAATGATTTTACTGTACAGATTGACACTTTTATCCAATGACCATGACTGTGACTTTGGCTTGGCGATGCGATTGTGCGATTGTGAGTGTGATTGTAAGTGCGACTGTGACTGTGACTGTAACTGTGACTGTGACTGCGCCAGTGAGTGTGATTATTGCAGGTTCAGCTTCAACTTGGCGAAACGAAAGCAACGCGAGCAAAGAAACAATTTGTCGCTAATCTGAACGAGACCCTCAACGGGCCGCTGCACTTGGCAACGCGTGTTGCACGTTGCAAGCAGCACGTTGCAAGCTGCAAGCTGCGCGGCTCGAGACAATTTGCAATTGAAAGTCGCAAGTTTAGATAAAAAAAACCGCAGGCAGCGATCGATTTCCAAATCGAAGACTTTTCCTAAGGCTGAATCTGAATAAAAACGCAGTCCAGTGCGTCGTTTTATGAGATCACGTTCTATTAGATACGTGAAATATCTCATGGATATGCCAGAGATACGAAAAAACCAGGAGAGAGAGAAAGAGAGAGAGGGAGGGAGACAGCACGCTTGACTAACTAGCTGGCACGTTCAACTTGAGGCAAGTGCGTGTTTTACGCTACTTTGGCTAACAGCAGCAGCAGCAGCATCAGGCCGACATACAATACGATATACGGTATAGAGTATATACGATACGATACGATACGATACTAAACAATGTAACTGTTGTTGAGCAGGCGTTAAGATAGCACATTAGCTGTGGTTACTCCAGTCTCTGTCATGTCCAACCGTTGTGTGCATTATAATAATCGCATTCAAGTAGTCAAGATTACCCATTATGCCCATGATAGTGTTTGTCTTTCTCTCTGAGGTTTTTTTTTCCTCTTGGCTCTCGGGTTTATTTAACGCTTCAACGCCAAAGCCATTAGCTATTTTCGGTATAATTGTTATTTTCTACCATTACCGTGATTATTATTATTGCAGTCGAGCACGGTGCACATTGAACTAATAATTTAGGCAATTAATATGTCAAGTGTATAGACAGTACTACATATAAAAGAAGAAACAGTAGAGGAGGGGAATCAAATCAATAGCTTGGATAAAAATAAACCAAAGTCTAGAGAGGGGAGGAGAAAAATTACAAACGTGGGAATTGAATCGAAGTGGAAAGAAATTACGGAAAAAGAAGCTAAAGATATCTGTAAAAGAAATCAACAGTGCTGGAAACGAAGGAGAAAATGTGGAAAAAAAAACAAGAGTTATGAGCTATGGTCAATGGAAAAGAATTATAGACAAACCAGAAGCGAATTCAAAAGCGAAATTATAAAGAAAATCAAAGTTGATCTGGACGATGTGCATTAAATAATTTAAAATAATAGTGTGGCATGATTATATTTAAAGAAAAACTCTTAAGCAACTGTTTATAGTCTAGGAAAATATTTATTTCTATCTTTCCAGCTTCCTTTAGTTTTATTTGATTCCCTATTTGATATCTAGAATAAAGTCAAGTTTTTTTGAAAACCCTGCTTGATTTCTCGTCTACAAAACCCTATAACACTTTCCGGCTAATGGTATATGAAGAAGTGGGCTCTGACAAGCCTACAATGAACGACATCTTCTACGTTCCAAATGCGATTTGGGCAAGTCTGTCAGCCACGACTTCCAATTAAACCATTAACTCGAATCTGATAGCTCACAACAACTACGAATCTTGGCAGAAAACTAGGCCAATTGTAATTAAAACGTTCTACGTGCCTCTCTCGATGATTTTGTGTTATTTTTTTTGGTTTTGGACTTAAAGTTGACCGACTTTGCTCATAGAGTGCGTAGAAAACCGGTAAAGTTGCTCTATCTCTCTGGGTCTCTCTCTCTCTTATGTAAACCGATATTGTATTCGTTATTTTCCTCTGATTGAATCAATTGAGTAATTGAATTGTTGTGAATCTTCCGAATCGGCGTGACGCCACAGAAACGAATAAGTCAAAGCCGCGACGAGCGAATACAAATAAAAAGAGAGTAATAATAATAATAATAATAAGGTAATGCTTATTTTGATTAGAAAGTTGTATAATCTCTGAGAGCAGCGATTCGAGGCATGTGAATTTTTTACGCAATTGTTTTTTTTAGTTTGTTTTGATTCACTTTTTTTTTTTTATTTTGCACGAGGCCGACCGTTAGTTAGTTGTTGTATAAGTAACAACAACTGAAAAACAATGACAATTACAATACAGCGACAACTACAACAATTTTATGGTACATGCAGATAGACAGAGCACGGCATATGATTTAATTTGAGTATGCCAGAGAGAGAGAGAGGGAGAGGTAGAGAAAAACAAAAGCAAAATTAAGAAAACAAGACGGGAGAGACCTGAAACATGCCCCGGAGCTGGGGGGAGAAGAATGAGGGCAACCGAAATCCAAAATCTGTGAAACTACAACAAATTATATTTACTTTAATTTAAAAAAAAAATGGTATGCCATTTTCGGTGTTTATTTTAATAACAGAAACTCTGAAGACATTTAAAAACGCATCAACACGAGTTTCAATTCGAGAAATGTAACTAAAAGAAACAATAAAGATAAACAGTAAATACAAGACAATTATCTTATGAAAAGTAATTGTTATAAATCAACAAAAACTTCAGGGAAAATTGCCCCAAAAATATCCACTGAGTTGCCATTGTTGTGGTCCTTGGCTTAAGTAAGTTTTGATGTACTCACGATACCTTTGGTCAGCCGGAGTTAATGATGAATGACCTTACAGACCCCCACACACACACACACAGTTCCCTTCTCTGTGAACCTCATGGCACAGCTCCCTTCTCTGTGATTCTCACAGCTCAACAGACGTTCGTGTTAACAATGAAAAATATGTTAGATCTCTCTCTCCATCTCCCTCTGAGCTAATCTTACTACGTTTCTTTTTCATTAAAACTGTAAAGTCATATTACCTAACTCTTGTTTTCTTTCAAATTTAGTTTTTGTTTTCGAGAACAATTCAGCTTAATGATAAGCCACATGTTTGAAAAACTATAAAATACCAGCCTTTTAGCAAAACATAATTTGAAGAACATAAAAAAACCATAACCTAGCATAGATGAACATGTGATATATTTTAGATTATTCAAACTTGAACATAAGGAACAATTTTTCATTTGAATAACACGCTTCTGGGTCTAAGAAATAATCAAAATCAAAAACTTGTTTCCAGTTTCATAACGTAGTACATAATAGAAATCATAATGCAGTCTAACCCGATCTAGCCTGATTCTAGTCTTTTCTTCACCTTCCCTTTCGGTTATTGAAGATTATCATTTATGTGTATTAATATTTCATGAGTTTTATTTGTTACAAACAGGTTGTATCAGTTGACGTGAAACAAGTCGGTAGGCTACAGTCGAACACGCTCGACAGTAAGATACCATTCGCCCAATTCTCAAAATCCGTTACCAACGTGTAATCATACTTATTATTTAAAACAAAGAATTCTGCACAACTTATTCTACTATGGCTTACTCGCTCGCACTCACTCGATCGATTGCGGAGGTCAAAATTAGTATATATTCATGGATTTTGTTCTTGAATAAAATGGCTTAATAGATTTTTCAATTTAAAAAAGTCAACAAAAAATTTAATATTTGTGATTTTGGTAAGGGTCCCCCCTGTTCATTTTTCAGAAAAAATTTTTTGTCAAAATTTAAAATCGGCTGCTTTTACTTTTAATCGATTGCGGAGGTCAAAATTAGTATAAAACAAGTGTTTAAAATTGTTTTAGAGGATACTTAATTTTCGGTCAAAAATCATGCCAAAGTCGACTAAAAATTTGACATGCAACACCCTCGACACGACGAGTATCCTCACTTTCCTCACTTCATAACTTTCTTAAAAATCATGCGATTTTGTTCGGGTAAAGCATTTTATTCATGGTTTTAGTTCTAGAATAGAATGGCTTAATAGAAATTTCAATTTAAAAAAGTCAACAAAAAATTTAATTTTTGTGATTTTGGTAAGGGTCCCCCCTGTTCATTTTTCAGAAAAAATTTTTTGTCAAAATTTAAAATCGGCTGCTTTTACTTTTAATCGATTGCGGAGGTCAAAATTAGTATAAAACAAGTGTTTAAAATTGTTTTAGAGGATACTTAATTTTTGTCCAAAAATCATGTCAAAGTCGACTAAAAATTTGACATGTAAGACCCTGGATAGGACCAGTATCCTCACTTTCCTCACTTCATAACTTTCTTAAAAATCATGCGATTTTGTGTGGGTAAAGCATTTTATTCATGGTTTTAGTTTTAGAATAGAATGGCTTAATAGTTTTTTCAATTTAAAAAAGTCAACAAAAAATTTAGTTTTTGTGATTTTGTTAAGGGTCCCCCCTGTAAATTTTTCAGAAAAAATTTTTTGTCAAAATTTAAAATCGGCTGCTTTTACTTTTAATCAATTGCGGAGGTCGAAATTAGTATAAAACAAGTGTTTAAAATTGTTTAAGAGGATACTTAATTTTTGTCCAAAAATCATGTCAAAGTCGACTAAAAATTTTACATGCAACACCCTCGACAGGACGAGTATCCTCACTTTCCTCACTTCATAACTTTCTTAAAAATCGAACGATTTTCTTCGGGTAAAGCATTTTATTCATGGTTTTAGTTCCTGTATAAAATGACTTTAGTCCGATTTTAACAATTGTTTAGTAATCTTAAATAGATTAACTTTATAATTGCTTGCCTGAGCGTAATTTAGCAAATTGGTTCAACTAACTAACTGTGCAGCTATAACTTATGATCATAAATCTCTGGGCAACTCTGGGCACCTCTGGCCTCACATCTTCCGGTGACCTCGGCTCGCCTTTCACACAGTTTCGGCGTAGGCCTCATTAAAGCGAACCCAAAGTTGACAATTCGAAATGGTCATTGCCCAATGAAATGCCCATGATAAAGTACTTTACCAACTCAAGCGAAAGGTTTGGGTTTTTGGCAAAAGAGTTTAATGAACTTTTGTTGAAATTTGCCAAAACGTATCGAATAAGCCAAATCATCATCTGACCCAAGGCAAAACTAGTTATGAAAAGCCGCCATCGCGGTGGATTATGTCATGGCCAGAGCGGTTCTAGCCGGAATTTTGCATGTTAATGATCTAGAAGAAGAATCGCCGAATGCCAAAGTCAGGGCTATGGAAAGCCATGTTCAAATACGACTGAAAACTATTCAATATTCATAATTCTTTTACTTTGCTTCTTCTTCGCCAGCGAGTTCTTTCAACTGACTGCGATCAAGTGGTCGGCCCCGCGGGGCCAATATATATTCACATTTAACACGATGCTCATCGAGCCAAGTCAGCCGGGTTCAAACACCTTTCGAAACTTGTCTAATGAGTTCGAGTATTTATTGATTGCTTCAAGCTGAACCGCGTCTATGCTTGATTCATTTCGCCACACGCTGCGTGTGCGGCATCTCCGCAAAGATTGCGTAAAACCAACGAGAGATACTCGTAAACGATCTCAGGTAGTACGAACTCCAGTACGATCGTCTGTCTATCTGAGGCACTTTTCGCAATGCGCTCAATGCACTGCAATTGAAGTCTTTTACGATGTCGTCGAATCGTTTGCGTTGGGTTTGATTAGTTGGTAAATTTACCATCATTTAATTAAATTACTTATGATGCAGTCACTCCATGCTCCGTGCTTACGTATTATCAACGACAATGAACGGAAATGGCGACCAATTTGCATGCAGCAACTTGTTTTTTCTATCTCTCTCTCTCTCTCTGTCTCTTTCTTCACGCTGCTGCATTGCTTAACCAACACTGGAAGAGTGAAAGGCCTCCACTTTTCATACTACCAGGAGTTGCTGCCACCGTTTGCTGCAATCAGCCAGTGCAGCTGCTGTTGGGGTCTACTCCATCCCTGGATAGGTAGCACCATATTCCCTGCTTCTATTCTTAGTGGATTGTACCATGCATCTGCAGAGGGAAGGGGGCTTCTCTTGGAGTGATGAAGTGGCACTCAGGTGCTGTAGAATTGCCTTTTACTGTTATAAGTGTTTTCCAGTAGTCTCTCTATTAAATGCAATTGCCATGATATGTGGGTTGCGCTATGAAAGTTCTAGAAAGTTGAGTGTGAAATGCAGGAAAATTATGTAGAATGTGGAATTGGAATTTAGATTAGCTGAGAAATTGATATTTAATTTGTTCATTAAGTTCTTAACTAGAAATTTTAATTAAACTTCAGCGGATAATGATTTATCTATGCGATCTATTTTCTCATAAATATATTCAACTATATTCTAATATTTCTTCAGGATTTATCTCTTTTATTTAATATTTTTATATGCGTTCAGTTTTATATATGTTAGGTGGGTTTTTAAACGCATATGTTCTTGGGAGTTGAATGTAAAATGAAGAAAAAGCTGATATAGTGTGGAAAAATACAAAATAAAGTTAAATTGTTAAGAATTATAGAGAAATTTGTTATAAATTAACTTACTTAAATCGAAATAAGTAATTTAATCTAAAAGTCTTTTAAATTCCTTCTAAAGAAATTATTCTTATATCTGCTTTGCCTTTTATATGATTATAAGCAAATTTCAAAGGTCAGCATAGAAATGCTAATTATTGTGGTAGTTAAGTGAACCGCTTTATAGAGTCAGTCAGTCAGTCCGCTTGTCAGACATTGATCGATGGGCTGAAATGATGCCTCTTCTCTGAAGCTGCACGTTTCGGTTTCTATTTCGCATTCGCAATCTGTTCTTTCGGCCACTGTCCCAGTTCCAGCATGTATTTTTTTCGCTATGTACCGCGCTATCATCATGCGCTGCTCCCACGATCCCCAACACATACATGGAATAGAAATAGAAATAGAAAAATAGGAGTATAACGAGAGAGAGAGAGTGTGCGGAGTTCTCGTATAGCACAAAAAACGCTAACGAACCAAGTGTAGGTCCCTAATGGCGGGCACATGTGCTACGTGGCAGCAAACGAACTGCTGCAGCTTCGCCTCCTCTCCTTCCTTCCCTCTTCCCTCTCCCCACTCTACACAACTGGCGCAGCATACAAGCGCGCCCTCGCCCCCGCCCGCTCGACTATTCTGGCAAATGTCCGAGAAAGAAATCGACGCAGTCACGTAAAATTATTTTAATAATCACATAACTTTCGGCATTTACACGCCATGCGGCCCAATGGGAGTAGTCCGCTTTCCGAGGGCTCTATGGCAGGCAGGGGCGGAGGAGGGGGTAACAAAGAAAACAAAATGTCAATAAATTTTTTTCTCCAAGCAACACACACACAGAAAACACACAAAGTTGAACCAGAACAACAAGTAAAAGTCAAAATGGCGAGGGGTATGTATAGAACGATGCGATGAGGCTGGGGATGGGGATGGGTAGGGGGATGGAGTCGGGCAGCGCTTAAGTGGGATTTGCGGCGCACTTCAGTGTCAACTTTAACAATAAGTTGAGGAGTGGAATGAGTGAAGTGAGTATGAGTGAATGAGTGTGGCCTGCCTGGGTGGGGTGGGTGAGGTGGAACCTTGACGTTGGAGAATTGTCGTCAAACAAAGCAGTTCCCTACAATATACTATATACATAAGTAAAATCGGTTTTCTTTTTTTTCTCTTTCTTTGTGGTACGTAAACTTTTGGCATCAACTGTGGGCTTCTACTAATGAAATAAAAACGGGCCCCGGCTCGGGCCGAGAACTTGAGCTAAGTGCGCACAGCAGGTGGCCAAAAGTTAAAGCTGTGTATCCATCAGATACATTTCATTTGCCTGTCGGCTGCGACCATTCGACAAATGGAAAGTCAGACAGCCTTTCGCTTCTAGCAACCCCTCCACCCTCTTGAAATTTAAGCACTTTCAGCTACACTTATCCCACTGTGCACCGCACACTGTCTCCCCTTTGCAGGCTGAGGCGGTGCAGTCATTTGAGATAAATTACTTTGTGCACCTGATGAAAACCAAAGCAACTCTGCCACATACAACACAACCGAATACCGAAGCGACCCCTTGAGCTAGGCATTTCTTTCCCTCTCTCTCTGGCTCTACATCTATATCTATAAAGCTGTAGAGCGCATTTATTGTCATTATTATTATTTGGATACTGTTGCTCCCCTCTCTATAGAGTGGGATACCACCGCTATCTGCCGCTGGATTTATGCCACAACACAAAGGCGAACGCTAAAAAATTTCTGCTTTTAATTTTGTTCCTTTTCTTTTTTTTTTTTTTTTTCTCTTTTTTCCATTGCCGGACAGCTGCATTAAAAAAGTCGCCCCAAAGAAAACAGTTTGCATTGCAATTTTGACTTGGTTTATTTTCGTTGCTTTGTTGGCTTTGTTTTTGTTATCAGGCAAGCAGAAAATAGAAACAAAATAAGCAGCGAAAATGTTTGAAAAGTGACCAGAGCACAGGGACAAAGAGAGTGGGAGAGAGACAGACAGAGAGAGAGAGAGAGAGAGAGAGAGAAATGCGCGAGCGCGGCGACAAAAGCTTGTGTCCGGTCAAGGGAGGCTAAGGCCTTATGTAGAGAACTTTGGGATACAAGTGGCTCTGTCGTATTTTATTTGAGTTCTTTATGAAGTTATGGAAATGTTTGCTTAACATTAAACTCTTTAGTAATATTTTAATATGATATTTAATAAATAAATGCAACTGAAAATAACTTGAGTAGAATGATATATCATTTAAAGTCATCTTGAGCAGATTAACTACTAATGAACAGAAACATGCATAAAATTATATATGGTATATTTGATTAAATCAGCTAAAACTGCTAAAAATACATAGAATATCATAGGTCACTTAAATAATATTATATATTTCATATATATATACAGACCCCAATAAATTTGATTTCATTAAACTAAGCACAATTTTTGTGCATTCTTTATAGATATGAATTTTCATATCCAACTCTAGTAGGGCATAAGCTCAAGACTTATAGCCGAGCCACAGTCTGCATGGTTTCTCTACCTTTCTCTCTCCCTTTCTCTCTCTCTCTCTCTCTGACTCTACTCTACCCATATTGTTTGTTAATTTCTTCTATAATTTTTACAGTTGCTTGCTTCGCTGCATTTCATTTGCCGTCTGCCCTGCCCCCCGTTCCTACCTCTGCCCCTGCCCCTTCCCCCTTGTGGAGTTTTGCTGTTTTGTTTTGGCTTTTCAGAACTTAATTAAATGTTGTCACAGCGTACACTTTGTAGTTTCCGTCGGGCAGCTAAAGGGCAAAGGCTGGGGGAGTTGGGGGGTCAAAACTGAGTTGGACTGTGGGCAGGGTAGGGGTATGGGTAGGGGTACCAGGGGGTCTGCTGCTGTGTGTGACAGCGATTCGAAGTGTAAATGAAATAATAGCTGCTAAAAACCAATTTGGCGTAAATTACAAAAGCTTAACGGCTAAATAAATGGAGTTCTTTTAGCTGACAAGCTCGGGCGACCTTTGACTAACAATGTTTCAATAATTCTCCCCTCTCTTTCTCTCTCTCTCTCTTGTAGGTCTGTGGAGCTGATTGCACTGCTGGCGATATCATGCACATTTTTCCTGTTCATGCACACAAACAAATTGAACAGTCGCCTCAAGGAGATGGAGGTGAAGCTGCAGCCATCGGAGTTCTCGGCCCTGGGACTAACTGGCAACCACATAAGCGGACACGATGCGGGCAGTAAGTAATCGTATATAGTGTGATAAGCATCTGGCATGGAACCCTCTTTCCCTCCCCTACCCTGCTCACATCTTGCGACAAGGCCAGAGGCCAGAGAAGTGTGCCAAAGTTTCCACACGATTGCAGCAGCAGCAGCTACATGCGTAGCTGCAGATACAAATGCAGCTAGAACTAGATAGAGATACATAGATACAGATACAAAAGGCAGATAAGTCAGTCACAGGAAGAGGCGCCGCAAAAAGCGTACTGCGGCTACGGTCAATTGATTTTTAATGACCACAGCTGACCCAGCCTCATAAATACCCTGCCTGAAATGCGCTTTTGTTAACACTTTTTGCGCAATTCAACATAAATTATTGGAATGTTTTTAAGTTAAATTAGAGAGAGCTGCATGCATAAATTATTGCATAGTTTATGGCGTACAACAGGCATGTGTTTTTCTAGCATCGCCACTAATAAACTGAAAAATTAAAATCAACATAATATATAGAGGGGGGAGAGCAACCTGCCCTTTAATATGCATGAACTGACCCACCTACCGTATCTATCTATATGTATGCTTATCACACATATATACACTCAGCGACAACAAAAAAGCCGCACTTCGATAAATTTTGAATTTTTGACTTCTGTAACCTGGGGTTCCTATAAATGTCTTTCTATGCATGCAAATTTTTTTTGAGAGTCCCCTTAAATGTTTTCTACAAAGTTTTGGTAGTTTAACAACACAGTTCACAGAATTCTTCAAAGGGATAATTTCTTTGCGCTGGTACGTCAGAAATCATGCCAAAGGGGAAACAGTTGACCGTGCAAGAAAAATCGAAAATTTTTGCATTATCTGAGCAAAATGTGTTGAATCGCGAAATTGCAGCTCAAACACAATGCAATCAAAGCTCAGTGCGTCGATTTTTAAAAAAATATCGTGAGACCGGGGTGGTAGATCGAAAAGAAGGATCAGGAATGACCAGGTGCACCACTACTCGGGAAGATCGTCATATTGCGAAAATGAGTCTCCAGGATCGTTTTAAAACTGCTGTAGAAATAGCATCTGAGGTAAACCAAGAATTTGCAAGAGAAATATCGGCCCGAACTGTACAACGTCGGCTGAACAAAGTGGGCTTACCTTCAAGGACACCTGCAAAAAAACCACTTCTGAACAGTCGAATGAAGAAAAATCGGTTAAATTGGGCAAATGAAAAGCAAAATTGGGGTGCATCTGAATGGTCAAAAGTGATGTTTTCAGATGAGTCCAAATTCAACCTTATTGGACACGATGGCTTCTGCAGAGTCAGGCGTAAAGTGGGTGAGCGATATGACGAAAAATGCTGTGTGGCCACCGTCAAGCATTCACCTTATATTATGATATGGGGGTGCATATCCAAATATAAATGTGAGTCAATTTTAATGCTCGGGGGTATGGTCAATGCAGAAAAATACAAGAAGATTATTTTGGATGAGGTCGTTCCTTCCATAGAATAAATTTCCAAGCACGAAAACGACCCAATTTTTCAGGACGATTCCGCACCTTGCCATAGGGCACGTTCTGTAAGTAACTCAATGAGATTTTGTTGTTCTGATGCATTATTTTTAAAATTGAATAACAATTTAATAAAATTTCAATGCTTTTTTAAATGAAAGTAACCATTTTCAAGGATAATTTGGGAATTAAGTCGTTGAATTGGCCCGAAAACAGCCCTGACCTTAATCCAATAGAAAATGTACGGGCCCTTTTGAGCAAAAAAATAGCTAAGCGGAAGCCCAAAACTATGGTAGAATTACGGGGAATCATAGAAAAAGTATGGTACAAAGACATCACAAATGAATATTTGCAGAATTTATATGATTCGATACCAAGAAGAATAAATAGTGTTATAAGGGCCAAAGGCGGTACTACGTAGTACTAAAAAAATAAAAAAATATTAATTTAATGTTCCTTTGCAAAGAACTTTGCATATGTAACTCACTTATGAAGAATATCAATGGAAAAAATGATCATTTGTTGAATAACAATTTTTTTATGATTTATAAAATTAATTTACTGAATATTGTCGTACAGGCAAAAACTTAGCAAACTAAAAAGGGCACGGGAAAAAAAATAATTTCCAACATGATTGACTTGTCTACCTAAATATTTAGTATGCAATTATGTTTAAAAATATACTAACTACCTCCAAAAAATTAAATTAGACCAAAAGAATCATTTTTGAAAGAACCCCAGGAACGCAAACTACAAAATACGTGAAAAATTTCAGTGCGGCTTTTTTAATGTCGCTGAGTGTATATAGTATTTCTAGTGAACTATATTAATAAATTATTTTTGGTCGTCGGTTCAGCGAGCAGCTGCCGTGCATACTGGATGCAGTTTCGGGTTTACAGGATTCGTTACAGCAATTTAACCTTTTGATATGCACTAAGCATCCTGCGAACACATTAATAATCCGCAAAATTAAAATATATACATATATATTTATTAATTCAATTAGTAAATGTCCATAAGCCAAACAGAGTGCTTTTTAAGCTGCGGAAATTATGGATTATGATAAACTAGCATTGCAATTAAATATATATGTATCGTATAGTTACATCTAAATAGATAGAAGTGAAAAAAGGCTTTAATAAAGGTTTTCAATTTAATTGCAATTTAGCTATAATTATGTGATTAGTAAGGGGTTGGTTTTATTTAGTTTTATACTTTTTCCCTTGCCCTGAAATTTCTTATAAAGTTTCATATATTCCCAGTGATTCAGAAAAAACAAAAAAAAAACAACTGTTTTCCGTTTGAGTGCAATAAATGCAATGCTCCATTAAATGTGCACTCCATATAATATAATACTATATAAACAATTAATTGTTTCACTGCTCAAATAACCCTCAAACAAACTCCAATAACTTTGTAGTTCATCACGTACAAATTCCCGAATGACACTCTAAATGAGTAAAGTACTGAATACGAAAAAAAAAAAAAAAAACTAGATCAAATTTCATGTGTCGCTGGAAACTTGAGAAAATCATTTGGCTGAGAGGCACTTGACACTGTTCTCGAGGTACTTATAAAATTTATGCTGGCAACACTCTCAACAATGTACCCCACTTGAGAGCAACAACAACAACAACAATGTGGCAATTTGTATGTATTTTATGATACTCTCTGACTCACTCACTCCTCATGACCTTTTTCATCCATTGCTCTCTGCTTGCACTTAAGAACTCCGACACAAATGGAGCCTAGACCTAAGACTAAGCTATACTTAGACGCAGCCAACTAACAACTAATAACTCTATCATTAGTTGAACTGCAACTGTGAAATACCACAGCTACGAAGAAGAAGAAGAAGTGAGAGTACGAGTGAGGTATAGTGAGGTAGTATACCAAAATCAAATCAGATTTTCCGCATGCAAAACCTTAATTTCAATGCCGGAAGCTTTGCCAGTACGTCTAGGCCTGCAATCCACTTGCAAATTAGACGGCAGCAGCAGCTGCAACTGACGAAACACAAGACAGAGAGAGGCAGAGAGAGATAGAGAGAGAACTATAGAGAGGGAGAGAGGGGAGACCGGAGCTAGGCTAGGCTTGATATTACCTCCGACGGGGTGCGAGGAAATCGCAATACAACCGCTTCACGCCTAAGTGCGGTGATTGTCAGTAACGAAAAAAAAAAAACAGTGTTGCACAGTGTTTCTAAGAAACTGAAATATTTTATCAATATTACTCCAGTATTATTCAAAGCATATTTAAAAAACAGAAAGACAAGGCATAGCTTGCAATATGCTATTAATAATGCAACTTTAATGTCTAAAATACGAAATTTGAAAATTATAATTATTATAAAATAAAAACCGCTCTATAAACTGAAAATTTGCTGTTCTTAAAGCTTAATTCCATGTCGAAAAGTCAGGGATATTTTAATATTCTTTTTGTTTATAAATAGCATGCTAAAGTGTTGCGAAATTTACGATATTCAAGGGTTGCTCCTGAATTCGAAGTTTAAATAAAAATAATTGGATATATTTGCAATATTCAATTGAATCCTTTTACCCACTACCCTGTACCACTGTGCAGCGATCATGTGATCATGATCATGTTGCTGATGACTCCAAACTACAACTCTGACGATGTCTGGCAAAGATGCGATCCAGTACGATACTCCTCAGCAGCCACTTGGGGTCTACCAATGCGCAGCTGTTGCTGCTGCTGTTGCCTCCATTGTTGTCGCTGCTGTTGCTGCTGCTGCTGTCGTTGATGTTGTTGTTTTTGGCGCTGCGACTGCGACTGCGCACGCGTCGATTGTGCCGGCAACGGGAGGCAATGACGCTGCTGCTGCCGCTGCAGTGGAGCATGCGCAGCAGACGACAGATACAAATTGTCTGGTTAGACCGAAAGCGACGCGAAATTGCTAATGGCCAAAAAAAAAAAAAAAAAAAAAAAAAAAAACGAAAAGCGAAAAACCTTGGTGCAGTCACTGATGAGACTTTTGTTGTAAGGAAAAATAGTAGAAAAGAAAAGAAAAGAAATGAAAAGCCCCCAAGCCTTTAGCCGTTGTTAACCATTCATTCATAAATATTTCATATAATTGACTCACACGACGCGTCGTCGTAGTCGTGTGTCTTCAGTCTTCTTCAATCTTCAGTCTTCAGTGTTGAGTGCGACTTTGAAAACAAATAGGGAGTACTCAGCGAACTCACGTAACTCATGTGTTGTTGATGACACCTCAAGCCGCCAGTTTTGTCTTGGAATTTAATGGTTTTTTATTTTATTTTTTTTCTTTTGCTCCTCCATCATTGAACTTGACTGAGGCTAATTAACAATGTTGCGTTTCAGTCAGCGGTTTTTTATTTATTTGCTCTAATGAGCATGTGGCAAGACACGCAGATTCTTTAAACAAATATACAGTTTAGCGTGCTTGCATATAATACTAAAAAGTATTACGATAATTAGGCATGCAAAATAAATTATATATATATAGCCGAAACTGTATTTAGATTTCAGTTAATTTGTTTAGATATTAGCATAAGTTTTCGTGTTCAGATAATATTAACTTGTAATCAAATTTCTCTGCTCCAAAAACAAAAAAGAGTTCAATCTTATCGCACAATTTAATTAACCAAATTTCAGTATCTCAACTATCTCTTACACTGCAAAAAAAAACTATGTACAACGAAGAAAACAGAGTCATAGCAAAACCAATTGAAACCAGTTTTACTGCAGTTTTTACAACCTACACCCAGTTTGGTGTAGATAAACACTTTACCTGATTGTTTGGCCTTTGGGCTGGGCAACGGACTACTTAAAATCTATTAAAACTGCACAACAACAACAACTACTACGATAATACTTTGCTTATAAGAAGGCGTTGAACACAGATGGCGATTTGTCTAGATTTGATATTGAAAGTTGTTAAAAAAATATTGTTTCTTTTTTAAATAAGTCGTGATTTGTGGTTTTCTTGTACTGTTCCTGGTTTTACAAGTAATCTTATCCAAATTAAACATGATATACATAGAGTTTAGCGACAAATTGAATTAAAATCAAAAGTATTATATCATAGCACAGCTTAGTTCAGTGGAAAATTGCATTTTTATTTTTTAAAAATTATTGTTAAAGTCAAGTTTCTATACGTATTAGTCTCGCAGCGTTTGATTTGTAGTTCTCCTTAACTGATCCTGGTTTTTCCAGTAATCTTATGGAAACATAATGTGCATAAAGATTAATGCCAAATTTCATTGAAATCAGTTCCAAATTAAGCTATGGATACATATAATAGCTGAGTTTATATAGATGTAAATTGTTTCAACTTTATAAACTACACGTATGTGGTATTTCTTGTTGCTGTGTCACCCAGTTGCATTGATTGAGTTTTGCGCTCTGACACTTGTAATGCGGTTCACCTTCGGTGGCCAATAACCGGAGCTAACTGCTCCATCGGTGTCAATGAAGGTCGCACTGAAGAATAGAACTGTATGGGGTAGGGTGGGAGTGGGGTGTGGGGATTAGAGGGAGGGCTGCTGCTGCTGCAATCGTTGCATACATGTAACCCAATTTCGAGACCACACAAAAGGTGCCTGGCAAAGGCTTCCCTCTCTCCCTCTCTCTCTCTCTCGTACTCTTTGGTCTGCGGTTTTGGCCGCAAAATGTATTGCACTTTGGTTCACTGACTCGGATACTCGGGAAAACCAGTTAGACTTGGTCACTTTCATTAAGATTTTTCAGTGAAACTGTGAGCAATGGCCAAAAGTAAACAATACACGTACGTGCGAATCTGAATCTGGTTTATATGGATTGGGCTCGAATTGGGATGAGGATTGCGGATTGCGAGAAATCGAGTTTTAGTACGCGTCGACTTCCTTGTTCATCAGGCAACCAGCGGGCAAAAAAATTATGAAATGCTTAGCCGCAAGAGGAAAGTGGCGCGAGCTACCCACACTCCCTCTCTCTCCACTCTCCTCTCTCCACTCACCACTCGAATCGACTGCAGACTTACCAAAAATCAAGATGTTTTCCGCCTGTCCAAATGCTGAATTGCCGTCATTTAGTTTGCAATTGTGCAGGCTCCCGAGCTGCATTTTAATTGCCCTTACAACACTTAAAAAAAGAGAAGCTTTGCAACACTGAAAGAAGAGCGTAGCGAAATACGAGCTGAGACATACGATATGCGAGATATTTACGCGGTTTTTGGAAAGGTTTTTCTTGGCCAAAGCAGACCTAGTTTTGACCAACTTTCAAAGTCTTTTATTTTGCGTGTTTCGTTTAGACGGGGACTTGATCTCCAGATGATAGGAAGATCATCCTACTTCCCCCTAAAAGTAGTGAGACGGGAAAGTGAAAGGAACTGCCGCGTGAGCATGCACTTTTTTTTTATTGCACTCACATTTATTTAAAAATTTCTGCCGGCTTGTGAGTAGCAGCACTTGTAGTAAATGGAGTGGACTTCCCTCAACATCGTATTGCATAAATGGAAAGTAAAAGTATCGACAGGGTTGGGCCGGGGAAGGAGCAGAGATGTGCCCTTAAGGCTTGGCGAGGTCGTCTTGTAATAACAGAAGGAGAAAAAAAGAGAGAGTGAGTTGGGTTCGAAAATAAGGTAATTGGGTAATGGGTGAAAACAAGATAATAAACTGCATACTGAACTAGTATAACTGACCTTTCCAATTACTCCCATATGCAGTATATGGACTATAATATTTTTCCTCTCTTTTTTTCAGAGCACGACATTAATACGCTGCATGGCACCTATGAATATCTGAAGAGCACGGGCCAGGTAAGCTGCAAAATTTACTTTCCTTATTTTTCATTACGGATATTTACGATCTGCATTTGCCATTTGCCCATTCCGTCGTAAACATTATTGCATACATTCTGGTTGGCCATAAAAAAACCGTATATCGACGAACGCATCCAGTAAAGTTAAGTAGCTTCCGGCTACAGCTACTGCTCCTGCTCCTTGGTGTTTGATATATATTCTTGTAGCTAAAGTGTATCTTGGCTATCGCTCTGTCTCGCTCTGCCTTGCTGTATCGCTCATCGATCGTCCATAGCACGCTCTCTCTCACACACACACATTACACATACCTCACACACACCCACACAAAGTATAGCTACATCAAATCAGTATTCTATATCTCTGGTAGAACTTAGTTCTCTCCTGTCTCTGTCTCTGTCTTTGCCTGCCACTCCTTCGTGAGTCTAGTCTCTGTCTCTCTCCCTGTCTCTGTCACTGTCTCTGTCTCTCTCCCTCTACACTAACACCAACTACACTTCGACTCAGTCTTGGAATTTTGTCAGCGCAGTCTTTATTAATTTTTCCAATTATGGAAAAAATCAGTTAGTTTTGCCAGATGCACCAGTTGCGACATAGAAACGATAGAAATTCGATTTATAATGATTACGAAAAACGAGAAAAAAAAACCGCCTAAAAGGTAAGTCCCATGGGAGGATTATAATTTAGCAACCTGTCCGAGATGGTTGTGAAACTAGGCAGAGTTACCTGTTGTGCTGCCTGTTGCTTCAGCTCCAAGTTCCAATAAAATCCGCTTAAAGATTTGCCTCATATCACTTCACTACCCGCTTTTCTGTGTCTGTGTCTGTGGTTGTATTTGTGTACGTGTGCCTGTGCGTGTACCTGTACTGCATCCCAATTTTGCAATCACCCCGGGCAGCTACAACACCTGAACAACACGCCGAGAGCACAAGTGGATACACTATTCTTCAATCGCGTGCCCAAGGCGGGCAGTGAGAAGCTAATGGAGTTGCTTAAGCTATTGGCCAAGCGCAACGGATTCCAGGCGCGTCGCGATCCCGAACAGCTGTTCGAAACGGTACTCATGGATGAGGGCTTTGCCAGGCATCTGCTGGATGCGGAGATACTCAATTGCAGTTTACCCAATTCGTATAGCAAGCATGTGGCCTTTGTGAACTTTGGGGAATTCCAACGGCCGTGGCCCATCTATATAAATCTGGTGAGAGATCCCATTGAACGGGTGATCAGTTGGTTCTACTATATACGTGCTGCCTGGTATTTGGCCGATCGGGTGAAAACCTTTGGCCAGGCCTACAAAATGCCAGCTGTGGATTGGCTACGTAAAGACTTCAATCGTTGCATACTCCAACACGATCCCGAGTGTGTTTACGAGCAGCTGGAGATGGGTAATCTGGGTGATCATCGGCGGCAGACACTCTTCTTTTGCGGTCAAAACATCAAGCTGTGCATGTGAGTAAGCTTGCGCGAGGGTTGCTCGATTAGTTGACGAGTAAAGAGGGAAAAGTGGAAGGGTTACCCTGGTAGAAAGGCGGTTAGACCTTGGGATATATCCTGACTTCACTTCTGTCTGTTGCTTAAGTTGAAGCTACTACTTATGTTGGCCAACTCATCGAGCAAGCCTCGCAGCCGGAACAAAACGAAACTGCGAGTCTACATACTCCAACTCCAACTCCAACTCCACAGGCCCTTCAACTCCCAGGAGGCAATGCAACGTGCCAAACGGAATGTGGAAACGCGTTACGCCGTTGTCGGCACCTGGGAGGATACGAATACCACACTGAGGGTGCTGGAAGCATATATACCACGATACTTTGCCGGCGCAAGCCACGAATACTTTGCCATGCAGTCGCACATGGACAGTGTGAATCGGAATGCCTTCAGGCCGAGCATCAGCAGGGAGGCGCGTCTCCTGCTCAGCCACAATATGACGCACGAGATTGAGTTCTATCGATTTGTCAGGCAGCGTCTATATAATCAGTATATAGCCATACAAACGGAACAAGATCGCGCAAAATTTCAAGAATAAAATCTGAATCTCAAAAAAAAACTAATCCAAAAACTTTTCGTACACCTCTCGGTGATCTTTTCCTCAACTATACTGAAATTCATCCTACCTTATTGCTGTATGATTTGGATGGGGAACGGGCAGGGGGATCGAATTGTATGAAGTATAGCCTAAAATTCAAGACTGATCCTACTCTATGCAGCTGCGTGGTCACAATGTGCACGCACCACGATCACACCATGGCGATGATGAGGGAAATCCTCTGGAGGAATCGCATCATCGATATGCAGGCAATCATCATGATCAGCATCATCGACATAAGGCTGAGGATGACAAGCAGCTGGGGCTACCACGCCACCAACATCATCATCATGATCATGATGATGATTACGATATTGAAGATGCTGATGAGGATTATGAGGAGCATGGTTACAGTTTGGAAGCAGATATGCTCAATAATACCAAAAATGCTGAGATCGATTTTGTCTTCTTTAATCGTGTGCCCAAAGTGGGAAGTCAATCGTTGATGGAGTTAATGCGTCGTCTGGGAAAGATCAATGGATTCACACATGCTCGCAATCCCGGTAGCGTCAAGGAGACCATACTGATGCCCAAGGAAGGACAGAAGGAACTGCTGGCCGATCTCATAACACGTCCCCAACCGCACATCTATAGCCAACACATTGCCTACATTAATTTCACGAGATTCGCATTACCTCGTCCCATCTACATTAATCTGGTACGCGATCCCATCGAGCGTATCATCAGTTGGCATTACTATGTGCGTGCCAGATGGTATTACAATGATATGAAGGCAAAGTTGGGAGAGAATTCTATAGCTATGCCCCCGGATGAGTTCCTCGACATGGACCTGGATACGTGTGTACGGAATCACGATCCACACTGCACGTTCGAGCAAATGCAAAAGGTTAATCCGGTTGGGGATCATCGTAGGCAAACCTTATTCTTTTGCGGCATGAATAGAAAGCTCTGCATGTAAGTAGTGATCGAGGGTGATCGAACCCATTAGAAGAGTAATCCCCATCCATGGATACCCTCTCGATTAGGCCCTTCAACTCCGAGATTGCCATGCAGAAGGCAAAGCATACGGTGGAGACGGAATATGCCGTTGTTGGCACCTGGGAGGATACGAACATAACGCTAACCGTACTGGAGCATTATATACCACGTTATTTCCGTAACGCCAAGGTGGCATATTACCGTAAGCTTAAGTACTGGGAACAATAGGGGTATCATCTAATCTTGCCTCGCCTTTACAGTGGGCAAGGATAATTTATCCCGGGTTAATCGCAACAATGTGACACGCATCGTCAGCGAGGAGACACGTCAATTACTTCGCAAGAACCTGACCAATGAGATCGAGTTCTACGACTTCTGCAAGCAGCGATTATATCTACAATATGCTGCCCTCAGTAAGGGTAAACGATTCGGGGACGATGATTATCTCCTGCTGCCAGAGCAACGGAATGAACAATCCGAACACGACGAGTATTAAACCAGACGTATTCAATAGGTTAAGCGGATATGCGTATTACAAAAAACAAAAAGGAAATAAACCTCATAGACCTAATACTACTTGGAAAATACAAGTTTAGCTTTCCCTTTCGCTCTGCCCGTTCGATTTCCTTCTCTCAACAACGAGTTGCTCTTGTTTATTCGGGGTGCCCCGAACTGGCTCTACGAAACCAGGGGAAGCGTGTCTCAGTCTTTTCTTCATAATTTACATTTCCTACAACAGAAATATTTGACTAATTAGGTTACAAAACTGTACGAAATTACTGGAAAATACCGAAAACGAGATTTAATTTCCTCAAGGAGTTTAACAGCGAATATAGGTACAATTTTCTGGAACTATAAAGTGAAATTTCTGAAAATATTCTTTCAATCTGAAGACAAAACTCCAGGGTTTTATTTTCAAATACTTTCACTAGCTCGATTCATTGAGCTTTTATCCTAATTTTCGCTCTTCTATCAACTAAGATTTCCACTGGATGTAGTTAAAAATTCTTCTATCGGATATTGTAGTTTTGATTGGACCCTATATGTATTGTCTCTAATTTAAGCTAGCTGAACTGACAGCAGCTCAACTGAATAATACCCCTAAGGCGGAACGGGATTTTGTCTTATTCAATCGCCTAGAGAAAGTTGGCAGTCAATCGATGACAAAGCTAATGGGTTATTTGGGTAAACTCCATGGATTTGTACCGTATCGCAATGAGATCCCTCCGACTAAGGAAAAACTCTCAACATTCGACGAGGAAACCACATTTATAGAAGATCTAATGGAACTCGAAGAACCCGGAGCCTATGTGGAGCATATGAATTGGATTAATTTCACGGCACACGATATGCCCAGACCCATCTATATAAACCTCATACGACATCCCATACAAAGGGTGATCAGCGCTTACTATTATAAGCGACATCCGGTGATCTATGCCAACTCATTGCTGCGTAATCCCAATAAGCCTAAGGAGAATAAAGAATACTTCGACAGAAGCTTCAATGATTGTGTTCGACAACGTATATCTCCCGATTGTGTCTTCGATCCGCATATTCTCTATAATCAAGATTGGCGACGATTCGCAATAAAATTGTGTGGTAATCAAGAGGTTTGCGCGTAGGTAAACGTAATCCATAGTTCCAAAACTTTTAATACCATCATCGTTCATCGTAGGAACTTCAATTCAGAGATCGCTGTACAGATAGCCAAATCGCACGTGGAACGAGAATATGCAGTTGTGGGTTCATGGGAAGATACCAATATTACTCTGGCCGTGCTTGAGGCTTATATACCACGATTCTTTGCCCATGCCAGTACACTCTATCATTGTAGGTAACTTTCCTAAAAATTTCTAGAACTTCAATTGAATTGTTTATGTGTTCAGCGAAACCGGAATCGTTTACAATAAATACCACACCCCATGATAATCATCTGGACAAGGATGTGGAGGCATATCTGAAGCAACAGTTTTCCCACGAACTCGACTTGTATAACTTTTGCAAGCAACGTCTCTATAAGCAGTATATAGCCATCAAAAAGACTGAACTGATGCGGTATATGGGAGACAGTATCCAGGAAATTTTCCAGAAGAGTTCCGAGAAGAGTTTCCAAAGTGAAAAAGCCTAACTACCTTATGATATGGACTGATATGACCTTAAATAAACTTTATTTAAATATGACTAGGGATTTCTTTTCTATTACGTACGAGCCTTTTTTTATTTCCGCTACTAATCCTCAGCCGGTTTATGGTTAGCTCGGTGCATGCTGCATCTACTTCGTCTCTAGTTTTGGAATAGCCCATATATATATAGCTCGACCCCTTTGTAGATACTGCAGCTGACCCCGGGCAAATTGAACAATACTAGGAAAGCAGAGATCGATGTTTTGTTCTATAATCGCGTGCCCAAGACGGGCAGCATGCAGCTTATCGAACTGCTGCGACAACTTGGTAAGGTTCATGACTTCGATGTGGAAAAGGATCCACAGAATGGAGGAATACGTCCAATACTTGAGGATGCTGAGGAGAGTGATT
The DNA here is from genome assembly GCA_018904105.1 of Zaprionus tsacasi. Taxonomy (NCBI): domain Eukaryota; kingdom Metazoa; phylum Arthropoda; class Insecta; order Diptera; family Drosophilidae; genus Zaprionus; species Zaprionus tsacasi. The sequence continues at coordinate 496,543 of JAEIFR010000019.1, read as the reverse complement.
GGATCGAGAATGTTGTTAATCTCGAGGATGGAACCGTTTTCGCGAGTCATGTGAACTATTTGAACTTCAGTAAATATGAACAACCGCGACCCATTTACATTAATATGGTGCGAGACCCTGTGGAAAGAGTTATCAGTTGGTATTACTATATACGAGCACCCTGGGTTTTTGTACCCGGACGTCGTAAGAAAAATCGTCAAATGCCCAATCCGCAGTGGGTCAACACCGAGTACGATCAGTGTGTGGAGAGTGGAGAGAGGGTCTGCACCTACATAGAGGGTTCCATGTTGGAGCGAGTGGGTGATCATCGTAGGCAAACTCTATTCTTTTGTGGTCACAATGAGCGCGATTGCACGTAAGTTAGAAAGAATTGAATAGGTTTAGACCTCCCTTACTCTACCCCCAACTTACTGCAGACCCTTCAACTCGCGTCTGGCCCTACAATTGGCCAAATTGAATGTGGAACGCGATTACGCGGTTGTTGGTACCTGGGAACATACCAACGAAACCCTAGCCGTACTAGAGGCCTATGTACCGCGTTACTTTGCGGATGCCTCCAAAATGTACTACTGTAAGTAGAGGGATCCTAACTCTTTCGTATCTACTACGTTTTATCGCTTCGTTTTTTAGCTGGCATGCATTCCTCGAAGGCCAATGATAACCCCATGAAACCTCATATTAGACAGGAAATCATCGATATGGTGCGTCGTAATTTTACTCGCGAAATCGAATTCTATCAATTCTGTCGTCAACGTTTGCATAAACAATATCTGGCATTGAAACTTAAGGATCTGATACGTGTGGACAATAGTCTAGGTCTTTTGAAAACCTCTAATGATCTGGCCATAAGGGATAATATAGTTTAGTATACAAAACAATAGGATAATCTATTTATCAACAGTGAATAAAAGACTTGAGGTCTGTATTTGCGTATCCTTCCCTGTTTCCATGTACCTTTTCTCTCTCTCTCTCTCCTTTTAAATATTATAAATAATAATTCCTATCGCTTATGAGGGAACTGAACTTCCTCTTTGCATCTGAGAACTGAAAATATTCTTCTTCGACTTGAATCTGGGCATGATCTGAACTAACAAAGAAAACAGAATATTATGAAATGGATTAAATGAACCTCTTGAAAAAAACCTTTCCCGACTTACCCGATCTGCAGCTGGCTCGTCTGAGTGCGGAACGTCTGAATAATACTCGTAATGCCGAAATAGATGTACTCTTCTTTAATCGAGCTGCCAAGGTGGGTAGCGAGGCGATGCTTGAGCTGTTCATCTCGTTGGAGGAATATAACGAAGATCTGATATTGGATCGTAGCGGACTAGCCGAACCTACGGTTAGGCAAATGAAAAAGCCGGAACAGCGGGAAGTAGCTGAGCTTATCGCAGGCCTGGATGAGGGTACCTTCTATATACGTCACATCAATTGGATCGATTTCGATGAGTTCGATTTGCCCCAACCTATCTATATCAATCTGGTTCGAGATCCCGTGGAGCGTGTGATTAGTTGGTTTTACTATGCTCGCAGTTCGTATAAAAATGCTGTGGAATATCGTAAATCTCCCAATAAGAAGATCAAATCGGTGGCCTGGTACAAGAAGAACTTCAACGAGTGTGTGAAGAGTGGAGATCCCGAGTGTCAGTATGTACCGCATACGGTGAAGGATGCGTTTCCGAATTTCAAGCGTCAATCGCTTTTCTATTGTGGCCATCACGACGATTGTATGTAAGTAAGCCAAAGGAGGGATTATCCAAGGTTGCCCCGACTAATCCCAGACAACTTGCAGTCCCTTTAACTCGCCTGCAGCTGTACAGATGGCCAAGGAACATGTAGAGCGAGATTATGCGGTAGTTGGCAGCTGGGAAGATACGAACGTAACCCTCACCGTCTTGGAACGTTATATACCGCGATTCTTTACCGGTGCCAAACTGATGTATGAGAGTAGGTTGATCTTTTCGCTGTTGTCTTTTCCATTATCTCTGACCCTTCTCCCCTCCCCTGCAGTGCATAATAACAAGATTACAAATCGGAACAAGAACAAACGTAAACCCTATATAGAACCCGAGGTTAAGGAGATGATTAGGCGTAACTTTACACACGAATACGAGTTCTATCACTTCTGCAAGCAACGTCTTTATAAACAGTATTTGGCCCTCAATCTGAATGAGTTGGAGAAGCATGGATTGCTGAATTAGTCTGGGTTCTTCTAGCATAGTTTTGCTGATATGTGGTGATTAAAAACGAAATAAATGTTTTAGTAAAAACTCTATAGAAATCTTGCAAAAAAAAACAGATCCACCAACTCGCCCACATTCTTGTTTTCTCTGTTTGTCTTGTGTGTCTAATCCTCTTGTTGTTGTTTTTGTTGTGAGTGTGCTAATCTATACCATACCCGACCCCCTACCAGTTATACCATCTGACACCGCAAGAACTGAACAACACAGCCAAAGCCGAAATGGATCGTATATTCTTTACACGTTGTGCCAAAGTTGGCAGCGAATCCCTGCTGGAATTCATGGAACATTTGGAGAAAGTTAATGACTTTAAAGTCGATCAAACGGGATTGAAAAAGAAATCATTTCGTCAATTACAATCGAAGGGACAATCCGAACGTGCCATCTATCTTTACAATCAGCCCCCTGGAACTGTTTATATCGAGCACACCTCATGGATTGATTTCAATGAGAACAATCTACCCAAACCGATCTTCATCAATCTGGTACGCGATCCAGTGGAACGTATGATCAGCTGGTACTACTATATACGCAACTCCTATCTGAATGCGGTGTACTATCGCCGGAATCCCAATGCACCCATTAAACCTACAGCCTGGTTCAAGAAGAGCTTCAACGATTGCGTCCGCACTGGCGATCCCGAGTGTCAATATACTCCCCTATCTGTCCATGATCACGTGGGAAACTACAAGCGTCAGTCTCTGTTCTTTTGTGGTCACAATAACGATTGCTTGTGAGTACTTTGGATCAGTTAATGAATGCCCCATGAATGCCCCCAGTTATTCCCATGATCTCTCTTACATTGCGTACGATCGCTTTACAGACCCTTCGATTCTCCCCTGGCGATTCAGATTGCCAAGCGTAGGGTGGAGGAGGAATACGCGGTGGTAGGCACCTGGGAGGATACCAATATAACCCTAACCGTACTGGAGAATTATATACCTCGTTATTTTGCTGGTGCCACAACGATCTATCCGAGTAAGATTGCAAAATACCATATTTCTCTGGCGGGGTTAGTGTCATCATCCCTTTAATTATTACAGTCTACAAGAAAAAACTACAGAATCGCAATCGGAACAATCGTAAGCCCAAAGTTGATGCCGATGTTAGAGCTATGGTCAGGCGAAACTTTACCCATGAATATGAATTCTACTACTTCTGCAAGCAGCGTCTCTATAAGCAGTATATAGCCTTGAAACGTGACGAAATGGAGCGTCTCAATTGGTCATAGGAGAAGACTTCAGCCTTGCCTATTTTTAGCGCCATCTCAACAGATCCAAAGGTTTTCTTTTTGTATATATGTTTTTAATTAATAATAAATAAATCTATTTATTATTAAAGAATATTATAGTTAAGTTTCGATTGTAGTTTCGACTTAGAGAGAGGGTTTACAATTTCTACCACACTTCACTTGTGACTCATTTAAATGTTTGTGTGCTCTATGTGTTTTTGTAATCCCTTGCAATCCTATGTATATAGTGACTATGTGACCATGTGAATCCCTCCTAGCTACGACCTCTAAACACTCTGAATCTGAACAATACCCGCCTTGCCCGCAACACCGTCGCCTTCTTCAATCGACCCACCCGTGTGGGCACCGAGAATCTTATTCCGCTCATGCGTCTGCTCTCGTCCCACAATGATATGAACCTGGTACTCACTGGGCCAGTGCAGACGGCAAGTCGTATGCGTACGGGAAAGGAGCAGAGGATCGAGGCGAATTGGGTGAGTAAACTGGACCCGGAGACCCTCTACGTAGCGCATGGTAATTGGATGAATTTCACAAGACTCGGACGCCGCAAACCCATCTATTTATCGCTGGTGCGTGATCCCATAGAGCGTATGGTTCAAACTTTCTACGCTCGACGCACCTACGATAAGTTGGCCCTAAGTCGTAGCATCTATGCAGGGTATCCACAGCAATCGATTGCGTGGTATAAGCAGACCTTCAACGAATGCGTACGCAGCGGCAGTCCCGAGTGTCAGTATACACAGTATGCCATAGATGATCCTATAGATGATTTCAGGCGTCAATCTCTGTTCTTCTGTGGCAATTACGAGGACTGTTTGTGAGTAAAGTCTACGATATTCGATATCTACGATAGTTCCGCGACGTATATGCTCTCGATCTCGTAGACCCTTTAACTCGTACAAGGCGGTACAAATAGCCAAGCGACATGTCGAGGAGGAATACGCTGTGGTTGGCACTTTGGAGCATCTGAATATAACCCTAACTGTGCTAGAGAAGTATATACCGCGATACTTTAATCATGCACGTCAACTCTATAGCTGTAGGTAACCCTCCCTTGACTCTCCTTGGCCATCATTCAAAACTCCTCTCTAACCCTATATTACAGTGTACAAAAAGAGTTTTAGAATACGGAATCGAAACTACTCCGTGGATCCTGATATTAGGGCTATGGTAAGACGTAACTTCACTCAAGAATACGATTTCTATTTCTTCTGCAAGCAACGTCTTTTTAGACAATATTTTGCCTTGAAATTGGAGAAAAATCTGGGCTAAATTTAAAATGTAATATCCAATAAAGATTCTCAAGTTATATAGGTATTAAAATGTTGTTTGACCATTTGATGGGATGGGATTATTGTTAAATTATATATATGAGTTCCTTAAGCCCCCATACAAAAAAGGTTACCCCAAATAGCACCCCAACATTCCACACCACCTCAATATCAAACACCAAGGAACATGAGGTAAATATTGGTAGAGCTTATCATACGATTCACTCCAAATCTATATGAATATTATGCCATTCCATTCGATATGCTTTTCTATAATCGATCTTAACTGTTTTGCAACCCTCAGATGGCAACACTGAATGTACGCGATCTGAATAATACACGTAAAGCTCAAATGGAGCTGGTCTTCTTCAATCGTGTACCCAAGGTGGGTAGCCAAACGTTCATGGAGCTGCTGCGTCGTTTGTCGGAGCGCAACAATTTCCAATTTCATCGCGATGCTGTACAAAAGGTGGAGACGATTCGTCTGGCCGAGGATCAGCAACAGGAAATGGCTGAGGTGATCAGTGAACTGCCCGAACCGTCGGTCTTCATCAAGCACGTGTGCTTCACCAACTTCACCAAGTTCAATTTGCCCACTCCAATCTATCTGAATGTTGTGCGTGATCCTGTCGAGCGTGTGATCAGCTGGTTCTACTATGTGCGTGCACCATGGTACTTTGTGGAACGTAAGGCAGCCTTTCCCGATCTACCACTGCCACATCCGGCCTGGCTCAAGAAGGACTTCGAGACGTGCGTCCTGAGCGGCGATCAGGAGTGCACCTACACGCAGGGTGTCACAGTCGAAGGCATCGGCGATCATCGTCGACAGAGTTTGTTCTTCTGTGGACATGACTATGAGTGCACGTGAGTTGGGCGGAACTTGAGATTAAGTGAATCATTATATATGTCTTTACCATCTTCTTCTTAGTCCTTTCAACACTGTCGGTGCCTTGGAACGTGCCAAGTTCGCTGTGGAGCAACAGTATGCGGTAGTCGGTGTGCTGGAGGATTTTAATACAACCCTCTCTGTACTGGAGAAATATGTGCCACGCTTCTTCGATGGCGTGCGTGATATTTATGCGAGTAAGTGTGGAAATAAATAAAATCTTTATAAAATAGAACAGATTCTAAAGAATTTCTTCTAAACTATCCCTACAGATAGCGCCGAGTACCTGACCAAAATAAACAAGAACAACTTTAAGCCGCCCGTTAGCGAACATGTTAAGGATATTGTCCGTCGTAACTTCACCAATGAGATCGAATTCTATCAGTTCTGTCGCCAACGATTGCATAAACAATATCTGGCTGCTCATATGCCGCAAAGAATTATAACAGCCGGGGCAGGCAATTAGATCTTCATTCCCACAATTGTATAAAAAAAAAAAAAAAACAAAAGAAAAACAAAATGAAACGATAAATGAACAAAAATATATACTCGATCCTGTAGTCAATTAAGTTATATATGCCCTACAACTACACTTCATGCAACCCACATATCTATAGAGGAGGATACTTGATTTTTCATTGTGTATATTCTAAATTGGTTATCTTTATCACATACCTAATTATATTTATATTGTTTAGTTAGTAATTATGAAAAAATTCATTCGAATTGTGATGTCTTCAAGTGAACTGTTGAAATTTGTTGTTTTAAATACCTAATATTAATTAGATTTAATAATTTGCTTAAGCTCACAAACTGTAAAAATAATAAATAATATCGTAAGACCAAAATTATCAATTTTGTAGTAATCGATTCATCGCATTCATCGTACTTTTTGCAGTACTCACTCGATCGCAAAATAATAATCGCCTTCAATGAGAAGAAATACGACATCGGGTTGCGATTAGCGACTTATTTTCGTCGTAGATAAAGGTATCGTAAAATGAGACTGACAAAAGGAAAAACAAAGAGCGAATAACAGCTTAAATTCTACATTAAATATATTCTTATCTTATATGCACTGAGAATGAAAAAATGCCTATAAACGGTATGCAAAATCGTATATACATACATTTAGTTTATTTGAAATATGAAGGAATACAAATTAAAATAACAAAATGATATATATACTATTAAAATTATAGCATCATATGTTTCACTAAATAATATAGTACGTGAGGTCTGGTCTTGCAGATTTCGAATCTATCATATGTTAAACACGAAATACAAAAAATTAACAAAAGAGTATTCAAATGAAATATGAAATACGAATGATTTTCTGGCAGGAGTTTTAAAATTCCTCTTTTTTTTCGTAATCTACACAACCAGAGGTAGTTTTAAGTTTGCTTTAATGGCTTTGGTAAGTCTCTGGGATCCGCTACTGCAGCTTATAGCATGCGCGGATGGCAGTACTCATCATGTTGCGCTCAACACTAAATTTTAATCTGGAAATAATTCAATATGTTAAAAATACTTGTAACTAAAATATCAATAATGTGTCGACTTACCGCTGATCACCGTACAAAGCGTAATGATTGTCGGACCGCATGTCTACGCCAGGTCCCTCTTTATCAAGACTCACACAAATACAATCCTCTGCTTCCTCGCAGGGATCTGTCTTAATCCAGCGACCAGGGCTGCGCAGATAAACCGTCAAGGGATCGCTGTCTATAAGCTGCAACACTTTCTCGTCATCAAAGCTCAACCACTCCTTGGTATCACTTCGTATCTTTAGTAAATTCGGACAATGGCGATGCACAATCTTTTTTAGTAGACGATCAAATCCCAGATTCAATGGCGCCTTATAGGCGACCAAGTGTAGACGCCAGCGTGCCACAAACAGTTTATAAATAAGATGATAGTCCTCATAGCGATACTCAATGCGTTGGCCATCGGGAGAAATACGTGAATTAAGGAAAATACCATCGAACTGCAATTCCTCATCGTTTAGAAGTTGCAGACGCATGTGGTCACGTCTTAGGTAATCCCACTTATCCACATCCAGACCGCAGCGACTGTTATGCACAATATCAAAAATATAACCATGTCCCATCATTGGATAGGTCAACAGCTCACTCTTGCCCAATATCAGAGCCTTGATCAGCTGCACGCCGCGTCCATTGTTGTCGTCGCGCAACGATATCAATTCCTGGCTATTCACCTCCGAGAAGATACGATCCACGCACACCAACCCGTTCTCCTCGTGCTAGGGAAACACAAATTGCGTAAAAAACCAGAAGCTGAAGTCGACTTGTGTCTATTTTGCAACTCACATCGAAACTTTCTCCGCATACGTTCTCCCAGTTATGTGAAAATGGACCATGACCGATATCGTGGAGTAGCGCTGCAATCTCTACTGCCTTGTGGCACCAGTCTGGCAATTCGTGTTCGTAATTGGAATTGCGCCTCAATGCATTCAGCTGATCCTGGGCACTTTTGAACGTTCTGTAATTGGATCGATCGTTAAAAAAGTAAAGAGAAACTCTTTCAAGCTGACTGAACTCACCCAATGCAGTGATCATAGCGCGTATGGTTGGCCCTGGAATCGATGGCCATCGAAAATAAACCCAATTGTTTTACATTTCTAAGACGTTGGAACTGCGGATGATTTATTATCTCCTCAATATGCTTGGGAATCTCAATTACACCGTGGACTTCATCCTCTATGAGCATCTAAAAGAACCAAACAGTTTACATATGGAAAATTACTATTAAAACAAGTTAATGTTATTTAAATTTCACAATTCAAAAAAAAAAAAAAAAGTAATATTCAAGAACTAGAATATTACCATTGTAATAGTTTAATCGTTGATATTTCAATGAAATTAAATTATGATTTTTCTTTGCGAACTTTCTCCGATACTTTACGCAGTCGAATGCGTGCAACATGCAAACAAGAACTGATCATTGCGGTCAGAAACTCTGTTTATATAGGCAAAGTCGAAAACACGAGCAATACCATATATAAATTTCCCTAAGAGAAAAGCAACGATTCCGTTGTACTTAAGTTCATGTGGGATTCTCGATTGAGAGTGTGACCAAGTGTTCTGCGGAAATGCATAAGTTGCTGGTCTCACTATCAGTGGGATGTGTTTGTTTACAACTTTGCTGGGTTCAACAGTAATACATACATATCGATAAGAAGAAAACATAAACTGATTACGGTAATTGTTTATAAGACCGCCCTCACCGAAAAATCTACTTTTTTTTTTATTTTTTTTGATGGAAATAGGGGTATTTGAGCCTCCTGAACACGAATCCGTTGTCGGATGACGGAAATTTTGCGTATTTTAGAAGATATAAGCGAAAGAAAAATGGCAATTCACTGTTTTTCTACACGTTACCCTGATTACGAATTCTATATTTATAGCTGGAGAGAGTAACTGAAGGTCTCATTGTTCTCACATTCCAGCGCGTAGAACTGCAGCAGCGAATCAGCTGCTCTGACAGCTGAGAGAGACGCCGACGTTGAGAGCGGCGCAACCATGGCAACCGGGGCTGGGTTCTGACTTTCCAATTGTGTCTTTCACAGCGCGCCAATGAATGCTTATTTAATTAATTCTGTTTTACTTACATGTGAAATTGTTTTCACATCGTTGATTTGATGATGCTGTCGCAATTGGAGCTGCTGCTGTTGAATTGGCAACGTAGGCAGCTCGGAGGAGCCTTGCTGCGTCAGGGAATTTCTTGCACAAACCAAACTGACTGACATTGTGTATCGATAAGTCTGTCGTCGGCCGTGCTTCTGTTGGTTCTGTTGACGCTGGCAGTAAGAGAACAGAGAGGCGCGCCAACACCGTAACCAAGGATACGTTTTGATTGTATTGTTACACGCTCAATTTTTAAATATATTCCAAGTGTAAACAAAACTTTGTGTGACGTTGGGCAAGCGTGTGTCATCAGCATTGAACAGCTGTCAGCCAGACAGAGTTGCCAGACATATTTGCAACCAGGGCTACTGTAAAACATAGCAAAAGCTTAAAATAAAGTTTGTTTGAAATGTATTAAAAAAATTGTGAGCATATATTATTAAATGCGCAATACAAATATATACGGTTTACATCTAAATATAAATAATTATATATTTTATAAATAAAAAAAATGTATGTCGAATCAATGTTAACTTATGCTGAAAGCAAATTTAACCAAGCTGCCTAAAAGTATGCAACATCTTTAAAGCAGTTCAGCAAGTCCATTTTAATTTAAATAAATTTGTAAATTGTTTTTAATTAATACTAAACTTATTATACAAATAACCAATACCTTTTATTACTATTTCTAGGTTGTCAGGCAGACATAACAATTAATTCTACTAAAACTGGCACATCCCGTATGACAAATTAAATTAACAATAGAAGGCCATAAAAGTTCCGCCAGCCTGAACAAAAAAAGTTTAACTACATAATAGATCAAAAACGGCGGTGCCAAAAACTTCCATAATAATTAATGCCAATTCAATGTCACACGCTAAACAAAGCCGCTTCAAAGCAATTTTCATTTGAACTCGCGCCTAAACGCGATTGTTTTTTGATGTCAGTCGACGATGATGATGTGACACACTTGCGCACATTCATACACATATGTACATACATGAGAGCGCCGCCGCATTGAAATGAAAGCGAAAGTAGCTTTTGACCCACAGACAAAAGTAGCACAGAAGAGTAAAATATCTAAAGAGAGCAGCAAAATTAAAGAGAGAGAAATCGCACAGCATACTGCAGTCCGGTTGAGAGTTTGTTTGCGCGAAAATGCAATCTGCATCTGTATGTATGTATGTGGGAATACAATGCCAATTGCATCACACACAAGCATACAATCTCACACAGTTGCATAGGACCAGTTGCAAGAGGCCACAGGCGGTCAACGCACCTTTAAGACATCAGAGAAGGGGCAAGAATATCCAAAGTACACAAGCAAACATACACACCCACACATACAAATCTGCATGTGTAAACACATAATCTAAACAAAGTGGAAGCATAGACAGTCTGGCAGCTAAGTACGGCAGATAAAGAACAAATAAACAGAATGGAAAATTAAAAACAAACTAAAAACTTAAAAAAAAAGAAGCAATAAAAAACAAGTGTAGTACATGAAGCAAAACAAAAACGCTAAAAAAATGCCGGCTCCACACTTGACTGAGTGGAGAGAAAGAGCGTTAAGAGGCTAGAAGAGTGAGAAAAGGAGAGAGAGCGAGAATGAGAGAGGCGCACAGTTACCGCAAGAGCGAAAACACAGCGGTCTTACTGTGGTACAAGAAAGATTTTTATGTAGGTATTGTGTGAAATATATAAATTTAAGAGAATGAGAAATTAAAACAAAGATTTGCCTGTGTTTACATAATTTTTATTAAATATATAAAATAGTATAAGTTTCTTAGATTGTTTTTGTAATTAATACACAAATATATTTCACTTTCATTTATCCTATTTACTCTACCTAATACATTTAGCCCACTGTGCGAATGTTGGCATATTTGTTCTCTCACTCCGCTTCGCTCTCAGCCAGCTGAGCAGCAGCACACGCAACACCACCCAAGCCCGCCTACTTGTCCCAGGGGTGAGAGAGTGAAACGATAAACGATTCACCGTTGAGAGAGCAGTGAGCAAAGCTCTCCGCACGCTGGAAGCCTTCGTCAGTTGCCGCACGACAGGACAGCCGCACGGGCCAGCTCGATACGAAGCGCTGAAATGCTGCAGACGACGCGTTAAATATTGTAAAAAATTCTTAAAAAATAATAATAAAAGGCAAGTCGTGAGATTAATTTGTTATTGCTGTTGCTCTTTGCTGTATCCGTGAAACTACAGTGTTTTGCCAAATTAATACTAATTAAATCGCAGCGTGCGATCCATAGACCAGCTGCGACCCTAGCACACATTCTCACTCTCTCTCTCTGTCTTACTCTCACACTTTCCTCTCTCTGCATGTTTCTCTTTTGCGAAAAGTGCTCGTATCTTTGTATCTCAGCACACGGCCCATGCCGTGTGCGTACTCTCAGCAGCGTTGCCAGCGACAGTGGGCGAAAGACGCATAGACTGTGAGCTGTGTGAGCTGCTACGACCTTGCAATGCCCTTGAATGACACTCTTATTGCGACCAAGTCGCCGTCGTTGCCACTACAACTGGCGGTGCTGCCACGGCTGCCACGACGAGCGCTGGCAAAATAAAAAAAAAAAAAAGAAACAAGAACAAAATGGAATTTAATTGAAACTGAAATTGAAATTTTTCTCGTCTCTCGTATCTTTAGCGTGAATTGTTGTGTGTGTCTCTCCATCTCTCGCTCTCGTGTGCGACATTGCAGCAGCTTTTTTCCTAATCTCAACTTCGATTGCATCGCGTGAGTGTATTAAAAAGAGATAAAGAAAATAATAACAAACAAAAAAATAAGCATATCCTAAACCACACACAACTATTATCTAAGCAAGCTGTGTGTGTGTGTGTGCGCGCGCGTGTGTCCTTACGTGTATGTGTGGGTGAAAGTGAAAGTTCCAGAGAAGTCAAATCCTTCCATCGTTGCGCTGGGTCAACTCCTTGGCACAGTTTAAAAGGTGGAGGCGGCAGCATAGTCGCATATAACGAGAGCGTGTCACGCAATACATAAGCATAGCCCCCGAGCATATTCCAACACTGCGTGTACATATATACCGACTACTATATAGTATATATGTATATACAGACGATATTTATGCGACAAGTTGGACAACCCATATTTATTATTATTACGCGAACGGGCGAGCCAAGAACTTGAAAAAGAAGAAGCAGCAAATACCTTGGAAATACACTGAATCTTAGGCAGGTTAGTAATACTACAAATAATCATGACGTAGCAGCTACCATATAGAGTTGAACTATACAATACCAATAAGTGACTAATTAGAAAACATACGAATTATGGAATTTATAAGTGTAATAAATTAAAAATATAACAAAAAAGATAACAAAGCAACTCTATCTTTAAATATCATGCATAATAAACAATTCGCCCTAACTCTATCGAGTTAGATAATTCTCGTTATTTGCATATACCACCTAAAGAAATCCGAATTTATGTTGTTTATCCACCTAAATCCTTGTCCTTAACTCACAATCAATTGTATCTTGAGTAAACAACATCGTTCTCTTCTTGGCCATTTCTTTTTATCCAACTGTTTCGCAAATATCCTCACGCACCGCAATTACAATCAAAACAATGTCCCCGCCCACAATCTATTGCAAAACTTGGGTGCTTAGAGTCCCCTCTCCCCCCCCCACGACAGGCTCAAATCGGCACGAGTCGCAACGGAAAGCGAAAGCATGTGAAAATCGAAAGTATCTATGTATGTGTGCAATTGTATCTGTATCTGTATCTGTATCTGCCTGCTCCACGCTTCTTTTACTATTTAGCTTTGTTTGCTTTTGACATTTCGTTGGGTAGCAATGTCATACAAATATAAATAAGATACACGCGCTGCCCGACCAAGCGAACCACCCACACCAAAAACCCCAAAAAAAAAAAACAACACACGCACTGACCGCGACACACACCGCACCGCACAGCAGACACAACAATCGGGCCACTTAGTATGACAGAACTGCCATTTTCGATAGATATTGATTGATTTACCTGCCAGTGCAATCGATTGCAAATGCCTATCGAATATTTCATCAGCTAAGGAGCTGAGTAAATTATGAAAACAATGTGGAAAAAACGGAAAACGCTATCGCATTTTACTTTCTACTGTCGATTTGGCTAATTCGCTATATATTAAAATATATATATATACTATTTCATATACAGTGTTTTATTTATAAATAAAGCGAATCATACAGCGCGTCAATACGGCCAGTCAGCTGTTGTGCCTTGTAGACAACTTTGAACCGTCTTCAAAGTGGGCGTACTGAAAGAAGAACTATCCTATACTATACGTATGTATGACTTAAAGTAGAATTTATGTCATGTCAGGCCTATTTATCTATAGATTTTGATAAATGATCAAGTCAGTTTGGTCCAGGAATTTGCACGATCAGTCGCAATTTATCATTATTCATTTTTAAAGAGATATTACAGAATCGCTAATGCCAGCACACTCATAAATTGTGCCATAATCCCATTATATAACCGTAGCTATACTAAATTTGTATGATATTATAATGACATGATCTGCTTTTCCTAGTTTCCTTACTTGGACTTTGAACCTTCGCGTTTATCAACACTGGGAACTTTTCCCAGTGTAATCGATTGACTTTTATCTCCAGTTGCCTCTATAAATTTGTTACAAGCTACGGCAATTTCTATGCTTGTCTAAATCCCGCTAACCGATAACTAAAACCATCCTAATACTAAGCCCAAACACACACATACTACCGGCTAATAGCCGAATCCGCTATAGACAAGGTCTAATCTCAATCACAATCACAGCGGGAGGCAGTATGTGGTTTAGGTGACAATCGTTAGTGTCGCTGATAAACCTGGACTCTATCATAAATACTCAGTGTGAAGTAATACGCTGGATAACCGTATATGGTATATGTGTTACGTATTGACTTGGCAATTTTTATAGCATATACGAGGGCTATAATCGTGAAGAGTCGTGCGGGAAATACCCTGGAAGAAATTAATTCGACTTAGAATGTTACAAAGCATTCTATTTTCTTAAAAAAATATTTATAAGCCTTAAAAAATATATGCTCTTCTGATTATAATGAAATTTTAAATTATAGTCTGCAAAAGTTTGTAAACCTCGATATTTTTTTCTACATTATCTTCGATTTTTTTAAAGAAAAGTAAATTTTCTAAAGAAGTGATCATGTTTTGATCTACTAAAGAATTTCATATACGTATTTTGAGCATAGTTAAGTATTTAAAATTATAATATTGGCTGTATAGCATTAAAAATAAACTATAAATTCGATGAAGAACTTTACTAATACCGTATAATCCTTAAACTTGTAGATCTGTGTTTGTTTCTAACTGATTATTGCTTCAGAACAAAATAAAACAGAAACCATTTATAAACAAGTAGGAAACTCAAGATCTTTGAGAAGATCTATTGTAGTTCTTCTGCTCGTATTTCTTTCAAATATTCCTAAGTTGCCAATTAAACGTGATACCGAACACGTGCTTGAGCGAGTCCCCTGTCAGCTGCACTCTCTACACACACATTGTCGCAGAGCCTATGCGCATAGCATGATGCCCTTACGAATAGGGAGGGTAGTAGACGACAACGACGTCGCTGATCACGAGCATTTCTCTATGCAAGCGGCTGTCTGGCAATGGCAACGGCAACGCCAACGATCGTCTCGATCTTCTCAAGCGACGCGTCGAGAGGGAGGCGCATCTGTCGCTGTAGCTGCGACTGCGACTGCGGCTACATCTGCAGTTGTGTTACCTTTGGGTTGCAGCGATTACGATTACACAGATACAGATGCTATACAGACACACACACAGACGCATTAGAGCACTTGATCAGCGACAGGGCAGGGCAGGACAGACTGTCGGTGCGATTTGCTGCGCTTCGATTTTGCTGCTGCTGCTGCCTTATCAATCAGCGCAAATTCTTTTAATGCCAAAAAAATCAACGTATTCAGTGCATGCTCGCCACGGTGCCGCTGCAGACGTGCTGCTGCAGTTCGACGAGATCGAGATCGAGTTCGAATCCATTCATTTTGGGCGTCGCGTCGTCGCAGAGATTCCTACTCCTCCCCCATTCTCCTCCTCCTCGAGTGATACAGTGCAACCGGAAACGGGTTACCAAGTGTTTGAATGATCGAGTAATCGAGTGACCAAGTAACCGAATAATCAAGTGATCAAGTGATCGAGTGATCAGGCAGCAGTTAGTGTAAGTGTGAGTAATAACCGCAATTCGATTCGATACGGATCAGTTCAAATCGGGTCATAAACTGCGCTCTGATCGCTAAAAATAAATGCCAAGTCTTATCAACGTTCGCAATCGAAACGCCGGCACGGCATGATTGACTCCCGACCCCCTCGCAGTACCCCTCGTAGCAGTCCCACCCGCAGTCCCAATATCATGTCTCTAGCAGGTGAACTCAAAATAAAAGTATCTGGGTGTGTGTGTTTTTTTTTTAATTTCCGATAAACCATGAGAGAGAGAGAGTAAGATCGTTTCTTCAACTGTTTACAAACCGCACTAATGGCGCAGCTACCTGTCTGGATCTATCTATATAGCTTATTTCGCAGCGTCTAATCGCCAATCCCGAAGCCGAGTGTGACTAACTGACTATAGACTATAATCTATGATGAATTTGCATTACTAAACGAATTTCATCGATAAGACTAGTAAAATGGTTCCAAATTAGCAACTAACATTCGACAAAATACTTTACGGTAGACCCATGCTACGAGCAATAAACTACACTGAGAATAAATGCTGAATACTTTTCACACATTTTCAGAAAAAATCAAGAAAAAAGAAAACAATGTTGTGAGGAACTTAAGTTATATAAAACAATTAATAATATATTTGTAGCTTATAATAAACCATTTACTGATCCACTAACTTAATAACTCTCTCAAATTGATGTGAGATTGATTTATAGACTTCTTGTTAACTTCTCACTTCGCGTGTTTATCATATTTGACCTTCTGTCAGACAACCAAATATATCTCTTTCGTTCTCCGTACCTCAACAGCGCCTTGACATATCTATATATTGTCAGCCTGTGTCTTGGTTCTTTTAAAGTTAACTAATCAGACTTTATGCAAAGTTATTTTTGATTGTGCGGATCGTTAGGGTGCCACTTGATACGCACACGTCAATTGACAAACACGCCGGGCCACACATTTGGCCCAATTTAATTCAATTAAGCTACTTATGGGCGACAAACAGACCTCAAGATATGTTTCTTGTCAGATACAATGGGAATAATTCGTTAGTGCGTGGAGTCTCCGGGTATCTGCGATGTGAGAGACGAAACTTGCGGCGTCAAAACAAAACATAAACATAGCTCAAAAGAGAAAAAGCCATATAAATTGTTCGATAATAAAAAAAAAACCTAAACGGAAATGTTCTTTTGGAAAAATCCTACAGCTATAATAAACTACCATACTATAATATACTAAACATTGCTGAAAGTTTTATTTATAGCAAATGCTTAGTGAATTTCAGCATATATTTCATTTATTTACTTTTTATTATCTTTCTTTTTCTTATTATTTATTGAGTGTTCTATTTAAAGACACATTAAATGCAACACGAGTTTTTTATTTATTTTATTTATTTTTAGCATGTTTTTAGATTATATTTTGTTATAAATAAATATAAAGATAGTTCTGAAGTTGGTACAATGAACTTGACAGCTAGAAATGCAAACGATAAGGCGAAACAAATAGGTTTTTCTATATGAAAATCGTGAATCGTTTTGTATATCCTAAGTTCTTTCGGAAATGGTTCATCAGAAAATACTTTGTATAACCGAAAATTGTTTATGCACTTCGCATAAACATTTCGTGTGCATTTCTTATTCCCTGACAAATATTTTAAGAGACTTTCTCATCAGCAATTTATTATTATTATATTTTAATTTTTATCTACGGACATTTTTTTCGGAATCGCAGCTTTCAACAGAATTTTTCATTTAATGAAATACATAACATATTTTTTGGGATCTTTCTCCCTTTCTCTCTCTCTCTATCTCTGTCTGACTCTGTCTCTTCACCACTTTAGCTGTCTCTCTTTGTTTTCATTCTCCCACCACGCCCCACGTAATTTGCCCAAAACGCATTTAGCCACTTGGCGCGAGGCCAAAAGCAATTTTAATTTGGCCATGCGAAAAGGGACTGAAATAAATCGAATGCTACGACGCCCGCTCTGAATACTCACGAATAGCGCCGGGTACTCGCCATGAATCACAAATGTGCCAAAATGCCATGTGTTTATATTGCCCTATATAGGTCCAATATTCCCATATGCCCGTGCATCGTCGATCATCGATAAAGCGATCACTTTTGACCTCCTTAATCGATCGTTTCTCGGGGGGACAATAACAACATCTTCTTTATTCACAACTTTGTTCGTTGCCTTTGGCAAATTTAAATACAATTTTTTTTTTTGAATATTTTCTTTTTTTTTTATTATTCAATTAAATTTCCTATACGGACTGCCAAATGAAGCGGAATAGAAAAAAAGGAAGGAAGGAAGGAAGGAAGGAAAAGAAATGCCGTCGATCGACGCAAAGTTCAAGGCCAATTAACATCGCAGCGATTGGCGCATCCGATTTGCTACGTATTACCTGCTCTATTCCACTCTCGCCTATGGGGGGAGGTGCCCCAACCGGATGTCTTGTTGTGTCTGTTGTGGGTGGGCGTGACTTGGCGCTGGCGGGACACGTGCGACAGTGTGACAACAAACAAAGAATTGCCCCACAGTTAATTGAGCTCAATTTGAATTTGGCAGCCTATGCTAAATTCCTATAATTATCACCCCCTTTTCGAGGGCCCCTTCATGTGATTTCCCCGACGTGTTGGAAAATGTCACGCGTTCATCATATGATATAATATTGTTTATAATATTGATTATTTTCTTTAAAATTCAACTGACAGCTAATTAGTGTGAATTATGCAAAATAACTGAAGGTTATATATATAATAATGCATTATAACTATGTTGTATGATATATGTGTGCCCTGAACATTATAAAGAATACTAGACAGCTGCTAAAAAGAAACTGAAACATGTTTCGCAAATTTATTTGTTTACTTAACGAAAACTTTTACTGTCTCGCCTGACTCAATATACCAAAATAATATAGTATGCTAATACCTAATACTTATAGAGCACGTCATATATGTTTGTCTATTCACAGCAGCATCGTTGCAGTAGCATCAGCAGCATCAGCAGCAGCAGCCGCAGTTGGCCCTCATCGCCATTGCCCACCCACAACATTGACGTGACGTAAATGAACGAACCCGGCGATTTACCACTGACACACCAAGGCACTCCGGACAGCAGGCCGCCCTGCAGCATTATCTCAATTATACCAAATATAGGGATGTCATCATGCCGCGGACGGGCCGAGGCATTTGCGCGAAGTTTGTCCTCAAAGCTGCGCACCTTGGGATCACAGGTGAGTTCCGAGTCATCATTAAAGCAATCACTCCGTTTTTGTCATTTCCTACGTTTCCAATACTTCAGTCTTATCACACTCAAGCAAACCGACACACATTATACAACAAAAAACTAAAATATATATAAAAAATATAAAGTTAGAAAAACATAATGCTTCTTATACGCAAATCGGCACCTGATTTTAACACTACGGCGGTCTCCACGGCGGACGGAGTTCGCTCGATGTCACTGCTCGACTTTCGAGGCAAATATCTCATATTGCTCTTTTATCCGGCGGACTTCACATATGTTTGCCCTACGGAACTTCAGGCATTCAGCGATCGTGTCCAGGAGTTTCGCAATGTGGGCTGCGAGGTGGTTGCCTGCTCGACGGACAGCGTTTATGCCCACTGTGCCTGGATGGCTATGCCGCGACGCACGGGTGGCCTGGGCGAAATGAACATAGCCCTGATGTCCGATAAGTCAATGAAGATCGCCAGTGATTATGGCATGCTAGACGCGTCATCGGGTTTGGCCCAGCGCGGCATGTACATTATCGATCGTGTTGGCGTGGTGCGGCATATATCAGTTAACGATTTGGGTGTGGGTCGCAGTGTCGAGGAGGCAATACGATTGGTTCAGGCCTTTCAGTATACCGATGAGTTTGGCGAGGTGTGCCCGGTTAACTGGCGACCAGGTGCAAAGACAATGAAACCAAGCGAACCCGGCGTAAAGGAATACTTTCAGAATGCCTCTTGAGAAATGCGGAAGCTTGTAGAGAAGAGAGAAGAGGTTGCAGAAGTTCGTTAATTATCTATTAAATCTAGAGAAGCTTTTAAAAAATGTATAAAAAATAAAATGAGACTGAGCAAGAGTTTTCGTATTAGATAATTTCGTTTTCACAACTTTTGCGCGTCCCTTCTTGCACTTTTCGCTTATTCAATGGGACCAGCTTACGTTATGGTCAAAAATACTAAATATTGTGTTGTTCGCGGCAGTTATCGATAACTTATTAATAATCGCGTATTCACGGCTTAGGCAAAGAATTAAAAGTTATTGAAATACGTTTTATGTTCATTTTTTAAATCTCACTCCCCCCTCTTTCTCTCCTTCCCACGCAGACAAACGAGGAGGGCGCCAATGCAGAGGATGAACCCATCATAAATGGCAGCAACACCAACACCTGGGTGAATGCGCATGAATCCGAACAGACAGTCACCGATCTGCAGCCACTGCGCCATGAATCGGACTCCTTCTTCGACTTCGACTGCGAGCTGGAGTCTCCGGGCAGTCCAGTGGATGAGTGCGAGTACCTGCGTCTGATCGAAACCGCCTCGAATACACCACACAACTCGACAGCCGAGTCGGGCTATGCCTGCGCCTCGGTGGCGAGCAGCCACAGCAGCACAGATGGACCCTACTTCGATGCGGCTGCGACCAGCAGCAGTGCCAGTAATGTACCCGATGAGCTGCTGGTTAACAACGCCACCACACAGCTGCCCACGGCATCAACAGAGCTCAAGGAATATGCGAGTGCGCTGCAGCTGAACGGCAGCCGAGAGCAGCTCTCGAATGGTGAACAGAAAGAAGAGGAAGCGTCACCACGTGTGGTGTACGAACAGCAGCAGACAAAGGAGAGCGAGGATGACACACTGCTACAGGCACAAATACTCAGCCAGCTGCAGCAGCACAGCGACAACTACAAAGAGACGAAGGCAGTAGAAGAGCCACTGGTCAATGGGCACGTGGAAGAGAATGAAGAGCAGCTGCTGCAGCTAGAAGAGGAGCAGGCAATAGAGAAGGATTCCACAGCTGCAGAGCAGCAACAACCACTGAAGCAGGAGCAGCAGATCGAGGAAAAGCAACAGCTTGAACAGGAGCAGCAACTGGAACAAGAGCAGCAACTGGAACAGGAACAACAGAGTAGCACAGATGAAACAACCAACACCAGCACGGATGAGGTGGATAAGAGCGTGCAGAGCATATTGACAGTGGATGTAGACCTGGCACAGCTGGATAAGGCCAAACAGGATGCCGCAGAGGCGACGGCTGACAAGCAGCAGAAGGATCGCAGCCACAGTCATGGCACCGATACCACAGACGACGAGGATGACTGCCGGCCGCAACGTGTACGACGCTGCTCCTCACTGAAGACGGGCAAGACGCCACCGGGCACGCCGGGACGTAAGAAAATCGTGCGCTTTGCCGATGTGTTGGGCCTGGACTTGGCCGATGTGAAGACCTTCCTGGATGAAATACCAACCATACCAAAGTCGGCGTTCGAGGATCTGGAAATACTGGAACAAGAGCCGCCATTACAGCTTGGTCCCAAGTCAGACAAGCTGTTGATGCCACTGTTCCAGCAGCCGGGCGGATTGCCCACATTCCTGGACGCAGTGCGCGAGAAACAGGTGTCGTTGGAGAATGCCGCCGTCACCGATAGCATCAATCAGACCATTTCCGGATCGGTGCGTGTACGCAATCTGGACTTTCACAAATCGGTGCATGTGCGCTACTCGCTGGACGGTTGGCGCAGTTATGCGGATCTGCAGGCCAATTATGTGGAGAACTCATGCGATGGCTTCTCGGACAAATTCACTTTCGTGCTCTTCGGCAACTCACTGCATGTGGGTCAACGATTGGAGTTCGCCTGTCGCTTTCAGTGCAAGGGACAACAGTTCTGGGATAACAACTATGGCGCCAATTATTGCTTCCAGTGCCTGCCCAGCTCAACGCACACGGCATCGCCAGCGTCTGTGGCGACTAGCACCGTGCCGGTGCATCATGCCAGCACTCTGGTCGGTATGCTAAGCCCCGCAGCGGGCGATGCCTGGTGCAGTTCGTTCTACTAATCTAATCCTGAGTAGTAGTGAGAAGGGGAAGGGGTTGGGAGGGACGCACACACTCCGGCAAGGCAGCTGGCACTGCGACAGAGAGGGAGACGCCATGCGCCGTCAAAGCTTTGCACGTGGCCTCAGCCGGCGTCAGCTTGGACAGCGCATGCAGCGTGTGGCAACAAACGTCTAGCCCCTCCCACCCTGCCACGCCCCCTTGTATGTGTAAGGCAAATGTTTATATTTTTATAGAGTGCAACAGCAGGAGCTGAAGAGCAAGCAGGCAGGTGCTGGAAGAGCAAGAGGAGCAGCAGCAACATGATCTAAGTAGTTCGAGCTAAACACAGTGCGAAAGAGCAGAGAGAATCCCAAAGATAGTTGTTAATCTTACGTTATAAGAAGAGCAAGTGATAACAAATGAACAAGACGTTGATGATCAATATAAATGATGATGATGTTAATGAGAGAAGATTATATGATCATCAGAATGATGATCATAACAGTTAAAAAAAAATGTTTTCTATTTCGATATTTTTCCGTTCCATTTCTGTTTGCGTTGCTCAAGCCTGTGTGGAGGGACCAGGGATGGACAATTGGATTCTATCAAAATTGAGTGTACTACAGACTTACTTGTACAGTTCCTCGAAACAGTACTCGCACCAGCCACACACACAGCACTTTGATATCTAGTCAATTTCAAGTTAACAACTCGTATAAGACTTAAGCTCCAAGTCAACCATCAAGCCGAATCTCTTTCCAAACCTAATATGGGCTACATGACTACAGCAACAATAACAACACCGAAACCTATAGATAGAGTCTGTTTCCACACCCATCCCGCACACATGCTGAATGCAATGCATAGCTCAAGAAAACCAATTCGAAATTATATTTGTATAATTTAATAAAACTCTTTGAAATTTTTAGTTTTATTATTTTTAATTTCCGATTTCATGACGATTTATTTTACGATTTTTTGGTGTTTTTATGCATAATATACACTATACAATATACAATATAATATATTTTAAATATACAGAACAAACCTATAATAAATTTTAGTTAATTCTTATAAATTTTTTTTCGTTTTGAACATTTTACGTTGAGAATGAAGCTCGATCATCACGTAGTACACATATAGATTGGCGTTATCATAATATTATAAAAAGTATATATCCTCGAGAGATACTACAACTGGCCAACAAGAAATCTAATCCATCTGACACCAATAGAGTATATCAGGGAAACTAAAAAATAATAATTAATTAATATGAAAAAAAAGAAATTGACGAAAGCAAAACGCAGCTACCTCAATGTTTTCACAATGAAAACTTAGTAAACTATACTATATGAAATGAAATACGGATTATGTTATATATGTTTATTGCATAGCAAACTTGTAAAGATAACAATCTAATAAAAAACTAACTTTAAAAGTTACAAACTATTTATACAAGTTATGACAGAATCTTTGAAAGCGAGAAAATATGGTGAAATATGTAGATCGCCCCACAGCAAAGTACCCAAATTACCGTTAGACTGAAGCGTGAGTATTTCAAATTTAGAAGGAGAAAAGCTTTGAAAACATACATACAGACATATTTACCTAGAGAGTTCCAGTAGAACGAAAACTTCCGATACAGATTGTTAAAGTTGCTTAGTGCTGCGTGGGGCAAATTGGACAACAGTTATGCAAAATCTTTACTTACATGTTAAACGTCGAAACTGAGTATATAATAAAGAGATTAATTTTCCCAGAAAAACATGAATTACAAATGATTATGGGTGGAAAAGTTCATTATTTGCAGGTCATGGCTGCACCCAAAGATTCTCAATCCCAGTCTTATTGTTGGCATTAGATGCTGCAACTTCTCTTTAAGTAAGAAATAATATCATAATGAGAAAACTAAGGTATGTCTGACTTGCAGAATAAAACAATTCAAAATTAACGTATTAACATTGTGAGCTCCAACTTCCCTTGATACGGCAGCCTTGACTCGACAATTTTTAACAACGTGGCAGCGCTGCGACAGTCTGGCAGCTTCGACAAATGTTTTTTGTTTTTCTTCAGCTGTTCGCCCACCACGTCACATCGCAAAAACCTCTGCCATTTGTAAAAAATCATGTAAAGTGTTGTTTGCAATTAAATAAACTTATTTACCTGTTTTATTGTACGTTCACAATGAAATTCGCTGATGTTCTACGTCGCCTCGATGCGTATCCGCGCACCTTGGATGATTTCAGCGTGCGCACAGTGGGCGGCGCCGCCGGTAAGTTTTGTGTATATTTTTGTAAACAAACTAATCAAATACCTACTAAATTAACTGTTTGCCTTTGCGTATAGTCACCATTATAAGTACAAGCATTATAAGCCTGCTTATATTTCTTGAGTTCCTCAACTATATGACTCCCACCCTGACTGAGGAACTGTATGTGGACACGACGCGCGGCCACAAACTGCGCATCAATTTAGACGTCACGCTGCACAATTTAGCGTGCAATTATATATCTCTGGACGCAATGGATTCATCGGGGGATACACACTTGCGTGTTGATCATGATGTGTTTAAACACCGTTTGGATTTGAAAGGAGAACCGCTAAAGGAGACTCCCATCAAAGAAATTGTTGCTGTTTCGCCGCCCAACAAGAACACAACCTGTGGCAGTTGTTACGGTGCCGAACATAACTCCACACAGTAAGTAGGCAGGCCGCCATATAATACTGATATAATCTTCACACACAATTATGTTTCTAGTTGCTGCAACACCTGCGAAGATGTGCTAGACGCGTATCGCTTGCGCAAGTGGAACATGCAGGTGGACAAAATCGAGCAGTGCAAAGGAAAGTATAAGCGCAGTGACGAAGATGCTTTTAAGGAAGGCTGTCGCATCCAGGGACACCTGGAGGTGAATCGGGTAAGTGCCGCCAGAAGTTCTGTGAGACTTTTAATTCATTTATTCTTTGTTTTTTGCAGATGGCAGGCAGTTTCCATTTTGCACCCGGCAAGAGCTTCTCCATCCGCCAGTTTCACATACACGACTTTCAGTTCACAAACGTAAAGCTCTCGCATACCATCAATCATCTCTCTTTTGGCGAGAAGATCGAGTTTGCCAAAACACATCCATTGGACGGGCTGCGTGTCGATGTCGAAGGTAAGTACAAAGGTCGAGGCTGGGTTTTAGTTTCTTTTTTTGCTTAAAAACTCTCTATTGCAATAACTTATAGCATAATTTTTAACAGCTTTTGCATAATGTAACATAACTCGAAAACTTATTTTTACATCGGTAGCTGGGATCAGGGAAGGGGGCTAAGGGCAGCGAGAAGTCTGACTTGTTTTATGTCTAATTAACGAAAATGCCAGCCGCCGGTTTGAAGGACAAGCCCAATCAGCAGCGTATACCTGTACCGATGGCCATAAATGTGCCAAATGTACCACCGCCCTGAATCATCACTTTTCCCACATTGTTAATAAGCTCCCGTCCGCGTAGTCCGTATCTAGAATATAAAGAGTACGGGGGAGTTTCATTAATTTAGCCGGTAGTTACATAATGCACATTAGTGTGACGCTTGCGTCACGCACATCGAGAGGCATCTTGCACCCGGATCTTTGCTCACCTCAGTGCTGAAAAACCGCCAAATAGCGCACCGCTGGCCATGCCCACACAGAAGCCAATTGTGAAGCCGGTCTTCATTTTATCAAAGCATGTGGGGCCACCCTGCGAGGAGAATGAACCGCTCGGTAACGGCATGTTTCACTTGTGCTTCCTTGGATATTTTGTGTATTGAACTCAATAAGCAAGCAGTGTACGGCTCTTTAGGACGTATTTATTTCTCTTTTCTGAACGTTTAACTCTTTGGTTAATGCTGGTGACACTATAATTTATATGTTATCTGTTCCGACTCCCAAAAACAATTTTACGCACGGGCCCGTTGGTAGAGATGTCAAAAACCTGACATGTGTGGCAAAGCAACCCTGTTATCGATAAGTTCGCAAATATGCAGCTAGATGGCGCCAATGTGACGATCTAAAAGCATGACATTCACAATTATGGCAGAAATAATCGGAAATATTTCAAATTAAATGAACCAAAACATGGAAAATGCATAATATACATTTATAATTAGTATGAAATATATACACATTATATCAGAACTTTGTTCATTCATAAATATTTGTTTATTTCACATCTCATTTATTTGCAGAGGCCAAGATAGAAATGTTTAATTATTATATTAAAATAGTACCTACGCTTTACGAGCGCCACAGCGACGGCGCACCGATCTATACAAATCAATTTTCTGTTACCCGACATCGCAAGGATTTGGCGGATCGTGAACGTGGTATGCCTGGCGTGTTTTTCAGCTACGAACTGTCGCCGTTGATGGTTAAATACGTCGAGAGACACAAGTAAATGATACTTTAAATTATAATGTGATCCAATAAACCAAAATAATGTTCCCTCTGCAGTTCCTTTGGCCATTTTGCCACCAACTGTTGCTCGATTATTGGCGGAGTCTTCACTGTGGCAGGAATTCTGGCGGTGCTATTGAACAATTCCTGGGAAGCAATACAGCGCAAACTGGAGGTCGGTAAACTCAGTTAGCAAACATTTCGGACTATTTCACGAATCTCAGCAGCTTTATTAGTCCTAACTCATTCCGTAGCGCATCAATTTTTCACAATGGCAGACAAATCTCAAAATAAAAGTGCTTAATTTTATAAAAAAAAAAAACAAATACTGCATTCAAGATCCTTTATTTCTTTAGTGCCTCTAGGTAGTACGCTTTCCCACAGACAAAAATCCTGAAGTATTTGAGAAGTACTTGGCTTCTGTGTGTGAACGCTCGGCTGCTTGAGGATTGACTATCTCCAGACCCTGCAAGGGTGTGAACGCCACGCTAGATGCTGTTCCGGAGATTTGACGCTTAACTGTGGTGTTGCCTCCGTAGACCTGCTGCTTTTGTAGATTCTTCTGCAACGTTTTGCTGATGCGCACCTTCGTCTTCTCATCCAATTGAGGCAGACGAATGCGACCTGTGCCCGTTTTGCCAATTGTGCCACGTGAATAGCCCAGATCACCTTGGTAGGCATCCTCCTCAATCTGAAATTAATATATATAAATATTTAATATAAGACCACCAAGCTTAGCTGTTATTTTACTTACATCGCCAAAGTTCATGCGATTGGCCTGCTTACGGAACTCGGTCAGGGCGTAGCGTTCCTTCATCTTGCGCACACGCTTACCACCGCGCTTCTTCTTACTGCCTTCGATGGGCTTGGGCAACGGCTTAATGAACTTGACCGGCGGCGGTTCCTGTAGCTTGTCCAACTTTTTTTCAATATCCTCTTTGAATTTGAGACCAATTTCGCCATGCACGCTCTCGTGGCATGCATCGACACGAGCTGCTAGAACCGATTTGGCAGCCACCAAGCGAGCCGCCTTGCGTCGCAAATCCGGCGCTGTGTCCTGCACAATCTGTGAGTAATAGACGTAGCCTGTGTGTGGCAACATTTGTGTCTGTGAGAAGCCCGACAGTGTCTTCTTTTGTGAGCCCAGCACCTGAACATTGCAGGCGGGCATTTTCGAAAGTTTCGTCAAGCCGCCGGCGATGCCAAGCAGTTTGGCAGCCGTCGAGGCGCCCACAATCATGGAGAGATTAGGTGCAATGAACGTCATACGGCTCTCCACATATTCATAGATCTTAGACTTGAAATTGTTAAGTTCAATCGCCATTTCGCAAGCTTCATCGATCTTGGCCTTCTCAGCGGGTGTCAGCATGGTGCTGTGAAGAAAAAATTGTTTAAAACTATATACAATATGCTAACTACAAGCTGCTTACCCCTGTGTTGTAGATGCTGTGACCGAAACAATCATAATGGTGGCCTGTGTCAGTATGGCCTGCAGTTTCTCATTGCTCTTAACCTGATCCAGATCATTTCCCAGCTCTTTTACCGCCAGCAGATACTCAATTTCCCCAACGATAAGCGAATCAAGCTCTGGAAAGCGTTTCTGGTACTTCTCTTTGGCGAACTTGTGTATGATAGATATCTCGTTGTCAATATCAACGGCTATGGCATTGGCATCCACGATGAGGCAATATTCCGGATCTGACTCCACGCTGCCCAACATTTCTGCGGCGCTACGCTGCCGACTCGCATAGTGCTCGATTTGCTTCAATGTGTTCTGTAGACGATCCGAGTCGCGTAGCTTGCACAATTCTCGCACGGATTGTACCGTGACATCCACTTCCATAAGATTCGGTGTCGGCTTCAGCAGTTTCTCGGCTAAGTCATGCGTGAGGTTTGCCTGCTCCGCCTCATCGGCATCGGCCATTTCTGCATCATCAATATCATTGTCATTGTCCTCTTCGAGATCAGCAAGTAATTCATCTGCCAGCGACATGATTACTTTTTACTTTATTCTAAATATTTTCGGGATAAACAAAACGTTTACAAATCTGTCTGCAGTTTAAAACAGCTGTTTGATTTTAAGTGTTACCATATCAAACAAATTCTTGTCTTTCGTTACAGAGTTGCCAGAAACAGCTGTTTACTTTTTAATGTGGCAACTTTAACTTCACTCAGCTGTTTGTCTGTCTGAAATTAATGCTGCCACTTTGCGCCAACTTGCCGGCGGTCGATTTTGGCGCAGATTTTTGGCGTCGTTTAGGTCGCCTTCGGTATTTGGCTCAATATCGCAGTGGAGTGCAGTTGAGAAATGTCGAAAAAATTAAATACTAGCGTAGGCGGTACGCCAACAAATACGCTGTTCAATTATTTTACCAAATCACCAGCAGTTGACAAAAAGAAACTTGCACCAAGCTCGGCAAGTAAAGAGCAAAAAGAGAATTTGATAAATGAAAATGGAAAAGACGAGCCGAAGGAGTCAAAGCCGAATGCCAAGCGCAAATTGCCCGTTTCAGCCGAACCCGTTGCTGATAATGACAGCAGCATGGAGGAAGATGTTGGAAAACGCAAGCGAAAGCGCATCGTAGTACCCGAGTCTGAGAGCGAAGAGGAATACGAATCCAAATCCGAGGAAGACTTTTCCGATGACGGCTCTGAATTTGAGCCAGATGCCAGCAAAGATGCAGTGAGCGAGGAAGAGGAGAGCGGCGATGAGGAATCAGAGCACAACAGCATGGATGAATCTGAAGACGATCCTACACCCAAGAAACAACGAAGGAAGCCCACAAAAAAGTATATTAACAATAACAATAATAATGAACCAGCCAGCAAAAAGCCAAAACTAAGTGAACCTGTGCTGGCTACAGGCGGCACATTCATGGAGAAGTTGCAACAGCTACAGAGCAACGCCAAGAAGGATGCTGCATACGATGAAATTGTGACTACAACTTCAAACCTTGATGAGCCTGTGGTATGGCCCCATCAGAAGATGGAATTTCTGCAACCCGATAAAATTAAGGACAAGGCTGGCCGCCGACCTGATCATCCAGACTACGACAAGAGCACCCTGCATGTGCCCGAAAAGTTTCTCAATTCCTTGTCGCCAGGTGTGCGCCAATGGTGGGTTCTCAAGTCGGACAACTACGATTGTGTGCTCTTCTTCAAGGTGGGCAAGTTCTACGAGCTGTATCACGGCGATGCCGACGTGGGTGTCAATGAGCTTGGATTTACCTACATGCGTGGTGAATTCGCACACTCGGGATTCCCAGAAATTTCATTCGATAAGATGTCTTCCATTTTGATAGACAGGGGTTACAAGGTGAGCCATTAAAAAAAATACATTGGGATCATAGTCAATTTCCATTTCCACAGGTGGCTCGTGTGGAGCAAACTGAAACGCCTGACATGATGACGGAGCGCTGCAAGCGCATCAAACCCACAAAATTCGACAAAGTGGTGGCCCGTGAGATCTGTCAGATTACCGATCGTGGCACACAGGTGTTCGGCTCTCAATGCGCCATCGGACCCAATCATCAGCCAAACTATATGCTGGCCATAGTAGAGCAAGATGAGGGAACCAATAGCAAGTATGGCATTTGCTTTATAGATACATCCATTGGTGATTTTCATGTGGGTGAATTCGATGACGACAAGAGCTGCTCACGCCTTTTGACGCTGCTCTCCCATCACATGCCTGTGCTGGTAAGATTCGCTAATGATACATAAACCCACATCTAATCTCTCTCCTTCTCCATTAGTTGCTGTATGAGAAATCTGCGCTCAGTTCACGCACACAGCAAATCGTGCGCACTGTGCTGGGCGGTATCCTTAAAGAGCAGTTGCCCAGCTCTGGCGCCCAGCTCTGCAGCGCTGAAAAGACGCTCAAGTTACTGGCAGAGAAATACTATGCTGGAAATGGCGGTGAGGATAATTGGCCACTGGTGTTGCGTAGCATGCAGTCTGACACGGATCATCTGGGTCTCACCCCGGCTGAACCCTATAAGTTGGCACTCAAGGCGCTGGGTCAATGCATACACTACATAGCCAAGTGCAAGCTGGAGCCAAAGGTGTTACCCATGGCACGCTACGAGCTGTATATACCACCTGATGAGCAGCAGGAGGAAGGAAAGATCCCTGCAGCACTGGCTTCGACCATGAGGCGTTCGCACATGGTTCTGGATGCAACTACATTGTCTAATTTGCGCATCATTGGAGAGGAACATTCATTGCTGTCAACTCTGGATCATTGCTGCACAAAGTTCGGCAAACGTCTACTGCATCATTGGCTTTGCGCTCCCAGCTGTGACTTGTCCATCATCCGCGAACGCCAAGATGCCATTGGTGAGCTTCTGCGTTGTTCTGATGAATTGCAGCAACTCCGCGCCATGTTGGCCCCGATGCCCGATTTTGAACGCCACTTGGCACAGATTCATTTGTTTGGCAACAAACGTGTGGCCCATGGAGATCACCCTGACTCGCGGGCCATTCTATTTGAGGAGAAGCTATACAATAAACAGAAGCTACGCAGCTTCATGAGCATTTTGAAGGGATTTGAAACGTTGATGCAATTGCCTACAATGTTCCAGGATTGCGAGACGGGATTACTGAAGCGCTTGACCCAGTTACCACAAAAAGGTGGAAGTTTTCCTGATCTCAGCAAGCAGCTGAAGTTCTTTGAGGAGGCTTTCGATCATGAGGCTGCCGGCAAGACAGGTGTGGTTGCACCACAGCCTGGCATGGATGCCGACTACGATGAGGTGCAGCAGCAAATTGCCGACGTCGAGAAACGCCTGAAAGAGTATCTAACTGAGCAGGAGCGTCATTTTGGTTGTCGTGTCGTTTACTTTGGCTCCGACAAGAAGCGTTATCAGCTGGAAGTTCCCGAAACACATGCCCACAAGGCGAACAAATCGTATGCGCTGGAGGGGCAGGTGAAGGGCAAGAAACCAGCACGTCGTTATACTACAGCAGAAACAAAGGCGCTGCTGAAGGACATGCAGAGTGCCGAGGAAGCACGAAATACGGTGCTGAAAGATTTGGCCCGTCGTCTCTTCGAGAAATTCTCCAATCATTATGAGCAATGGAAGCAATGCATCGATTGTGTGGCCAATTTGGATGTGCTAGCTGGCCTGGCCGAATATGCACGACAGCAGCTTGTGATCTGTGTGCCAGAGCTGGTATCGGCACCGGAACAGCCGTTCATCGAACTGGAGGAGGGTTATCATCCCTGCGTTAATGCATCCACCTACATACCCAACGGCCTACAGCTGGGCACAGCGACAGAGGCACCGCTCTCTCTGCTCACGGGACCCAATATGGGAGGCAAGAGCACGTTGATGCGCCAAGTCGGTTTGTTGGTCATCATGGCACAAATTGTGAGTAGCATGAGATGTGGAATAGCCAGATATACTTACTTACTTTTATTATTTGCCTGTAGGGTGCTCATATACCGGCAGCTAGTTGCCGCCTCTCAATTGTGGATCGAATTTTCACTCGTCTGGGCGCACAGGATGATATTTTGGCTGGGCACAGTACGTTCCTGGTGGAGCTTAGTGAGACTTCTCTTATACTCAAGCATGCAACATCCAATTCGCTTGTGTTGCTGGATGAGCTGGGCCGCGGCACTGCCACATACGATGGCACCGCTATTGCTGCCTCTGTGGTCAACTTTTTGGCCAATCTCAAGTGTCGCACACTATTCTCTACGCACTATCACAATCTGATTGATTTCTTTCAGAAGGATAAGAGAATTACACTTGGTCATATGGCCTGCATGGTGGAGAACGAAGACAACACTGATCCCACACAGGAAACAGTTACGTTCCTATATAAATATACGGCGGGTGCCTGTCCCAAATCATACGGTTTCAATGCAGCCAAATTGGCAGGCATGCCACAAGGCATTATTAAACGCGCCTACGAGGTAAGTGAATATTATAAGCCGTACGTACTATAGTTCCTTTTCTAAATGTGGTTCCTTACAGCTCTCCAAGAAAGTGGAGGCCATTGCCCTGCAGCGCAAGATAACTGCCAAAATTGTGGCAGCCTACGACGAAGATGCAGAGAAGCGTAAAGTCAAATTGAACAGCTTGAAGGGATTGCTCCAACAACTGAAGTTGTGTCACGTCTAAACAAACAACAACAGTTGTGAATTAAAGACAGAACAAAAGATCATCACGGAGGCTCAGAACAGTTAAAAAAATTCGTTTTGCTGTTGCTTAAATATTTGTACAAGTTTTTTTTTTTGTGCCGAGCGTACATACATTTTTTTTTTGTTTATGAAATTTTAACACTTCATTGTATACGTTGCTTAATAAGCTTATGCCATAATATATTTAAATATTTACAGTATTTTCATTTGAACTTAAGAGTGATAATAAATCATCATGATAATCTCATCTCAACATTCTCCCATCCCGTGTGTTTTGCCAATTTGATGTTAATTGTTGCCATTGTTTATTTTTTGTATCACAGTAAAAATTAAAAATAATCAAATTCACAATCAAAATACACACATATTATGATATTATTAAATGCTTACAAATTAAATGTTATTCAATAAATATTGCTAAAACTTGTAAAAACACACAGTTTTAATTTGTCAATGTCACAACTAAAATTAACTATTATCCACATTGTGTATTGCTGGAGGGGGGGGGAAACTATAATACCATTTAGGATTGTTTAAGTACATACATATTGTATATGTCTATGAGCAATGTAAAAGTCTTTCAATACTTTAAACAGAATTAAATTAAACGTAATATGTATAGGGTCTAGAATTCTACTAACTAGTTCAGATAGTATGGAATGCAGATGAAACAAGCTTCGCGAGGTGGCAGAGAGCTGCAGAGCTATCCAGTATTAAATAATTATCTATGTAATTTCGGGAAATCTCTGAGGATTTTTGTACGTAGTACTAGGGATAGTTAAGCAGCTCTATTTGATTGGCTTATATTATTATTATTAAATTATATCATACTCTGCAAGTGTATAAAAATAGGAATGTTGTTGTCAGGCTCAGACAGGACTGAGTATTGCTCGATTTGTGCGATATATGTTATGTTCTATTGTCGATCAAACTAAATGCAAAAACGAATCAAAGCTATATATAGAGAAAGATAGAGAAGCATGCAAAACAAAAGTTTCTTGAATTTCTCGCTTACAAAAATGCTTATAAAACGATTTAGAATTATATAGTATCGTAGCACTACGTTAGCAACTACCATATGTAAGCTACATACATATATAATCTCACACAACTACTGAACATATGTAGATCTGTGTGTATCTCTATATTATATGTGAATTCATTGAGCTTTTCCGTATGCGCTAAATTGGACTTGCATTTTAAACAACTAAATATATGTATATGTATTGTATGTACTTGTATGTATATATAATTTGTATAACTAGACTAAAGTTTCTCTTATATATTTGGTATTGTATATGTTACAATGATCTTCTTGGGATCTTTAGTCTATAGGCTAGTTTCTATGCGCTTTTCTCTTCTTTTTTTTTTCTTTGTTTCTGTAATGAACTTTCCAATAATTGATTATGTTATTAAGTGGAAGGAATATGTTCATTATGCCTCGATCTGTACCGAGGTAACATATTTGCGCGTAATGCTCGTTTGATTATTGGTTTTCCCTTTGTTTTTGGTATATAGCTAGCGTACATATATATGTAGTATATGTATAATAGAAGCGACTTTTTGCACTTAGCTCTAGAGTTACGTTAACTTCGGGTTTCGACAATACGAATTTAATTTTCACACATACCTACATAAAACAACAACAATATCGTCGCACAGATACAGACACACATATACCATATTATACATACATATTAAACCGGATTTCGTTCGTTTTGATTATGTTATGACTCCAGCGCCGTCCAATATCTGAACAATTGCCCCCACTCAATCATCGCTTATAACATCCTTGCGCGCCTTAAAGTTTCGCCACGATCCCGAGGTGCAAACACCGACACCACGCCACCAATCATTGACATCCAGATACCACGATGACTTGCGCAGCTGCTCCTCATTGTGCAGTGTGGAGCAGACACGGCACCAGTAATACGTATTGATGAACTCACCGGTGCCCTTCCATTTGAAATACGAGTTATATAGCTCATCGTCCTTGTCGAGTATGTGCAGATACTCGGCCAACTCTTTGGGCGAGGCAAACTCATCCACATGTATGTACGAACGACGTGGCGCACTCACCTCATAGTCCTCGGGACGTGCACCCATTACAATGGGCAGCACCTTGCGACTGAGTGCATTCACAAAGAACTTCTCTGTTATGTAGTCCCGACAATTGGAGTTCTCGAATGCCAAATAGAATTTGTAATCGTTGTCGAGTATATCGAAGCATTTGTCGGCGGTGCTACGTGGACACTTGTAATTGCCACAGGCGCCATAGATGTCCACCTGGGGGGAGGTACGGAAAGTTATGAGAGATATGTTTAAAGAAATTATAAAGGAAAACTTGATGAAATGAGGTCGAAGTAGTTAATTATTGGTAAGTTCAATATTGTTTATAACTTTTTTTTTTTTTTAATTTAATTTATTTATTAAGGCATACGGGGAAATCTTGGAGCCCCTTTGTGTCCTTCTTTTCTATTAATTCAGCCCATTTGGGCGCGCCGGCTAACTATAGTTAGCTTTTTATATTTTTTTTAAACTGTTATATGATGTTCCATCTTAAATATTTTTATTGCATAGTTTTGAGTGCTGCCTGCTAATCCAACGCCTATTAATAACACTCTTATTTGGCACAAGGTTGCAAAACTCTGCTACCTATTATAAAATGGGTTTTAAAAAGAAACTTAGATAAGATTGAATACGTAATGCCAGTAAAAACTGCAACTGCAACTGCAAATATGCAAACAAACTAATCTATTTCTAAACGCTTTAACGTTCCTTGAAGATGTATGCATTACTATACGTGTATGTTCCATTTATCTTTGACTTGATGTAGCACTCCCTCCCCCATATCACCCATATCTCCCCAAGGTAATTACCTGAATGTGTTTCTGCAGCTCGTGGGCGTAGTGTAGTCGTCCGTTGCGTGCTCCACAATTAGAGACAAACCAGGCGACCTTTTTCGTCTTGTTCAAAGCGTAATTGTGATCCTGTTCCTGTTGCTGCACCTTGTTGTCATAGTATTGCCATTTCTCATAGGGTGCCATAATGGTGCTGTCCCGCCTGCCAGACAAAAGTGGGGTTAACTGGGTTTCAAGATAGTGGGAGTGGGTGGGGAACTCACCTGTAGGTGGCCGTCCAGTTAATGGCATCCGGCACTTTGACATTCTGTGTGTGATATGGACACTCCAGGTAGTACATCATGCTGACCTGTTTACGATTGCTGGGCCGGCGTATGCCAGTGGGAATGTAACTGTCCTTGTAGAGTATCATATCCGCAACGCTGGCCAGATCACGATTTGCAGTCAGCTCGCAGGTATCCACCGGACACTTGGAACGCAAAAAGACCTCGCGACCCTTCTTCACATTCCAGGGACCCAGTCCATTGTATAATAGTATGGTTTTCAGCTTGCCACTGGCCTTGATCTGTTCATAGTTATGTGGCACATACATCAACTGATTGACCACACGATCATTGTGCGGTTCCTGCGCGGGAAAGAGTCGGGGTGCGTGTAGTTTGCGTGCCTTGCGATTGCTGAAGTTCTTCGCCGGCTTGGGATAGTATTCCCCGTTGTGGAAGAACCATGGCTTGGCTGTGGCTGCCGTCTCGCCGCCGTGCTTATACTGCTCTTCCTGCTCCTCCTGCTGCTCCTGCTCCTCCAGTTGCTTTTCTTGCATCAGTGCAGCTGGAGAGGCTGGTGGCGCTGATTCATAGGTGGAAGTAGTTTCCTCTTGATTCCACGTCCTCAACTCATTTGTGTTCTCATTGAAGTCATCATGTTGCAGCTGCTGCTGCTGCTGCTGCTGTTGTTGCTGGGAAGTTGTTAGCGCAGCTCGTGGTAATTTCCCCTTCCATATCTCATGTTCCCTGTCAATGTCGAACGATATGATAAGTTAATTTCATCGCCTTTTTGGGCATGTTTTTTGATACTCACTTGAGATTGAAACCGAATATCAAGAGCAGGGCACATATTAACGTAAAATAGAAATACTTTTTCAACGATATCTTCGGTCGTCGCATTCTGAACGGATTTATGCCTCGGGCTTTCACTTTGTAGCACTCTCTCTCTCTCTCTCTCTGTCTCTCTCTATCTCTCTCTCTCGCTATATGTGTAGATTGCGGTTGGGGAACTGTCTACCGGCTCAGCTGAGTTCTGTCATCATGCTGTAATATATGTATTAAAATTAAAAATCAGATTAAATCGATCATTCCGTACTAATTACCCTCACTCTCTGTTTCAACCCTATATAGTATGTTTTTTTAGCTCTTTGTGGGCTGTTGCTCGCTTGCATTCACATCGAGTACTACGCTCCAAATTGGAAATGTTTAACTCTATAATGGAACAGTGTCAGCGGAACAGAATACAGGTAGTACTATGTATGTAATCGTGCTAGCGGCTTGGCGCCGCTTCATCAACCTTTATTGCGTCATCTTATCTACGGAAATTATCTCAAATGTGTAAGGGACTTGGGCTTGGGTTGGGGGAAGAGTGTTGGGTCGGTTTTAAACCATGATAAGGTGTTTTTTTTTTCAATTTTAACAATACAATGTAATTTTGTATTGAGTTGAAGCTGCGACAGTTGTTGCATCGTTCTGTAAACATATGTAAACACTTTTCCGTATATAAATATGAACTCTATATAGTCACAGCTGTTTCGGCAGGGCCTGAGGGCATGTGTTTCGATCGAATGTCGGTTACCCTTTTGAAATTGGGGTATGTTTTCGAAATATTTTTGAGTTATTTCTGTTTTCTTGATTGACAGGTCATTCCTTCTGAACAAACAGAGGAACCTGTCTATCTGTCTGTATGTACGTCTAGATCATAGGTACTATATGAGCTAAAGCCAGAAAATTTGATGACAACTTTCCTAGGTATTGTGGTATCCTAAAGTTTTCCATACTATACTTTACTATACCTGGTA
This sequence comes from Zaprionus tsacasi, assembly GCA_018904105.1. Taxonomy (NCBI): domain Eukaryota; kingdom Metazoa; phylum Arthropoda; class Insecta; order Diptera; family Drosophilidae; genus Zaprionus; species Zaprionus tsacasi. The sequence goes on along the minus strand of JAEIFR010000019.1, from coordinate 459,475 downwards.
CCCTCATTTTACATCGATCGTAACTTTATTAAAAATCAAACGATTTTCACGCGGAATGACATTTTGTTTATGTTTTAACAATCTTAGTGATTCTACATTTAAATTATATCATAAAAGACCTTTTGAAATTTTTTGATATTTTGAAAATTTAGACAATAGTCCCCCCTGTAAAATTTCAACAAAATTTTTTTTTTCAAAATTTAAAATCGCGAGATTTTAATTTTAATCGATTGCGGAGGTCAAAGTTAGTAATAAACAATTGTTTAAATCGATTTTAGACGATACTTAATTTTGGCCCAAAAATCATGTCGACATGGTCAAAAAATTAGACATGTAACACACTCAACAGGCCTGGTATCCTCATTTTACATCGATCATAACTTTCTTAAAAATCAAACGATTTTCATGCGGAATGACATTTTGTTTATGGTTTCACAACCTGAGGGATTCTACATTTAAATGATATCATAATAGACCTTTTAAAATTTTTCGATATTTTGAAAATTTAGACAATGGTCCCCCCTGTAAAATTTCAACAACATTTTTTTTTTCAAAATTTTAAATCGCGAACTTTTAATTTTAATCAATTGCGGAGGTCAAAATTAGTTATAAACAATGGTTTAAAACGATTTTAGACGATACTTAATTTTGGCCCAAAAATCATGTCGGAATGGTCAAAAAATTAGACATGTAACACACAAAACATGCCTGGTATCCTCATTTTTCACCGATCATAACTTTCTTATAAATCAAACGATTTTCATGCGGAATGACATTTTGTTTATGTTTTGATTATCGGAGTGATTCTACATTTCAATTATATCATATTAGACCTTTTGAAATTTTTTGATATTTTGGAAATTTAGACAATAGTCCCCCCTGTAAAATTTCAACAAAAATTTTTTTTCAAAGTTTTAAATCGCGAGGTTTTAATTTTAATCGATTGCGGATGTCAAAATGAGTACTAAACAATTGTTAAAATCGATTTTTAACGATACTTAATTTTGGCCCAAAAATCAAGTCGACATGGTGAAAAAATTAGACATGCAACATCAGGCCTAGTACCCTCATTTTTACATCGATCGTAACTTTCTTAAAAATCAAACGATTTTCATGCGGAATGACATTTTGTTTATGTTTTGATTATCGGATTGATTCTACATTTCAATTATATCATAATAGACCTTTTGAATTTTATTGATATTTTGGAAATTTAGACAATGGTCCCCCCTGTAAAATTACAACAAAATTTTTTTTTTCAAAATTTTAAATCGTGAACTTTTAATTTTAATCGATTGCGGAGGTTAAAGTAAGTACTAAACAATTGTCTAAATCGATTTTAAACGAAACTTAATTTTGACTCAAAAATCATCTCGACATGATCAAAAAATTAGACATGTAACACACTCAACAGGCCTGGTATCCTCATTTTACATCGATCGTAACTTTCTTAAAAATCAAACGATTTTCACGCGGAATGACATTTTGTTTATGTTTTAACAATCTTAGTGATTCTACATTTAAAAAATAGCATAAAAGGTATTTTGAAATTTTTCGATATTTTGAAAATTTAGGTAAGGGTCCCCCCCTATGATTTTTTAACAAAATTTTTTTTTTCAAAATTTTAAATCGCGAGGTTTTAATTTTAATCGATTGCGGAAGTCAAAATTAGTAATAAACAATTGTCTAAATCGATTTTAGACAATACTTAATTTTGACATAAAAATCATGTTGACATGGTCAAAAAATTAGACATGTAACACACTATACAGGGTCCAGGCCCTCATTTTTCACCGATCATAACTTTCTTAAAAATCAAACGATTTTCATGCGGAATGACATTTTGTTTATGTTTTGATTATCTGAGTGATTCTACATTTAAATTATATCATAAAAGACCTTTTGAATTTTTTGACATTTTGAAAATTTAGACAATGGTCCCCCCTGTAAAATTTCAACAAAAATTTTTTTTTTCAAAATTTTAAATCGCGAGGTTTTAATTTTAATCGATTGCGGAGGTCAAAATTAGTAATAAACAATTGTTTAAATCGATTTTAGACGATACTTAATTTTGGCCCAAAAATCATGTCGACATGGTCAAAAAATTAGACATGTAACACACTCAACAGGCCTGGTAGCCTCATTTTACATTGATCGTAACTTTCTTAGAAATCAAACGATTTTCACCCGGAATGCCATTTTGTTTATGTTTTAACAATCTTAGTGATTCTACATTTAAAAAATAGCATAAAAGGTATTTTGAAATTTTTCGATATTTTGGAAATTTCGGAAAGGCTTTCCTATGATTTTTCAACATTTTTCTTTTTTTTAAGTTTTAAGTCGCGAGTTTTCAAGAGCGAGTAAGCCATATGTTCTAAATTATAAATGTGATTACGCTTTTGTAACGAATTTTGGGAAATGAACGAAGGGTATTTTAATCTTATGATTTTTGACGAAGTTTTCCATACTAGAGGTGTTGAAATCGAGTAAAAGGGTAGTATGGAAGACATAGAAAAGGTCAACATTTTGAAAAACGTTTATACTTTATTTTTTAATTCAGATTCAATCTAGAGGCCAACTAATGGATAAAATAGCCGCTCTTAAGGAAATCTGAGGATTTTTGACAAAGTTTTCTATGTTTCAGCTACTGCCCTGCAAGTACTTCTTATACCATGCCACTTTAAGATCATGTAATTTACTTAGCATTTTCTTAGCAATTTAGTTTCACATTAAGATAGTTGCTTGATTGCCTGCGTTGTTCATGTTTCACGTCGAAGTTGTTGGGGGGTTTTTTTTCCCCAGCGCCCCTAGGAAATGTGCCAAGCAAAACAATGGGACGTATGCGCAATAAAAAAGAACGCTACACACAGAGAGAGATAATGCCCAAGCAAGGCAGCCCCAGCTAATTACAGTCGTGCTTGTGGCCGGATACATATAGACAAGAGGCGAAGGCGTTGAACTAATCAGACCAGGCACAAAACCCAATCCCATCACTCTCCCCCGCTACTCCCACCTCTTCAGCTATCCAACTATTGCTCTGTCTATGCTTCCAGGCTTCCAGCTGTGCCTTCGTCCATCCATCTATCATATGTCATTTAAGGCACTATTTTACATATTCTTTTGAGGTTTACTGTGTGCTCTAGCCTGCGGTTGCAGTCCGTTGCTGGGCGAGATTGGGCAGGGTTGGATGGGGTAGTGTAGGGGCTGCATTTCGTGCCACGGGGTTGTTGAGCAAGTGAACGCAGCGCGTGCTTGTCGCACACTCAAGCTGCCTGCCTATCGCACTTTTTGACGGTTTTGACAGGCCACACACAGACACACAAGCACTCACACACACTCAGATATGGAACGTCGTCGAGTCCCAGAAAGCAGGCGGTCGGTTTTCCCTCCCAGGCAACACAACTCTCATAAAAAATGTAGTTATAGCCATTCATTCATGTTGCAAAAGTAGGACTTTAGTGGCATGTGCATACAAAGCAGACACACACACACATTGACAACCTGCTTTGAGTGCCTGTGTGTGCGTGTGTGTGTGTGCCCGGCCATGTCACAACGTTTCCCATTTCCCCCCCACATTTGATGATTATAGATACTGGAATATTGCTTTCCGTTCCCCCAGCACACAGGCATATGAACTGATTTCGTATTCCTAGCTTACCAGGAGGTTATCGCTCCTATGTAAATGTTCTATATATAATATATGTATATAGCGTTTAATTCATTGCAAAATATACGAGTATAGTACCTCTTCGCCACCCACTGTAATCCTATCTAATCAGTTTTCGCTACGAACCAGCGAAGCGTTTCATTAATCTAAACATCATTTTTGGCACGTTTTTAACAGACTGCGACAGGGAGAGAGAGAGAGGGGAAGACTACAACTTTCAATATTACGGATCATTGAATTGAATTCTAATCAAGTTTGCTATCTATTTTTAATTAAAAGTGTTCCCAGCTGAAGAATTTCTTTGTATAAACAATATAGTATTTTAAATTTTATGTAATATCATTATTTTACACTTGGAATATACAGAAAACTACAAAATAATAATAAAGAAGTATTACCTAGAATATCATTATTATTTCCACTTTCTTCTTGCTAATTCAAAGTGCTTTCAGCACTTGAGTTTGATGTTCTGTAATATTGTGTGGAATACTATATAGAAAACTACCTCTGTTGACCTCCATTATCGATATTAATATTATTATACAAACTTGCTACTTATTAGCCGCAACATGTTCGTGTCGATTCAATATCCTGCCTACCCCCGAGCTGAGGACTGAGTTCGAGGCCCTCTCATACGGTCGCTCAATTTCAGTGTGGGAGAGGAAGGCAGGGAGGCAGGAAGGCACTTGATCCTATGCATTTAGTATGTCAATATGCCTATAGGAGGCAGGTTCTTGACTTGCCTTGCATTGTTTTTATAAATATTGTAGGGGCTGCCGCCCTGGGGCTACCCCATTGTTGTCTCTACTTTGCACGTTGTTTCACTTGACTTTCCCACTTACGTGAGGCTGGTACGTAGGAGGTGAAGAAGAAGAGAAGATGAAAGGGTGCAGGACATGAAGGACATGTTTTTTTAGGCCTGCTAGTTTTAGGGTTTTTTTGTGTGTGATATTTTTGGCTTAACGCAGAAACACGCATGTAAAGTACACACAGAGCCACCCCCCACTCTCTCTCTCTCTGTCACCCACTATTTCCCCTGGCTGGGATTTACTACACGTTTTACGCACTATTCATTGCTGCCCTTAACACGCGCTCAAAGAGTCGCAAGGGCAGCGAAGTTGCAACAAAGCAAAAACTGCAAGATCAGCACAATCGAATGAGAGCGAGAGGGAGAATAGAGAGAGCGAAAGAGATTGCAGAATAAATAAAGTTTGCCACTTGCAGCACTTTGCAGTGTTGCCACTTTGTATTGAGAGTTTTATGTGTTGCCCCCCCCCCCACTCTTCGCTATGTCTGTTTGTCTGTCTGTATCATGAGTGTGTGTGTGTGTGTGTGAAGGTGCTTGTAAGTTTATACTACTCCTTTTTACTGTTTCACTTCCTGTTACTCTTTCTATTCCTCCTCCCGCTGCTGCTGCTTGGTTTTGCCTTAATCAATAATATTGTTGTTAAACACCAAAGGTTACGGGTTAAAGACACTTTTAACCCCGCCAGGGCCGTTAACTTTTTAATTGCTTTTTTTTGTTTGTTATTACGTTTTTTTTCCTGCATTAACTGTTGTCTTTGATTTATAACGCATCAACTTACACGCGCTTAGTCGCAATTAGAAGCTGCTTCGACTTTTGTTTGATATTAAAAAAGTTTGCATGTTTTTGCACATTTTCGCTGATGTTTCTCTTTATTTTGCACACACATGCACTCACACACAGACACAGACACACTGGCTGAGATTGAAACAAGGCGCGTCGTTCGTCCTTTACGTTTTCACGTAACTTTTGCAACTGCGCTGCCAATGTACATAATAATTAGACTCCAGCCAGACAGCTGGGCAGCAGCAGCAGTGGTAGCGGCGGCAGCAGCAGCAGCCGCAGTAATATGAGAGCAAAGAGAGCAAGAGAGGCAACACTGACAGTGCCAGAGAGAGAGTAAATGAGCGTTAGAAGCTGAGAGCGGCAACGAGCTTGCCATTAGACGACTTTGCCGCCGACGCCATTGAACACTCTTATTAGTACTTGATTTATTTATGTATGTTATGTATGTAATTAAAATTTGCCCAATTTGTTTATGTATCTCGCTACGCCTAAAAGATACCTTAATATTATTTTCGTACGTTTCAAATTTGTTTGGGCATTTATTGCGCATGCACTACACGAGCGCGTGCTCTCTCTCTCTCTCTCTCTCTCTATTTCTTCCTACTCGTACAAGCTGCACAGGAGAGAGGGGAAGAGAGCAGCGTGAGAGCCGCGCTGAGAATGAGCAATCAAATAAACAAGCGACGCCGCGGCTGAGACGTTGCCAGCTGTCCGGGTACCGCGCGCCTTATCAACAACTTGAACAGGGCGGTTTTTGCCACCCCTTTTGTGCCCGCTGGAGGAGGTATTTGGGTTTGTGTATTGGCTAAAGTAAGAAAAATGCAACGTCCTCAAATGAAATGTTTAATGACTTTATCATGACGTTTCTTGCGTCTACAATGGTCTCGCAATAGTGTATAAGTTATAATTTATAAAATAAAACATAAATATTATTGAAACTAGAATAATAGAATAATTGTTCGAATTATTGCGCTTTCATTGCATATAATCCGCTTTATTACAATAGACTTTAAATTTCCAAATAATCTCTATAAATATTGTAATACAATTTCCAAGCGGAATGCAGCTCACTTTCCCATACAAATTATTTAATTAAATAAGAAAATTACACACAATCATATAATATAATTATTTTAATTTATTTGAAATGCTTTTTGCACTTCAGTTTCATGTACTTTTTTTATGTGTATTAAATATTCTGAAAGGCCTTTACGTTGCTCGTTTTGTTCGATTCGTACTCGCTATATCTTCTTACTTAACCCTTCTGCAAGTTAACATAGGTATATGTAGTATATCCGACTAAATTCTCTTACATATCTTATAGCTAACAGCTAAGACTTATGCGTAACGTAGACATACACAAAGTAATATTTGTGAAAGATCGGATTTAGTTCTTTTAAAAATACACGTCTATATTATATTCTTATTTCGCAGTTGTCTTAACCCTAGTCTGTCTAGCTATAAATAGGGGTAGCATTCTATCCCGAACTAAAGGTTTCATACACATTGGCACCCAGCACTTTGGTCTTCTCGGACACCACATAGAAACTGAGCAGCTGTGTGGGCAAATTGTGTGGTCTCGCTGCACTGTCGTAGCCACGAGATGTGAGTCCACTGACGATGGGTATCAGCTTGGCCAGAGCGACCAATACCGTGTTGACATTGAGTAGATTGTTGTTATTGCTGCTCTGGCCGTTCGAGGGTTGCTGTTGCTGCAACTGTCCGGGCGCCAAGTGTTGCAACGTGTCGCCCATGGACTCGGCAATCGCATCACAGCTGAGCACAAAGCCACGACTCACATTGTGCACGCACACACCGACGCAGTCCTCACTTTCAAGCAGATCCAACGTCTCGTTATACATCTGCTGCAAGAGAGGGGAACAGTTCGATCTCTGTTGCAGTCGGCTTAGATCGGGCAGCAGGTACTTAATCATCTTCGAGTTGGGATCGTGACGCGCATCGCCGTTGATGGCCATTTGCAGAGACCAGAATATCTGTTCCATATCGGCCAGAGTGAGTTGACGTGTTAATGGCATCGATTTGAGTACCTCCGTCACTTGGCTGCGTATAAAACGAGCCAGATCACGTATACCATCGTCGGTGATGAAGTGTCGTATAAGCGATAAGTATTGATGCTTAACTTCATCGGTTATTTGGCCTTGTTCCGTAATGATGTCACGATAGATATAGCCACCCAGCAGATTGAGTTGCACTCGCAGGGCAATCACCAGCATGGAGGAGGCATAGACAAAGGTTGCAAGTCGAGTGAACGATACAATTTTCATTTGTTCCCATAGTTCCAGTTTGTTGGTTGGATTCTGACGCAGTTGCTCCAGCAATTCATCCGTGCTGCACTCATGCAACACCGCCTGGCACATTTCCTCGCCCATGCCCAGTATCACCTGGTTGCAGGTTCTTTCAGTTGACTCGAAATGATGCATGCGACGCGAACGCTCGAAGAATTCCCGCGCCTGCTTCTCCTGGTACTCAATCAGCTTCCGTTGGGCGTAGCGTGCCGCATAAATGGTGCCGCCCACCACAGCCCCCGTCACAATCAACTTACGTCGATGGCGTGACAGAAAGTCTTGTAGACGCGACAACATGATGAGGTTTCGTCACAAGGGACCTTTAAAACTCAAAACGAGCGGTGCTCTCTACCTGGGAATAGCGACACCTGCTTAACCTCTGTATCTACTCTGCTGCGCTGCCTCTCGCACCGTCCGTCACTGCAATACGAATAAAAATTAAATAAATACTTAATGTACAAAGTTCAATACGAACGTTTGTGTGGGACCCACACGTCGTCGTTTCGCCACTTCGACTGACTTTTGGCCAGCTTGAAGATTAGATTAGGCTAATACCCAAGCCAGTAGAATACTTACAAATTCTCCTTATTCAATAGGTTTGATCACACCTTTATGGCGATTGTTCGGGTCAATTAGTTATTCAGTTGCAGGTGCTAGGACAGCAATTATTTATTGATTTCGTGTTTAGATTTTCGATTCTAAAGAACGTCGGCGTTCTTAGTTTCTGTTTTTTTATTTTGTGCAATTTGCACTCGCGGAATGTACTTTTAATGTTTTTATATTTTTAGTCTTTTTAATCAAGCATACTGCGTTTGTTTTATTTTTTATTGAAAATTTGATTTCAGCAATTAATAAAAAGAAAACCACTTGTCTGGGATTTCCTTGTGTATTTGCGCCCAAATAGGGTTGGCAACTGATTGCTGTCAGGGCTGAACTTATGAAGGAACCCAAAAATTAAAAACTTTTCAACACTGATTTTTACAGCTGTGCGGCAAATATCGCAACGAGCAAAGCAAACAATTCAAATGTTAGAAATAAACTGGACAAAAATTCAAAAGTCATTGTTATTTGCATATAAATAATATTTATATAAATTTTATTCTAAGAATATTGAAACATCACAACACTAAGTGTATTGATTTATTTCTAACGTGAATGCTAACATTTGAATGAACAGCGTACTATTTTGCTGCATGCACTTTCTAACACTGTTAATTGAGAACGTTTGTTATTGTTCATCACAATAGGGAAATGAACGCTATGGAGCAATCTGCGTTGTTATAGTGGGTGTATAGGTCTACAATGTCGTCCGAGAGTAATTTGATTGTCGTCACAGGGTTCGGTCCATTCCTGGGACATGAGACAGTCAATGCCAGTTGGGAAGCTGTACAATTGCTGCCAGACTCGCTAAACCATGAAGGCACCGAGTACAAGTTGGAGAGGAAACAGGTAGCTGTGGAATATGCTGCTGTAGATGCTGCTGTCACCGAAATTTGGCAGCGCCAGCCAAAGGTTAGCATTTTGTTATACATTTATTTCGATAGACTCTGACATCATTCATCCATAATTGCCACAGCTGGTCGTGCATGTCGGAGTCTCGGCCGTTGCGAAATGTGTTTATGTCGAGAAACTCGCATACAATCATCAGTTTCGACGACCCGATAATGCAGGTCAATATTTGGAGAAGGGGAGTTGCTGCTTAACTCACAACGGAAAGGCAAATGTTTTGCGAACTCAATTAAATGTTGATAAGATTGTGCAGGCTGTAAATGTAGCATGTGTGAATTGCGTGGCGTCATCTAATGAAGGGCGAGATAAACCGTTGCACGCTTCAAAGGTATCCAAAAATGTGGGCGACTTTCTCTGTGGTTATATATATTTAAACTCCTTGGATGTGGATTGCAAACGTAGCTTGTTTGTGCATGTACCTCCCATAGATACCCCATTTAGCACGCGCCAAACCGCAGATATCATACAGAACATCATTAAACAATGCTTGCTACAATTGGCAGCCGTTGATTGCAAGTGAGACATCCAAACCTCCGGTCAACACCCGCTTACATTGTTTTTGATCAATTTTATTAAACGAAATTTTTTGTTGCATTCTGTTAAAGGTTTGTTTTGTTTTTGCTTGGAATGGTTATTTTTACCAGTTTGTATTTAAACAACCTCCCACGCGCCATCTGTTTTATTGAGCATGTTTGTTTGCACATGTTCAAAAAGGTTTACAGTTTGCGGAAAAGAAATTAAATATAGTCAACAGAGATGCGCAACTTTAGATAATAATTTAATATTTGGTAACGCATTTATTAAAATAAGAGTATTTCTTAAATTACAATTCTTTTTGGCGCCCTATAAGTTATCGATAACAATGTTCATCGTTGTTGAAATAAATCGTACTGTAAGTGTGATCAAAAGTATCCACATTGGTGTTCACAGAATAATGACTAGGAAGGGAACTCTTATCGATTGAGAATTATAATAAATAATATTAATTAATGCATGCTGAGCATGTTTCAATAAACAATATTTTTAGGACTTAAAAAATAGTTTGTTTAGCGCGGTATAAAACTTGACATCATACAAAATATTGAATTTAAAATTGTGCAGTCACGCTTGCGGTGAACGTTGTCATGCTGTCATCACTAATGAAAAGGAACGCAACCAGCAGAGGCAATATTCTTTTGGTCAGACGTATGCGATTTCATTTGGATTTTGACTTGCAGCTTGTGCGGTAGACGACTTTCAGACTTCGGAGTTGCTCTAGTGTGTGTCTGTGTGTTATACACTTACAAATAAGCATTTATTATAACTATTAAGTGCCCGCGATGAAATTCCTAATCTGTGCCCTGCTCGCTGTGGCGTCCTACGTGGCGGCCGCTGATATTAAGGTAGAAGAGGATGTCATCGTTGCGACGGTGGACAACTTCAAACAAGTGATTTCCGAGAATGAATTTGTGCTCGTCGAATTCTGTAAGTATTTATTTGTATTGTATTTGCACACTACTAATTCCGTATAATAAGTCTGGCGTGCCGGCCGCTTAGTCTCGGTTGTCTTTAGGGTGATTCATAAACCAAAGCGTTAAGGCGACGTGGTCTTTTCTCAGCCAGTCAAGAGGCAAGATGCCTCGAAACAAAATATGTCTGCGTGGCAGTTTAGCCAGTAGCAGTTGGCGGATTGTTGTTGCTTGTCCCTCGCCTGGCTTCCTTCGGCTTATGGAAGGCAGAGAACAGAGTTTTCAGCATTGAGAGAAAATGTATTTGTATAGTATTTTGTTTTTTTCCATTTTATCGTTTATCGCATATCGATGATAGTGCGGAAATTGCCTCTGCTCTCTTTCTCTCTCGCCCATTGTGCCTCTCTTATATTAACGTACCGGTTAGTATTGCGTTCTCTTTGCATGTCTATGCCTCTCTCTTTTTAACCTACTGCACAAGCACCTGCGCACAAGCGAGCAAGCATTATATACATCAATATACACAATACACATGCATTGTGTGGGCAATTGTTGCGCGTAGGTTTTTAAATGTTAAAGTTCTAATACGGATGACAACAGGCACAAGTTGCGCGTCATAAAACTTAGTGGAGATAATTCTTCGACACATTTATCAAAGGGGTCAAAATATTATCATATTTAGAGAGAGTCACACTCTCTGCCCTCTCCACGGTAGCTCTAACACATATCGTCTTGGCGTCCTCTGATTGCGATAAGACTCCATCGTTTTCTATTTTCATATGCTTGTCGTTTATCAATAGTTGACGGAGCAGAGACTCCGCCCTTCCTACCCCGCCGCTCACACTCTCGGGCGTGGCTATCGCCGCCTTCGCATTGTTCCTTACGTTTTCTACATCCGTTTCATCAATTTTATATTAGAACAATACGGAGAAAAAGTTGCCAAGCAACTGTTGCTTTAAAACTGGGTTACCTAAACAACTTTTTTGCCGTCCTCTTTTAACTGCTTTCTCTATTCTGCTTTGCCCTTTCTATACGCGGCGGTGGCCGCTTAATGCTCTCGCGTCTGCGCATCAGAAGTTCATTCAACTCTTTTTTTTTTCTTCTTTTCTTGTAATTTTGTACTCGCGCTCTGTTTCTCTTTTTGTTTTTGTTGTCGTTGTTGTGATGCGTGGTGCTTAATAACGGTGCTGTGCGGCGGCAATATGGCCGCCCTGGCCCCGGTTTGTTTATGCCAGCAGTTTTGCTGCTTGCGCTACGTTTTACGGCAATTTTTTTTTATAGATTCTCGCAACGTCAGCAATTGCGATATATATTATGTGGTTCACATCATCGATCAGATAATTCGGCCTGCTTGTCTTATCTGTTAAGAGATTCGTGAGGTTCGTTTGACCATATTGTCATGGCATATGCCAAGGCCACGTCAGCTTAAGCCAAGCCGGCGATAAGAGTGCAAGACGCCGTTGTCGTCAACTCGCATTATGTCACTCTCTTCCTCCCTCTCTCTCTCTCTCTCGGCACGCTCTTAAGTATTTAACACGTGGAATTTGCATATTGTGTTTTTCTTTGTTAAACCGAGTGTGACTAATCGCCTCCTTTTGCACCACCTACGCACTTTCGTCAATTAGATTTTCCATGCCAACGATTTGGTCGAAAGAAGAATAGTGATGAATATGAGGGAATAGGCAATATCATACGAATGTCACTCTCGTTGCACTTGTTGCTATCGTCGTACATTGTTTATCAACAACATTTTTGAATTATAATCATAACGATTAGAATTTTGAACTCTCACTTATAATGTCATTCCATTATAAATTTGCCGGGCAATTAAACTTGAATTAAAATAGAACATGTTTATTAAATTAAAATGTATTTTAATGTAAACAGTAATTGCATTAAAAATATAATTTTAATTTGGGAATAATTATAGGAAGTAGAAATAATATAATTAAATGACAATTTCTCATTGAATTCTTTTACAGACGCTCCCTGGTGCGGACACTGCAAAGCTCTGGCCCCCGAATACGCCAAGGCTGCCCAACAGCTGGCCGCAAAGGAGTCTCCCATCAAGCTTGCCAAGGTCGATGCCACCGTTGAGGGTGAGCTCGCCGAGCAGTACCAGGTCCGTGGTTACCCCACACTGAAGTTCTTCCGCAGCGGCTCTCCCGTTGAGTACAGCGGTGGACGTCAGGCTGCCGATATCATTTCCTGGGTGACCAAGAAGACTGGCCCACCAGCCAAGGACTTGACCAGCGTCGATGAGGCCGAACAGTTCTTGAAGGACAATGAGATTGCCATTATCGGTTTCTTCAAGGATGTTGAATCCGAGGAGGCTAAGATCTTCACCAAGACCGCCAACGCTCTGGACTCCTTTGTCTTTGGTGTCAGCAGCAATGCCGATGTTATTGCCAAGTACGAAGCCGCTGAGAACGGTGTCATTCTCTTCAAGCCTTTCGATGAGAAGAAATCCGTGTTCGAGGGTGAGCTGACCGAGGAGGGCCTCAAGAAATTCGCTCAGGTACAGTCTCTGCCTTTGATTGTGGACTTCAACCACGAGTCGGCTTCCAAGATCTTCGGTGGCTCCATCAAATCGCACCTGTTGTTCTTCGTCTCCAAGGAGGCTGGACACATTGAGGCTCATGTTGACCCATTGAAGGAGATCGCCAAGAAGTACCGTGAAGATATTCTGTTCGTGACCATCTCTTCGGACGAGGAAGACCACACCCGCATCTTCGAATTCTTCGGCATGAACAAGGAGGAAGTGCCCACCATTCGTCTCATCAAGCTGGAAGAGGATATGGCCAAGTACAAGCCCGACTCGAACGATCTGTCTGCCGAGACCATTGAAGCCTTCCTGCAGAAGTTCCTCGATGGCAAACTGAAGCAGCATCTGTTGTCGCAGGAATTGCCCGAGGATTGGGATAAACAGCCCGTCAAGGTGCTCGTCTCCACCAACTTCGAAGCCGTTGCCCTGGACAAGAGCAAGTCTGTGCTGGTTGAGTTCTACGCTCCATGGTGCGGCCACTGCAAGCAGTTGGCTCCCATCTACGACCAACTTGCCGAGAAGTACAAGGACAACGCCGACATTGTCATTGCCAAGATGGACTCAACTGCCAACGAGCTGGAGAGCATCAAGATCTCCTCTTTCCCAACCATCAAGTACTTCCGCAAGGATGACAACAAGGTCATCGACTACAACCTGGACAGGACTCTGGATGACTTTGTCAAGTTCCTCGATGCCAACGGTGAGGTTGCCGATGCTGAGCCCACCGAGGAAAGCGAAGAGGAGGAGGAGGCGGCGCCCAAGAAGGACGAGTTGTAAATCAGCAGCAACAACAAACATAAAATCCAACAACAGCAACACACACATACACACACACACAACAGCAGCAGCAGCAACAACAACAACAAAAACGACAACAACAACAACAGCAACAAATAGCAACGTACATTCTGTAGTTTATTTCTTGTCTTCGGCCGAGGATCCAATTCCAATGAGTTTTTTTCATTGCTCTCTATCCCGGTCTTGGCCTATATGAGATCCCCTTCTTGTTTGCCCAATAAATTACATTATTTTGTTGTGACTGTAATAATAACACACAACTTTCACGTGCTCTAATTCCATATGGAGGCGCGTTGCACTGGTGGCTGCGCGTTTCCATGGGTAATGTGCGTGTGTAGAGCTTAGAATTCAGTTTTATTGAAGTGGTAACCGAAATTCAAATTGATAAATTTGTAACTTGTAATCTTTTTTATTTAAGTTTTCTATTTGGAACTTGTAGAAGCATTGAGAAAGAACTGATTAAGGACTTAACAAATAAAGTTGGTAACAACATTAAAACAAACTAAATAAATTGTCTAATTTAATAACATTGCTTTGATATGGGTTTGGAAGCTTATTAAACAACTTGAAGTTAGTTATTATTATAATTGCTGTGCAATTATTTTTATTATATTCAACTCGCGCCCACTTTCAAAGCGATTTTAAAAACCGCGCCAAATTGCTGCATATACAAAATTTTAACACATTCGCGTTAGAACCTTTTCAACACTTCTTGCATAGCCTTTGGTATATTTTCACTTGATTGGAACGGTCACACTGTACACAATTTTGATGGGGAAGTGTGACCACAAAATTGCGTTTTTCTGGTGTATTTTAGTAGTCAACTTTCGTGCAGCTCGAAAACCCAAACACTCTTGAAAAACACAAAGATTTAGTTTAACGAATTAAAAAACGTTCGTTAATATGTGCAATAAACAACAAACAGATTTTGCAATTGTTACTGTACATTCTGCAATAAGGAATTGTTCAGCGCTAAGTGTTTAGGAGAGAGCAGCGCATCTTCAATACAATTGTCATTTTTGGGGTATGTGCGTGTGTGTATTCGGCTACGCATGCTAACGGGACTTTCTCTTTGTATATATATGTATATATAGTCAGTCAATCGAAGTGTAGTTAATCAACGCGTTTTACTTGCATTTCAGAATGATGAACAACACACAGATCAACTGCACATCATCAACAACAACAACAATAGCAGCAGCAGCAGCAACAAATGTTGATGATACGCCCGCCACTTATGCTGCATCCGCTGCCGGCGACGCCGACGCAACAACTTCGACGTCGACGGCAGCGATGCCGCCGGAATTTGTGCAACTGACTGAGACGCGTTGTTATATTTATAGAGCGATTGCCGCCATTCACGATGAGAGCTTCAACAAACTTATGATACGCTTGCTCAGACAATTCGAATGGTATGTACAATGATGCGATGATGCTGCAAATTCCAAAGAACAAGAACTAAGCGAGTTGTTGTTGTTGTTGTTGTCGTTTATCTCTTCCAGTGCCATACGAGAGGGTTTCGAAAGTGCCCAGCACTCGCCAACAATGTGCCGTAAATTGGCTCACAGTATTATTGCCCTCACGGATCAAATACACACACTGCTGGGACGACGTGCTCTGGACAGTAGCAATTCGCTTCTTTACCAGCAACGCATGTGCTTCATTGTGGCCACATATATTGCTTGTGAATTGGGTGCAGCCCAGGAGCGCGTCGAGCGAGAACGTTTCATTCTCGAACGGATCAGCAGCATGTTAAGCTTTTATGTGGAAGTCAATGATGTGGAATCAGGTGCCCTCAAGGAGAACATGCTGCGTACCCTAGTCGCAATACCCAAAGTATTCGGGCAGGCGAACATCATCACAGTGTTGTACAGGTGAGTCGTAATCGAGAGTATTTTTGTTTTATGAATATAATTGCCACGAGAGCAGATAAAAGAACTGGAAAATTCTGTCATATATTTAGTATACTATAAAATCAGAGTACTCTGTCAAAACTCGTTATGAGTCAGCCGCGCATTGTGTTTATTGCGCTTTGATGATTTTTATTTTGGTAAATGTATTTGTTGAGTTCAGTTTGTAAATTTCAATCTGGAAGAGCATTTATTTTAGTATTATAATTTTATTTTTAGAAAATTTGTAGATTATCAATCGTATTTTTTCATCCTACAGCCGCCTCTTTCCGCAATGGTCTGCAACATATGCCGTATTCACTCAAGTCGAGCTGCCAGATAAAATATACATCGAATATATTATCATATTTTATTGCTGGCAACGTCTGGAACGAGATGAGACGATCAGGCAGCGGATTTTGGAGTTTGCTGGGAAATTTATGCGACCATCGTCTACGCTTCTTTTTAATACAGCCTACAAGAATTTTCTGCCTCCTTATAATACACCCAGAACCGCCACACGTTGCATTCTGGATCATTTGAACATGCAGCGTTGCTGTACAGGATTAAGAGGTGCCAGCAGATTGGACAGTCGATTGTCACAAACCAATGAATTTGTAAGTTTGAGTGAAATTTCTGATTTTGTTGCTACGCTACAATTGTATGGTTGATTTATAAAAGAATGCGGTTAATTTTTCGGAACTAATTTCAAAATCTTATTGGGGGGCCTTAAGGGCAAAGCAATGACTTTCGAAATCTTATCAATTAACGTCATTGATTGCCTTTTCTCAATCTATCAGTAAGTAGATAAGCATAGTAAGTGTCAAATTTACTAGAGATAACAACTATTTTTATTAAAGCATGCTCAAGAGATTAACAAGAAACTACTTTTAAATTGGAATTTTGAACCTAATTCAAAGTTTAATGAGAATAATAGTAACCAAGCGAGTTGGTAAGATTAGATCAGTCAACTGAAAATTCATTTAATCTTGGTAATCTTGAAATTCATGAATGAACCATACAATATCTCAAGAGATCTATAAGTACACTATGATGTTTATGTAAAAGGTCTGATTTGGGGTATGCGGAGCGTGCAAAAGTCTTCGCCCACGCAGTTAGTCGCGTGCCTGGTGATGACTGGTGCGTTTCTGCTGCCCCTGAAATGACTACAATCTTTCGCTGAGTACAAAGAGTTATCATTAGATAGTAAGAATATAGTATAACATTGTATTAATGCGCTTTAATTCGTCACAGATACTCGATTCGGATGAGGAGAAGGCAGCTGCGGAATCCAGTTCGATTATGGCAAGCGCAATGGCTGCTGCGATAACAATGACGATAACCCCTCAGCCACCGCCGGCTCCGGATCCACCCGAATTTCTAAGAGTGCTGTGCGAAAATGCCAATCGGCTGGAGCCCGTTATCCGTGCTGCGGCCTTGTACCGCGGCATCGATACTCTGTGCGAAGTGGTAGATCTCTGTGAGTCGGATGAGGATGTGGAAATGTTCTCATTAGATTTCAGTGTGCCAGCCAATGTGGATGGCAATGGATCTAACTCCAACGATGCGGCAACTCTTACCGAAGATGATAATGTGCCAATAACGCGCATCTTTCCCAGTAATTTAAGGACATATCAACGATCCACAAGCGGTGCCGCCAACTCATCATCCGCTCCAGTTAGCACAAGTGCCACAGTTACAGCAACTTATACGATGCCGCGCATTGTCAATAGTTATAGCTGTCGTCGGGATAGTCTGCATCTGGTGTCCACAACGCAGTCACCATTGCAGCTTGTCGATCAATGCGTACAAACGGCAGAGGAGGAGGAGGAGGAGGAGCAACGTCAGCAACAACAACAGTTCAGTTATGATGACGATGCCACATCGACCAACATTAATTATACAAATGATCGTCTATCCGCCAACACCACTACCAGTACAGCCACCGAACTGCTTCATGCAGGCCCCCATACACACTACCACAATCATCACTGCCACCAACCATCTAGTCGAAACAGTAACAGCAGCGAGACGTCGCAAAAGAAACAGGTCACATTCTCTTCTTCTTCAGAGTATTTGGGCGACACAAGCAGCAGTTTACGTTTCACCAAATCCCACAAAGTCATAAAGTCGTCAATTAAACGACAGAGAAATATAAAAAATATATCAATTACCACAGCGACCTCATCAAATGATCGCATCGAGTCTCTCAAGTTGATCGGACGCAAGCGTGAGTTCAATATATAAACCCATTAATCACGACAATTAAATTATTTGTATATTACAGAACATTTGGAAGATAGCCAGCGTATGTTTAGTAAATTGCATGAAAAGAAAAGCTGTGATATAAGAACGGATGAATATTTGCCATCTTGCGATCGTCGCAAGCGGCGTGCGCCGGACAAACAAAAGAAGAAGTCATCAACAAAAATAAATTCTATGCCCGCGCCTACAACTACAACGCAGCTCACGCCCACAACTAGCAATGCTTCTAGTGGCACCCCAACCCCACAACCAAAAAAGCGAAAACTTCATGACCAACAACGATCGCTACCAACACCACCAGCATCCACACACAGCTCTAATGATACAGATCGTCGCAGGAGATTATCGTCGACTCTTGTCGACTTTGAGCAGGTGCAGGAAGAGGTCAAAAATTATAAGTTTGATCCTCGAAAGTTCTCTGAGAAAAACGCGGCGGACGTTCGCTTCTATAACAATCTGCTTAAGTTGCAACGTATGAAACTGAAGCTTAGACGGCAACGTGGTGACAATGTACTACTAAAGACACCTCAGAAATCAAAGAAAGTAAATAAGAGTCCACAGAAACTTAAGAGCTTGCGCGCTGCAAACACTAAGCTGCATCAGACAATTGATAGGTTACACAATGACATAAATACTATATGTAATTATGCGGTGGAAGCGACTTTACATAGGAAACGACAACCAGTTGTAAGACTGAAGCGTCTTCGCATTGAGAGTCTTGAGAAAGAAAAACAGACAGATGCTGTCGACGCTGCCGAGGTAAGTGTAATGTTTGTTTCTCTTGAATTTTTCACATAAACTCATTCGCATTTCAATTGAAGGTATCGGCGAACCCGGTTAAGCTAGTGAAACGTCAATGGACAAGACGGCGGCGACGGCGCAAGGGACATGGCTGGAGTAAGCAGAGCACTAACAAGAAAAAGTTGGCAGCTGCGGCGAAATCATTAGCTGCTCTCCAAGCCGAACCTGTTTCTGCACCGGAATTAGCTGCCGAGCCGTCCGTTAAAGAAAATTCTCCAGTTAAAAAGAAATTAATTCAAAAGAAGAAGGCCAAACAGTCTGCAAAAGAACCGCCAAGTAATAGCACTGCCTCTGCGTCTGACACAATTTCTTCTTCTTCCCCACCCTCTGATCCTGCCACTTCCCTTGCCATTGCTCCTGCTTCTTCTTCTGCCACTGCCTCAGCAACTACTACTCATCACACTGATCCACCCGCTACTCAATGCACTGCTCCTGCTCGCGCGCTTTCTAATTCTAGCCAAACTGAACCGGATTTGTGCATTGCAGCCTATGTGACGCTGGCTGTCAATGGGGAATCTTGTGATGAACAGGAACAGGCAACGGTTAAGCAAATAGCGCAACTGCCCACGCCCAGTCCAGAGGCAGATCAACCAAGTGTTTTACTCGCTCATGAGATCGAATTGGCCACTAGTAATGTTCCTGTATATTTGCTCAACGGCGAAAGTCGCGATGTGACGACGCCAGTGCCACCAGTATCATCGGTATCGGCTTCGGCCTGCGATGATGCTGTATCGGAACAATAGAATAAAAAAAAAAAGAATCTTACCGCTCCTTGGTGGGTTTTAATTGTAGTCAATACGTTTACACACATATATATATCTCTATATTTTTGTTGATATTTAAAGCCTGTTAAATATATTAAACACGTATTTTGTTAAATTTTATTCACGTCTCACTGGCGCTGTAATTAATATTTTTAGTTTAAATACTCATTTAAAATGGGTGCATGAGGGTATACCATTATTGTATAAATTTACGTAATAGATAAAGATAAAAAATGAGTATTTAGCCATGTCCGTCATGGGACACCGAGGTGCTTGTATACCAGTATATTTATTGCCAGATAAAAACGTAAATGTTTAAGCAAAGTTTAATGATGTATTGTACATAAAACGTAATTAACTTGACCTGAAAATATCAATATATGTATGTTCGAATAATAAAATTTTAAGCTATTCAAGGAAAATTTTATTTTATTTCAATTAAGAAATCGTTGTATATTATGAAGTTTAATGTTTCATTTTTGCAGATTCGCGAATATTAAATTTGGGAACACGATCTTTTTTGGCTAGAATTCTGTTGGAGTTGTCTTCAATATTGATCGTGCTAATGATCAGATTCACACGGCGTTCAATCACTCCAATAAATAGTTTAACATTGTGAACAGTCAAGAAAGTTTTAGAGCTGAGGACATTTAAGATGGGAGCATCATCGCAGGCTAATACTCTGTAGTAAAGGAATATACGATACTATAAGTAAATTAACTTTAAGATTATTTTAAGGATTTATGTACTTGAATATGTCCTCAATGCCCTTAAGTAACTGCTGCAGTCTGCTGCTCAGATTTTGCTTCTTCTCACTAGTCTCCTTGGCCAATTCTTCAATGCGTTCCAGTTCTGCATTTAGGTAATCCAAGGCTTCTGTTTTTTGCTTGAGTTCCTTTTCGGTTTGTTCGGATTTTTGACGCTCTGAAGAAAGGAGGTATCAAGTAGTATTCGAGTACTGTAAATATGAGACTTAACTTGCCTATTTCATCGGTTAGTTCCTGTGTTGTATCGTTGAGTACTTCCACTTCGTGACTCAATTCGTTGACGTAGTTAAAGAGGGCAAAGTTTTCATCTTCTTGGCGCTTAAACTGCGCCACCAAACGTTCGGGGTCATCTTCGCCATAGAGCTGTTTAATTCGATCAATTATTTCCTTATATTCAAAGAGCTGACGCTCATAGTTTTCCTTTTGGTTCTGCTTCTTGTCCAGTTCTCTTTGCTCCAGCTCAGGATTAAGACGTTTCTGGCCTTTAATGTCAAAAAACTTTTGCAACTTGGCATCGTGCTCCAAGCGGCGCTGCATTTCTCGCATTTCCTGTATATGCATAACCTTATCATTCTCGTTTCGATCTTTAAGCACGGATAGTTTTGTGCACAACTCCTGTCGTTGATCAAATGCCACGGTTGATTGATCAATTAAGTCCATTATAAGCTTCTTGCCGTCATTGAACTGTGTCACCATCGCTTGCCACATGTCATTGAAATTAGCTCTGATTTGAAAAAAAAAATATATATGCTGGGTATATATGTTATTTTGAGGTACAAACCGATCTTGAAGCATATGATTAATAGCATCTCGCATTTTGCTATTCTCAGTCAAGACATCGCTACATTTTTTGTTAACCACATCCAGGCGATTTTCCAACTTGACCACGCTCTTTTGCACCTTGCAAATGGTGTCCTTGTAACAATTGTCTGGCACTTCATTGCGACGCAGTGCATCGATTTCTTTTTCCATTTTACGAATGTGCCCCTCCAGTTCCCACAGATTTGTGCGTTCGATTTGAAGAGATTTTTGAAAGTCCGTTTGCTGCTTCTGTAAGGTGCCCAGTTGTTTCTCTTTATTGGTGGTTTTGCGTGCATGAGTTCCGCCTTCTAAGGTTTTTATTTCATCTTTTAATTTTTCATGCTCCATCTGCAAAACGTTTATCATATTGTTTTGCTTCTTCAAGCGTTTGGCCTTCTCATCAAGCAGACCTCGCAGGTCCAGCTGGAGGGAACGATGCTGACGCTGCAAGCGTTGCAGCTCAGCGGTGGCCAATTGGTCAAGTTGGTCCGACATAGTTGGCTATTTTCGAAAATTATTTTCAAATATCTTTTGTCTTCTAATTGCAATAATAGCAAAACCGTTACTTGGCAACTGTTGAATAGTTGCAACCAGGGCTGGAATAGTTCATACGCTTCGCGCTGAATGGCAATGTAACAGCCCTGCAATTGTTTGCCATTCCCCCCGCTAGCAAGAAAAACAAACGGTTATTTGATATTTTTATGGTAAAAGTTTATTATTTGTAACTTTATTTTTTAGTTTGTTCTTCGCCTTTTGTTTTCATGTTTAAATGTCTATAAAGTATATATAATATATATTTTCTGCATTTTTGTAATTTTATCATTTTGTTTTTCCTTATATTCTTTTTTTTTTTAATATTTTTCTTGTTTTGTGTTTTTCTTTTATAGTAAACTTGCCAGTTTTTCGCCTGTTTATTTTTTCTCTTCACTTATTACGTTTGCATAAGTTGTCATGTATAATAATTATTTATTAATAATAATTTATTTCTTGTAATTATAACTTGCTTTACTTGTTCATCATTTATAATTCCGTTTTACTTTATCTTGCTCCATTTTCAATTTGCCGTCCCTCTTTATAATATTATTTCTCATATGCCGCCCATAAACGACGCCCAGTTTGGCAAACAAAACAAAATTTACATGTTCGCCCTTTGAAAACTGGCAATATTTAGCCTAAACTTTTCATGATATTTATTTCATATTTCATATATGTATATATATATATATTTCTTTTTTTTTTGTTTTCTTGTTATTATTGTTTGGTTTTATCCCGCGTTTGGCCTAACTGCTGTCGTTTCTCGTTCATTAGGTTGTGTCGCAAGTTAGAACAGAAAAACAAAACAGAATGCAGAAAGAGGCGCAAATAATGTCTATCAGTATATGAGTAAGTAGTTGTTGTTGTTGTTGTTGCTCTGGCTTTAACCATTGTTATTATTGTTTTTCCTTCTGGTAGTGTATATACTTATAAATATGTTAGGTTTATTTATGTTGTATGTTCTTGTATGGCATATTAATAATGTTTAAACTAGAATTCGTAATGCATTCTTTACGCCTGTTAGGTATTAAAATATTTTTTGCATAGTTTGTGTTTTTGGGTTTTTCTTTGTTTGTTTGCTTGGTTTTTTTCGATAATTAATTAATAGTTCCTTTGATAGCTTTAAATGTGTGGCTTCAACAATTTTTCGCAGTGTTGAGCGAAAAATTAAATTGAATATATATGTATGTATATATATAGATATATTTTTAATGTTTTTCGGTGTTTACTTTCATCCTTTTGTTTTCATGAACGAATGCACAATTTTTACACACTTCGCCATTGAGTTTGTTATTATTCATAAATTGTATTCAATATACACATATGTATATAGTATATAGTATATATATAGTTAATATAAAGACCATTTCTTTGCTATTTTAAATTATTTTATTTAATTGTTCATTATGTCTGCTTGCCCTTTAGTTCTTTTCTATGTACTTGCTTAGTTCACTTCTATTTTCAAAAATTTCCAACATTCAGCTTCCAATTTCCAAATTTCATCTTCCAACTACATTGCCTATTAGTTTAGTTCTGCGCTTTATATCGTATGTATGCTTTGTATAATGTATGTAGTATGTATGTATGTATAATATAAATTTTGTAATATAAGTATTATGCATGTATGTCTATGTATTGTATTTATGTGACTGTGTGCATGTATAAGTATTCGTCTGAATGTCGATGGTGTGTTCCAAATATGTGAATTTTACGTAAGTATTTGTGGGTTCTGAGTGAATAACTGGATACCTGGTGCATTTATGGTAAATGTAGCCGTGCTATAAGAGTCCCGAGTTAAGTTCATACATTGTTAATTAAACTATAAAAAAATCAATACCCCAAGGGCAGCACAATTAGTCGAACTTTTTGGCAGACAATATTCAATTAGTAAATCCTATTAAATAGTGCTGTGAAATACCTTTAGATTTTGTGTTCTAAAAATAGTACATGCTGGATAAGCTTGCACAGAATGAATGGATGAAAAAACCTTAAGAATTGATTGAACTTTGATGTAAAGTTATTGCAAATTCTCTCGATACATTTTTGTTTTCAACATTTTATGTGTTATGTGGCTTTACTTTAGTTTATTTACCTTTTTGATTTTGAAACCATTTTACATTTAATATTTACTTTGCTTTTCTTTTGTTAATTATATAATCTTGTTATACGTTTTAAAATGTTGCTAGAAGAATGTCTAGAACCCATTCAAATTGTGTGTGTATTACAAGAGCAAGCATTTTGTTTTGTTTTGTTTTGTTTTTTTTTTATATATTTTTGTTTACGGCAGACTTCAAAAAGAATTTAAACATTTCGAAATTAACTCGTTTTGATTTACATTTATGCTACAATTTCTATGTGCATCTTTGGGTTTTTCCTTTCTTTTCGCTTATTTTTATATGGCATTTTACTGCGATTATTGTTAGGCTTTTTTGCTGCTAATTTTCTTATTGTTTTCGTTAAAGGTGCTCTTCAGATTCTCAAATCATAGCTTAACTGTTGGTTTTCCATATGATAATATATTACTTTTAGTGTACTCTTTATGTGTAAGTGGAGCAAAATCCAATGTTATATATTTAAATCAACTTTTAGTCTGAGAATTGCACGATCAGATGAAACTATTTCTTTGTTCTTTGGTATCGTACAATTTTCTAATCAAATATTTGATGATTTCTAAGTTGTGAAGAAGTTCTTTAAATTCAAGTCTAACTTGTGTTTGTGTGCGCTAGTGCATAATGCTAAGTACGGACGGATTTCTAAACAGAAAGTAAAGATTGTTTACCAGAAGAAGCTGTTGTATTGGGATCATAATCATGGAAAGCAACTGTAACTGTTGTGTGTGAGTATCTATGTTATGCGAATAATGTCTGTGGGGGAAAATGTATGAGTGTATTTTTTATGTGAATGCTAAATTCTAGACTAGCAACTATTATTATTAAATAATTCATAATTTGGAATCATTGAAGCCTCTTAGGTAAGTAGCTTTGGGCTTTGTGTGTTTACCTATATGTATATGTACAATATAAATTCGCTTTGACCTTTTGTTTTTACACTTAGCCTGCTCTCAACTGTGCATTTAGCATCTGTATCAATATCAGTATCAGTATCTAATATTTGGCTAAGTTCTAAAAGATAACATTTTTATCTACAAAAAATAACTTGGGGCCTTTTCATACCATTTCATTTCATATCATTTCGTTTCCGTTTCCGTTGCCTTTTTGTTTTTCATTATAATTTAATATCTTCCGTTGAATCCTTTGCATATCATATTCGTTTGTATAATTGCAAAATTGGTTTTTAATGCTTGTTGACCTTAGCTCGCTAATAAATCTTTGCATTTTATTATTAATAATAATTGTCATAATAATAGTATAATATATAATTCATCGTCTATATAAATATGACTAGGTTCTTCCTATCGTTTCTTTTCGATTTATAATTATTTTTTGTTAAAAATTTTTTATTTCATATTTTTTAAATGCACTTTCTGAGCTTCTTACAAGCGCCGCCAATTATTGTTGCTGTTTGTTGTTTATCGACTTCTTTTGTTGTTCATCTGTTCCTATAAGTATTTATAATATATATAATATATATACTTTCCTAGTTTCCTAGTACTGCACTCCGTCCCAACTATGCCCATTTGTTGCTCTAAAGAACTATTTAAGCAAATTCTAATTGTATGCAAAGCTTTTAATGGTTTTTAAGCTACAAATAAATCAGAAATAAATATAGTGCAAAAGCTAAAGAAAAATGTTAGTAGTATAACAAATGATAATGAAAAATCTTGTTTACAAATTATTATTTGGTATTATAATGTATTAATATTATCATAAGCATTATCATTATTATTATTATTATTATGTTTAATTGCATGTTTTACCCTGTATCCTATAAGTTATTCGTGTTTAGATTAAAATAAACCCAAATGCTATCAAGGCAAAATTTTCTAGGCCTAGCAAAAAAGATATGCACCCTCCCTCAATTCAATGTAGGGCCATCAGACCCCCCTCTAATTGGGCCCATTTAACTGTGTGTGTTTCTCTAAGTGTGTTTTTTTTTGGTTTTGGTTTGCTCTTTACTTTATTCGGTTCTTGTTTTGGTGTATAAAAACTAGTGTACGAAATTTAGTAGTCCATGGTTATGGTGGGGTCATTTAATGTGCCTTGCTCTAGTTCTATCGTTAATCGTCTATCGTTCATATTTTTATCATCATTACCGTACTGTAATTTTGTTAAGTATATTTTTTTTTTGAGTTTAATATACCTGCAGAAAAGTGTATCTAAATATA
This sequence comes from Zaprionus tsacasi, assembly GCA_018904105.1. Lineage (NCBI taxonomy): Eukaryota > Metazoa > Arthropoda > Insecta > Diptera > Drosophilidae > Zaprionus > Zaprionus tsacasi. Next base: position 433,505 of record JAEIFR010000019.1, on the reverse strand, counting down.
TTTTTGATTATTAAGTTCTAAACTTGGACTCATGTGTTTTGGTTGTTGTTTCTGTTGTTGTTCTTGTTGTTGTTGTTGTTGTTTTTATGTTTGTAAGCTTCATTCACTACTTTGTCTAGCCCTGTCAATAACTAGCATAGAGTAAGTAATTAATTAATAAGTTAGTAGTTGACTTTAGTTATTCACTATAAATAATAAACATTCTATAAGAATGTCCTCATACTAAAAATACTTTATGTATAGGACTAAATTGTATGTTTCATAGCATAGCCACTATAAGTAAGTATTCATGTAAATCTTATGATTTAAGTTTAAGGAACGATCATCGATAAGAGACTTCATTTTCTTTTATTAAATATACAATGCTTAATCTTAGCTAGGGTTAATATTCTTCTTCTTTTAGTGAATTTCGTTTAAACCTCAAATCAAACATCAAGGAAAATAAACCAACCAAATTGCGAAATGTGAAAACAAAAAGTTATGATCATCTCTCTAAGCCGATACTATCTGTAACATTTGCTTAGCTTAATGTCTGAGTTCGATCATGATTCCTATAACTCTCGTAGGAAAAAAAAATCAACATTTAATTATCTAAGATATACGCGTTGTGTTCTTGATATGATGTGCTTTGTATTTGTAGTTTATTTATGTGTGCAAACGCGCTGAAGATTTTGTGTTCGATTAAGAAAATCATTGGGGGAGAATTGAGCACTAAACTGTATTTTGGCAAAATTTGCATATGCAAGTGCCAATTGGAAATCTCGTGGTTGCCATTTGCCATTTGCCATCGTTTAACTATCATTATCGAATTGGTCAAAAACAGGCTTTTCTTTTTATAGAATCTGCCTTGCATTTGTGGTTTTCTTTAGTTCCAATATGAATGCTTTATGCTCAAGGTACAATTGTTTTTTTGTTTTTTTTTTTTTAATCTTTTTTGCTTTTTATTTTAGTTTTTTTTAATATCAATTCGACATATGTTTTTAGTTTTTTTTTATTTTACTTTTTGCATCACATTTCATTTTAAATTTTAAAATAACCGCTCAATGTTAGCAATATTTATTATAATTATATTTATTATTAATTATCTGTATTTGAATTATTTGTTTATTCGTTTATGTATCTTGTATGCATTAATTTTGATTTGGCTTCTTGGTTGCTAGTTATCACCGAGTTTGAAAACTATAGTTTTATTTAAGCAGTTGGTAACTAAAATACGAAATCAAATGAAAAGTCAACGAATTTATTTGATTTTTGTTACACAGTTGTTTTTTTTTTTTAACGTTCAAGTCACAGCCCTTTTGTATGTTGGTTTTTTTTTTCAAATAAAATTAATGTAAAGGGAAATCAAAAGAATTGCAATTTACGAAAAATGATTGTTGAAATAATGCGCCAAATTCTCAGTCCATCTGTGTTTGAAGGTCCGTTCCGTTGCTCTAAGCTCTGCCAATTCACAAGTTTTACACTTGAAAATAATTAATGAAAATAAAACAAGTTGGTTTTTCTTTTTGATATATTGTTTTCTCAATTTGTTGTTCGTTTTTATTTGTTCTGCTTCATCTTGGTTTATTGTGTTACGCATTAAAAATAATAATATGTATGTATGTTAATTTAGGTTTTAGTATATATTGTATCTCTTTTATGGGTATATAGTTTGCATAATTTTGCCAAAATCAGTTTGTTGCACTAAATTGTTCTTTGGTTTTATATTTATTATTTAAATGTTGTGTATATAGTCTAAAACGTTTTGTATAATAGCATATAATAATAATAATAATAATAATAATAATAATTTATTTTTATATATAGTTTAAATACTTGTTCGTATTTTCAATACAAAAACTCATAATGTATAATAATTGTAATGATAAAAAATTCATAATATGTAATAATAATAATTTATTATTATCTCAATAGTTTGACTTTGTTTAAGGTTTGTTTTATGCAATAATTAACTTGAATTTGACTAGATCGATTCATACAAGATCGTAAATACATAAAGTGTGAGAGTGTGTGGGTTATGGGTGTATGGATAATGCTGAGTGTATGTGTAGCTCTAGTAAAAATCTTGATTAGCGTTTTTAAGCTGTCAAAATTGGGACAATGCAGTTTCCTAACAGGTTCAACTACAGAAAATCAATTGATAATTTTTCATATGCTCACGCTAATGTATGTATGAATGCGTGTCATGTAATGTATGTATTTATGTATGTATTTATACATATATATTATGTATTTTATTTGTTGTGTATTTGTAATGCTGATGCTTAGCGATTTCTTCATTTTACATTGGATTCTGGGGGGACTTTCATCCGCCTTCGCATTTTCTTTATATTTACAAGATATTGGGCTTAACATTTGAAAAATCAATTGAAATTATAATCCTGGCTGTTGCCTGTTGCTATAAGCTAGTAAATACTTTTATAGGATTCTCCATCTTTCTTGGGCAAACTGTAATGCATTTAATACTGTCCCATATTTCTCTGGCTAACTGGAAATGTTCTCTCTGTCGTTAAGAGGGGATGGAGTGGTTTGACTGAAAACACAGGGTGTTTCAAAATATACTATTTCAAAGGTGTTTGGAACTCAAAAGAAAGTTAAGTATTTGCACAAAAGTAAATATTGCACTGGTAACAAAACTAACTTTAACTTTGATAACAATTTGTTTTACGCTTAAATATCCTTATAGTTTTCAATATATAATATATATTTATTATTATTTAATAATTAATTGGTTTTATCATTAGTATCAAATATGCGTCGTGAATTTTCTTGTAAACCCACAGACTAGGCGCTAAACGTAGTTGGTTTTTTCTCTATACAAACTCTAAATAATTGTTACATTTTAATTTAATTTTCTCTCCTCATCTTTGGCATACGTAGCTGTAGATTCGATAATCCTTCGCTTCATCTTTTGTACAGATATATCTTATTTTCTTCTTTTACTAACTTTTAAAGACAAAGTCAAATTGTGTTTGAATGATTTGATTCAACAGATTTGCAGTTGAGTAAATGTTGGATTACGGATTTAAATTTGTTTCTTTTTTTTTGTTTTTCATATGTGTGGCATATTAAGTTAGATTACTTGCTTTGAGAGTATGAGGGTGTATGTGTTTATGTGTGTATGCTTGGGTGATATGACATAAGTGTGTCAAATAAACGGCAAAAAGTTGAAATCTATAAAAAATTCATTGTTTAATTTTCTAGTTTTGCTAAAAATTGTTTGCTTTATATAAAAAATGCTAAATTTAGTTTATATATGTGTGTGTGTATATATATATGCATGTATCATCAATAATAATAAGTTACTCATTTAAATGTTATATGTATGTATGTTAAATGTTTTATAATATGTGTAATTTTTCATTCCCATAGTTTGCTTATTAGGGCTAGGGCGCGGTAGTTTACCTTTGTAATATGAATAGATACTTGGGTTTCATATGGGGTGTGTTCGGGGAGCATGTGAAAATAAGTGACTAAGTTCGGTTGTTTGTCTCATATTATTATATATATGTATATATATATATATAGATCGTGTATATATACTTTCTTAGCAAATTTTTGTTTGTAGCTTATACCTTTGCTCATATATATATATATATTGTTTCAATTTTATATATATATGTATATATATATATATATGCATGTATATTTGTAAGTACCTGTATTTGTTTTTGTTGCAAGCAGCTAAGTTTAAGTGTAAAGTTTGTTCTTTGATTTTTACTTTAAACATTTTAATGCTATAAAATCGTTTACGATTTTCTTTTTGCTCTTTAATAAAAACCCAATTACAAAAAGTGCTTTTGCCTAACTGAAATAATATTCCGTTAGAAAAATGAAGATAAGTTTTTAGGGCAACAAAAGTGACAATATTAAATATGCTGGTATTTCGGTCGTTTCCTTTTGTTTTTCTCCTTTTGGTATGTTTAATATTTAGTTCGAACAAAGTCATTATTATATTAAAATTAATTGTATTTCATTTACATATTTATAAAAAATGATATTTGTTCTTGTTTGTTTTAGGCTATGCAAAAACCTTGTGTGGTTCTTTAATTTTGACTTATGTTTACTTCTCGAAGCATATCGCATATTAATTTGCCTGCTGCTTTCACCTAGTGCTAACTTTTCTTCTCTTTCATTTTCTTAAAATTAATTAAATTCGAATTTTTGTGTTAATTTTTATTCACATATACATATGCTCATACATATATGTGCTAATTTATGTATGTATATAATATAATCCTTTGCCATTTCGCTTATTACTAAATGCTAAAAAGTTGCAGAGCTACATATCATCCTTATCATCCCATCTTCATTCTCTTATTCAGTATAATCATAATTATCTATTATCATAGCTTCGTCGTCCTGCTACACCTAACTGCCAACTCATATGCATAGTTTTTCTTGTCATTACCCAATTAACAGATTCAGTTTTGATAGTTTGCATTAATTTTTCGTTTTCGTTTTTTGTTTTTTTTTTTTTTTCATTCATCTCCCTTGTGTCGTGTATTTTTTCTAGTTCTTCATTTCTCCTAGCAGTATGTTATTTCCATTCTTTTCAGTTTTTAAATTTAATAAATTCCCGTGACCAATTTTTTCATGTATAAAAAATGGTTACTGCCTTTTTTTTGTTGTTTTTTTTTTTACATTTATTATTCCATTTTTTATTGAAAACCCAGATAATTTTGGTCTCTTGCCAGTCAGTTTTTGTCTCAAGTTTTATGTGTGTCATTGTGTATGTATACAGTTCTTATTTTTGTTTCCTTTTTTGCAATTTTTTGTTAACAAAACTATCAATATCATGGTTTGTTGCTTGCTCTATAAATATATATATATATGTGTATATATATTCATATATACATATATAATCGTTATTTTGGCAAAACTTTTTTTTGGTTTTTTGTTTGTTTTTCTATTATTTAAGTACTGTTCTCAGCTGCCTGTATATATATTATATATAGTTGCATGTATGTTCTGCTGTTTTGTATATATATATATATTTATATATAAATCTATTCAAATTTCAGCTCTAAAGTATTTCCTTTTTTTTTGTTTGTATTATACATTTTTTGTTTACTATTTTTTAGTATTTTTTTTTGTTTTATCCATATGCTTTTATGTATATGTGTATAATTTTTTCTGCAGGAGCTTAGTTGCATATTTTTTTTTTGTGAATTCATCGCTGAAGTTAATCTGAAAAAGGGGGGAATAAATTAATATGGGATACCATGAGAGGACGCAATCAAGTGTAATGCAAAAAAAAAAACTAAATATGTTAAACTATTTTTAAGCATTCTTTTAGGCATTACACATGATCAAAGAGGATCGATGACATAAAGAAAAGTAAAAGCAGTTTTTGCATGAGCCTCACCCTTTAAAAAGTTAATTTATGCCGATGATTTTGTTTTTGCTAAGCTAAGCTTTTCGCTTTTGTTGTTGCCACATGAACAGCTTCTCGACCAGTTCTACTTTCGAATACTTGCTATTCTCATTTGGGCAGGCCATGTTGTTGTTGTCACTGCTGATGTTGTTGTTGTTGTTGCTGCTGATGCTGTTGCCGTTGCTTGTGTTGCTGCCGTTGCTTGTGTTGCAGCTACTATTGGTAATGGTTATGTTGTTGCTGCCGCTGCTGCTGTTGCTGCCGCCATTGGCACCTCCGGTGTTGGCACTATAGCGATAACCATAGGTACCGCTGCGCCAGCTGGCGAATGTGTAGGGCATTGAGTTACGATTTGTATTAGGATCATGGGTTAGTTGTGGCCTAAAACTGTTGCTAAGATTATTTGTAGTTGTTGTTGCTGTTGTGGCTTCTGTTGCTACTGAAGCTGTTGTAGTTGTTGACATGGCTGCTGCTGCTGTTGCAAAGTGATGTTGCTGCTGCTGCTGCTGCTGCAGCTGTTGTAGCTGATGCTGCTGGTGATGGTGATGGTGCATTTGCAGGTGCAATTGCTGCTGTTGCTGCATTTGCATCTGCAACTGCAACTGCATCTGATGCTGCTGCTGCTGCTGCTGTTGCTGTAGTTGTTGTTGTTGTTGTTGCTGTTGTTGAAGTAAGTTACGCTTGAGGAACTCCGATTGTTAATAAGGTCGACTGGCATCCTTTGGCCGCTTCAATTGAACTTTCAGTCTTTTCATGCCAATCTGGAAGCCATTCATGGCCTGAATGGCGGCTTGAGCGCTGGTGGGGTTATCAAATGAAACAAATCCTGTAATATTTCAATTTTAAAATGTAAGTAAACGATCATGGATATCCCTTGGATAATTTCATCTTTGATTTACCGAAACATTTGCTTTGGTTTGTAGCACGATCGATGAAGACCTTAGAGCTGATCACATTGCCAAATGGCAGGAACATTTGCATTAATTCTGCATCGCCAAACTCTTGCGGCAAATGATAGATGAAAAGATTGCAGCCCTCGGGACCGGATATAGAACATCCTGGGAACATCAGAAAATCTTAAAAGAAGACATTACAAGAAAAGAAACAAAGTAGAGACAAGAAATTAAATGATGAGCAAAATCATAAATTCGAACTTTATGAGTTTGTTTGCTGTTTTCTTTTTTTTTTAATATTTTTTTCTTGGTTTTTTTTTCGTTTATCTTTAGGTTTGTTTCCTTTATTTCGGAATTGTGTCTCGTGTTTCGTGGCTGATTTTGTAGACGATTCAACTAAAACTAAGACTGCTAAACTAAATAGGAAACTAAAGAGAGAGAGAGACAGAGAGAGGATAATAAACTGAACGAAACGAGGAGCTAACAGTAACAAAATGCGTAGGCTTGCATAGGCTAAAAGATATATGTTTTATATAGACATAATCGTATTCTAAAATGCTTAATCAACTACAGGTTCTATAGTTCTAGCAATAAATATTCTTAGGACTAAGACTTAGTCTATGGGATTGGAGATGGTTTTTTGATTTCGAGGATTTATTTTTCGAGGTATACGCCACAAATTTTGCGAATGTATTCCTAATAATAATCGTATGATATGAGTTCAGCATAGCCGAGTATCAGGTGTGTGTCATGCAAGTGGGTAAGTACTAAGTAATAATTAATTTCAAAAACACAATCAACAATTTACTACGCGCAACAAATATTAAAAAAAAACGTAAAAACACGTTACAATCAAGTTAGGTTTAGAGTTAGATACATGTACTAGGTAGTATACACATATAAGAAGATAGTACACACGCACACACACACACACAGAGACATAGCTGACTATATAATATATAGAAAGGTATATATAGACATTATATATACGACTTTAATATGGGTCTCGTATCTTGTCTCGCGTCAACATTACACAGTTTGAGAAAGATAAAAGAACTGAGTAAGAACCGAAGACAAAAACCCAAATAAAAAAAAAAAAAAAAAAAACAAGCGAAACAAAGTAACATAAAATTTTATGATTTTCCATGTGCCGGACACGCCTCCTCGGTGCGCCTCCGCCAGTTTTCAAGCAAATATCTTGAATACGACGCGGACGCTTTTTTATGTGATTTTAAGCAGTTTATATGCAATTTTTACGATCTCACATAAAATGCCTTTAAATGCAGCCATTAAAAACGATTTACGCCTCTGCCTTGCTTGGCGCAACCCATTTCTGATAAAGGGGTTGCTTCAGAACTCCCTCGCGATAAGCAAGAGTTACGTACAAAAAGAGTACACAAGTAATTAATTTTTATGGGCTTTTAGTTTAAATACGTTCGTATCCCCAGAGAATCAGAGCGAGAGAGATAGAGAGAGAGAGAGATACAAAATTAATTACATATTTGCTTGATCGACCCAGGAAATTTAATTCGTGTATGTGTGTTGATGCGCCTATCTCTGTGTGTGTGTGTTAAAAATATTAATAGATGTTTAGATTACTGAAAATGAATACGCGAATACACCCGCAGTTTGTATTCAGCATTCGTCATTCGTAAATTTGTTATTCGATTTTCATTCATAGCCAAAAAATCAAATACAATATCAAGTTACAGAACTAACGAGAAGAGAGAGAGAGAGAGAGAGAGAGAGAGAGACAGAGAGTCCAAGACGGAACTAAAGAGAACAACCGAAAAATAATAATGAAAAGCTTACCTTCACGCTGAGTGGGTGCAACCGCCGCTAGGGGAGGTGGTAAAGCTTGTGGAAACTGTCCATAGACGGCGGGAAAGGCTGCGTTATATATAAATAATTTTTGTTTTTGGTTTTTACACAAAATCCGAAACATTTATAAAGACAACACAACAATTAAGTATACGTATATAGTAAGTATGGTTTTTTTTTTTAAGTTTAAGTAAGTTTTCTTTTTTTTTTTTGTTTTAAGTTAAACTATTTATAAAACGAAACATGTAGTCATTAAAAGTAAAATCATAATACGACAAATCCAGCTATCTTTCAGTTGAGAGCATAAGAAATGAAAATTATACAATAATAATTCGAATTATACCAGCCAAAGTGGGGAACTGGATTTATTTACTTAAAGATCGTAAAGCCTTTACAAGTAAACAAATAGAGAACATAAATCATGGCATTTTAATGTTAAACGTTTAACATTGAACAAGATTAACTCAAAAGAACCTAAGATAGCCATTTTCAATTGAAATAACAATAAAAGAGCTAAAGAACTGTTTTGAAGTGTGCCAGATATATATAAGTTATAAACTTTAATTTTTAATAATAATATACTGATTTTTTTGCACTCTCAAAACAATTTCTTTGGCTCTTTTGCAATTTAAATAAATAAATATGTATGTATATATATATATATATAGAAGTTAGAGTTATATATAACACTTTACTAACAATATATATTTATGGCATGACACAACAATTATTAATTATTTCAATAAAAACAATTATGAATGATTGAGCTTGTTTTTTTCTGTTGTTGTTGGGTTTCTCATTAATTAATTATTTGTTTTTTGTTTTGTTAATTTATGCCTGACAATGATTAAAGATCTGCGCGATAATTATGATAGAGATTCTATGACATGGCAAAGTATGAAACAACACGACTAGACAATGCATGAGAGTGAGCGAGAGAGAAAGATAAAGGGTTGGGTAACAGAGAGATAGATAGATAGAGAGAGAGAGAGACAATGTGTGGTATGTTTCGCTATGATGACCTAATTAATTTTGGAAATCAAGTAATTGTGCCTAGTTAAACTTCACGCTATACTCTATATAGATGGTTTCATTTGTTTCCATTATCGGGCATAATCATATATATAGTAGGTTGCTTATACTAGTAGTTATATATATAGAGACTAAGGCTAGCCTGGGCATGGGAACTTACCAACTCCTGGAAATGGTGGCAGACCAGGGAAGGCATGTTGCAGTGCAGCAGCATCGCCATTTGGCAAACCTTGTGGTGGTATGGTCAGATGCAGTGGGTCTATAGAGATTTATATGAATGAGAGACAGATTAATAAAGGAAATCTTGCAGAGATTCAGCCAGTGGAAACGTACGTGGAAATGCCGTTTGTGGAATGCCATTTGTGAAGACGCCATCTGCAACAGAGGCGGCTGCAGCGGCAGCGGCGGCGCCACCTGGCTGGCCATTGGGCGTATTGGCGCCCATATTGAAATTGGGCATCGTCGGCGAGGGCAGCGACGGCGGCTGACCGGTGCCGTTGAGGCCATGAGGTATTTGTGTTGCCAGTGCGGCCATGGGATTCATGTAGGCGGCCGCTGAGCCTGGTGCTGTTGCTGCGGCGGCCATCAGAGCCGCCTGTTGTTGTTGCTGCGACAAAAAGCACTCAAGTAAGTAAAGGAGAAGAGAGAGGTGGGGGGAGGAAGCTGGAGGGGAACTACTTACCTGCGCGTAGGCGCCGTACGGTCCAAATTGATTAAAGACAAACGGATTCAAGAGGTTCATATGACCAGCCATTTGTTGCATGCGTCTTATTTGTCGCTCCTTCTCCGTGTCTGCGTATTTGACAACCAGGCTGGAGGATGCACCCTGTAAACGAGTTAACAAGGAGGTACTACGTCAGTCATTGCATATTTATAGGCGGCTTTTCCGGTGCCAGAGCGCGAGAGAGAGAGAGAGAGCGAAAGAGAGCGACAGAGCTAAAGCGGAGCCTTTCAATGTGCACGGAAATCCTATTACAGGCCATTATTTTGTGCCTTGTCATTTGACGACGCGATGCGACGTTGCTTTTTACCTGTCTCCGCTGTGGAGGAGTTGGAGAGAGAGAGAAGAGAGGAGGAGGGGGGGTTGGCTTCTCGGTGCTTTTGTTATGCGAGCTGTGCTCATTATTATCATATTATATTTTATATGCTTTTGTGAAAGGCAAAAATACTCAACTCGTAAATAACAAAATAATTGGCAACGCACTTCAATTTGCATTTCCATTGAAATCGGCTTACGGAGTGTATACTTCCCCATATACACCCCGTCTCTTCCCTATGCCATCCCCTGCCATTTTCCGTTCCAATTTCCACTTGAACATTATGTTATCTATTGTCGACTGTCATTGATTTTGAAAGGCAACAAAGACATCTTGGGCGTCGCCTAGGCCTGTCCCTGCTCCAGCCACCTGCCTGCCTCTCTTTCTCTTTGATGTCAATTAATTAGCATAATAATGGCCGTTTCACATTTCGCACTTACCACTCCCCCGCCCCTCCCCTTACTGGGCTACCCCTACTGCTTGCATGACAATTGAAGCGATGCCGAGGACAACATTTCATGTGCCTGGGCATTTTGTTTTGTTATAATTAAGACGTTTTGCAGATGAGTTGCCTGTTTTTGTAATGGGAAACCATTGGGGGGACGGGTAGGGGGAGGCAGTGTTGCTTTTATGATTTTGCAAATCATTAATCAAAGTAACAATGATATTATGTTGCATAATTTTAGGCAGCCTCTCTCTCCGAGTGCGAGTTCGAATGCGAGTGGGGTGTGTGTTGTTAATGAGACTTGGGCAAGCCAAGAACGAAACAGGTGCTCCATGTTGTACACATTTATCCGCCTTGCACACACAATTTTAATTAATGAAATATGAAACTCAAGTTTATGCAAAGGCCACGAGAGAAGGGCCTGCAGCAGCCCTGGCAACCGAGGGGCAAAGCAAACTATATAAGCGAACAGGAGCAGCATCTTGTAGGCATCCCCTGAGCTGGAGTCTGAGCCTGCTTGTGTAATGAGTTTTAATGAGTCGCCTGCTCACCCCTTACGCCCCGCAGAGGAGTCGCTGACTATGGTCTCCTATACAATATAATGTATTATGTGAAACTGTTTATGCCTGGCAAACGCCTAGACCAGACCGTGGGGCTCTATATTCAGTGTATTATTACCCATATAGAAGACAGCTGTGCATAATAGGCTAATGGATAAAGTAAATGATAGGATAAGTTAAGTATGGAGGCGGTATCATAGCAAATATGCTTTGATGTAGCTTCCACTAACATTATACTGACTTTCATAATGATGTACCATGGAATACTTTATTATATTGTCATACACAAGAAAGAAAGCGACAATATTTTATTTAAATATGTGGGGAAGGTGCAATTAATAAAGTGTGTTAACATTTAAAAGAGATAATTTAATTAAATTGCAAGTATAACGATTAGTAATCAGTTATCGATAATTGCTGTAAACAACATAGCCTTAACAGAAAAGAAGCGCAAAATGTTTAAATTAATAAAACAAAAAATTAAAAAATAAATATAATAAATAATACCGAATTCATTTTATAAAATTCATTTTATAATTAAAAAATTTAAATAAATCTGCATAAAGTTCGCTTTTAAGGTTTCCCCTTGCCAACTTTTTAATTGTACATTTTAATTGAGGCCACTTTAAACATTTTCTGAGGCCTTTCAGGAGTTTCGGCCTGGTAATTTTACACACAGGCACACAGGGCGGCAGTTGGAACAGCAGCAACAACAGCAACAACAACAACAGAAATTAATTGAAGTGCACTTCCTTTCAATTTTCGCCAACAAATTACAGCATATCAACAACAGCAGCAGCAGCAGCAGCGGCAGCAACACACACGCACAGACACAGGCACGCGCTGTGTCTCGCACATGCTTCCTGGGCTGGGAAGGAGCAGGAGTAGGAAGAGGAGCAGGGCTCAACAACGATGGGGCTGGCAGGGCTGCCTCTTATCCTTGCCGCCGCTGTTAATTTCATATTTCGAAACATGACACTTTCACACTTTGGCTAATTTAAAAGCATACAAAATGGTGGCCAACACACGCACGAGTTGCTGCCGTTGCCGTTGCTGTTGCTGTTTCTGTTGTTGTTGCCGCATTTCGTGACGAATGTGCTTTGTAGCAGCAACTGCTGCTGCTGCTGTTGCATGCGGCACACGCGAATGGCGAATCCTTTTCGCGCATATGCAACACGGCGCAGCTGCTTCTCGACAAACGTCTCGTTAAATTGTCGCCTGACACCTCGCTAATGTCATCAGCCAGTGTTGCCCCTTTGCCAGTGTTGCCCCTCAGCCAGTGTTGCAGAGTTGCGAGCGAGCAAGCAAGAGTCGAGAGTCAGCCACATTATTACTGTAATTATGTGTTGGCCGTGTAAACGTCATTAGGCGTTTTAGCCAACAGAACGTGCCCCAATCTGTGACTGCTGTCGCTGTCGTTGTTCATCTTTCAACATGTTGCAAGAGGACAAATTGGTGGCATTATGTAGAGGAGGTTGAGGTTAGAGAGAGAGAGTTGCAGACACTCATCAAAAATACTTAAGAATCTGTCTAATTTAATAACAATTGTATTCGATTATTGCATTGCTATATTTATCGATAAATCACCATTTGGTCAACTGAATGCTTGGCAAGGCCAAAATCATTTCATTAGCTGTGCAGCTTTTCTCTTTCCCATTATACTCCCCTCAAGCTGTCACTGTAATTAGCCCGCTTCCAGAAAGGCAGACAGGCAGTGCAACAGGCACAGACCACAAAAGCTCATAAATTAATTCATTAACGTCAATTTGATATCCTTATAATCCCGAGCCGCATGTCTTGTGGCAGGCGGTTGCCAATTTGTGGGCAAACTAAAAAACCAAAAAAAAAGGGGAAACTAACGCCATGTGGGAATGGGATACTAGGGAATTATGCGAAGCGAAGTCAATATAGAAAACGTTTATTATATGCTCAGTGTGTGCGGTTGTTTGTCTGGCATTTCCGGTTTCCTGAAGACGACGACGAGGACACGAAATTCCCATTCAAGTGAATTGCTGCGCCAAATGAAATGAAAAATTCAACACGACACTGAAGCAGGCGGCAGGCAGCAGGAGCAGGAGCAGGGAGCAGCACGCCTTCAGGCCAAGTGGCAGACACTCGCTCTAGTTGCATGCAACAGGCAGCAGGCTGCCCGTTCTGTTGCCAACAGCAGGCAATCGGCAGGCAACTAACAAGCCAAACTACTCCAGAGCAGGGGGTGGAGGAGGAGCAGGAGGCCTGGCTGGACTGGTGCCAGGCGGCACTTTTGGCAGCAATCGCATGTTGCATGCCACCACTTGCTTGGCGGCACGGTCCTGCAAACGTGACGCCATTAGCCTGGGCCTTGTGAGGGGCGTTACGATTTGGAAATATATATACTATAGTGGAGTGCTGCAGTTGCTCCCTCTCTCTCTCTCCACCTCTCCCTCTCTACTTCCTCTGCCTTTTTTTTGACTTTATTGTTTTTTAATGCGCGTCGCTCAAAAGTTTTTGCCACGCGTTTTTTGGCAAAGTTTCAAACCGCACGTCGTGGCTGATGGCTTATGGCTCATGGCTCCAGGACAAGAGGTTCAAGTCGTGTTGGGCCAATTACAATTGAAGGCTTACAGTGCATTTAAAAAGTAATTTGTCTGGCAGCCGCCCAAAAGCCGCGCACGTATTTATATTTAAATGCAAATGCAGGCGCAGCACAAAGAGCTCGAATCCCTTCGACCAGGGACACGGCGTTGCACATGATAAACCTGTTGGAGTGTGACTACAATGTGCTGCAGGGGGAGAGGAGGGTGGGGTAGGGGAAGGGTTCGCTGCAGACACGGGTGTAATCACAGTTACCCCGGCAGTCGTCGTGTTGCCGTGTGTGTTCACTAATGGTGGCTACAAGCCGCAAGCACTGAACTCCGCACACGATAGACCCCTCCTCCTCCACCTCCTCATCCTCCTCCTGGTTGCAACGATTACAAGTGCAGGCACACTCACTCACACACACACATAATAAACTGGCTGTGCATGCAAACCGTTGGCTGCGGAGTCTCCTTTACGTGTCTGGGGACATGTTAACATGGCAGTCGTGCCAAAAAATTATTATTCCCGCCTCGATGCCGCTGCTTTTTGTGCAGCGTCGATTTGTCAACGCCTAAAAGGACAACATATTTCCCTCTCTTTCGCACACATATTTCTCTCTCAATTTGCAGCAGTGCAGCAAAAAAAATCTTAAAGTTGCAAAAAAAAAAAATTAGCCAACAAATTGGCGGCAAATGGTTTTAACAAATGAATTATATATGCGCTCTCACACACACACACACACACATTTGCATTTAATAGTTTATTTTTAATACTGAAAAATGGTATATTTATTTTTTAAGCACCCGCCGGCCGCAGCTTGTTTTAATTGCTAAATGAATTGGCCCGCCCGGGCATTTGTTTAATGGGCAACCATTTTTATATATCAATTAAAGCGGCGACAATAAAATATCACGTTGCTTTGTTTGCCCGCATACCCTGTAAATTGCATGAGAGGGGAGAGAGAGTGTATGCCAGACAGTAGATGCAGTTGCTAGGGGCATCTGCTAGTCGTGCATACCCCGCGCCTACCTATGGCCTGCTGTATTATTTATTTCTCGCATAAAAATGTTCACGCATAAATTTAGAGTTAAATGGATTTGAGTGGCGAATTTCGGTGGCTCAAAGTGTTATCGATGGGATTAATGCGCAGAGTGTTATATATGTATGCATATAAAGGTGTTAAATTGTATCCATTTTAATGAGAAACAACTATTATATGGCACGAATGGGTATTTGTAAAATATTTCTATATATATTTTATATAATTTTAATTTCAATCTAAACCTTTTTATTTTTTATCAACCAGCATTTGCATATATATTTGTTTTTATTCATTTCAGTCTAACCTCAACCTTTCTAGAATGTTTCTATTTATTTTATTATTTTAATATATACCACCTGCTATAATTACATTTCCCCCCCTTTTCTCACCTGGTTTAGATTTTCAATTCTAGCAACCTATTTCCATCATTCACACTGATCTCTTCTCGCAGTACTCGATGGCAATGACACAGCCGACTGCCAACGACTTTTTCAATTAATTTCTATTTAGGGGAACCCAAGGAAAAAAAAACAGGAGCAAAAAGGGAGAGCGTTAACCCAAAAGCCTCAATGGCAGCTGTACCAACCAACTTACTGTAAAGTGGGCAAAAGTAGCAGTAAAACTAATTACAAATTCATTTTCAGATTTTAATTTTGCTGTCAGCTTCAGTTGCGACGACTCGCGAATCCAACAAACAGTCGGCAGGCAGCAGCAGCAATCAGGCGGGTAGGGGGACGGAACGGGAGCAGAAGGGTGCCCGGATGAGTGGTAGTACAGGCCAGGGACTGTCGTAACCGCGCTGCGTCAAAACAAAATGCTAAAACTGAGAGAGAACACACAAACCACAAGCCGAGTAAGTAATCTTTTCCGCCAAATAAATCACACCATCGAGAGGCAAAGAAAAAATAAAAAAATAAAATAAAATAGTATAAAGAGTGTAGACTGCGACTGCGAGTCAAATTAGTGTAAAATACCACTAAGCTACCTCAAAAGTATGCTATGCATTAACCGGGAGTTGCCTAGACAAAAAAAATTGTACGTAGTACTATGCGAAAAGTTACTTACTTTGGCGCAAAGTTGCGACGCGTTGTTAACCGCAGCCCAGGCCAAGGGACAAGGCACTGCCAGACAGTCGCAGGGGGGTATAGGGTAGGGGGGAGAGACACAGGGACGTTGCATACATTAAACAACTTTTGGCTCATTGCATTTTGGCCCAGGCTCGGGCAGCGGCAACGGCATCAAAAGGCAGCCAAATGGAGCCGCAGGCGAAGCGTAAAATGCGGGCAAGCAAAAAGCGCGACCCGCCGCCAGAACAGAAGGAGGAGGAGGAGGAGGTAGAGGACAAGCGCGTTGACAATGCAACTTGGCCGTGGCCAAAATGAAAAACTTATTTAATTTACTTTGCTTTTTGCCACAGCCAGCCATTTAATTCAATTAAGCGCCGAGAGTTCCTTTGCGTGTGCAGCTTTAAAACAAGGCGGGCCTAACAAATAATCGCAAAAGGAGAAGGGGAAGGAAACCAAAAGGAGGAAGAGGAGCACTTAGACAGGGGCCGAACTAAGCGAAATTAGTCAACCAGTCTGCTATAGTTGGTATATATACAAGATAGATATACAAGACTCTCTGAAGGAACTCTATGCCATTCTTTAAGAGGCATTCTAATGGGCAATCAACAGGCAGACAAAGCGCTGAGTTATGCCAGGAATGTGTGTAAGTAAAAGTAAAGTTTTAAAGACTACACGTAGTTGGTGGCAAGTTGGACACGCCTGCCCACTTCACCTGCCCCAGGCTATTGTGCTGCTATCTGGCCTTCGCATGCCTTGTTGCACTTGTCTTGCATACTTCAGGGCGCAGTTCCAGCCGAGAGAGAGAGAGAGAGAGAACTTGGTATTTTGTTGTCATTGTTGTTGTTCGTCTACGCTTTGTTGTTGTTTTTGGGAGGGTATAAATGTCGCCAGGACGGCACAGTTTACTCAAGCAAATGGCTGGCTCAACGGAGACGGAGCAGGACACGGGCAGCCGGACTAAGCAGGCGGCTTTTGCCTGGGCGGATATTGCATGCAAGCATGATTGAGTTTCGAGCACTACGTAATACACAAATATGAAGCGCAGGAAGCGCACAATTTCATAAATTTAATGTCGGATGTGTTTGCAGAAGTGTGTGCAAAAAGTTGTTCGTATCTGATTTTAGCATAGCATTGCAACAAATTGAATTTACTCCAGAACAGAGCAGCAGCAGCAGCAGGACTGTGCCTCTAATGCACTTAAAATCACAGTGCGTTCACACAGTTTACGGCCAGAAGAAAACAAGGCGAGCAAAAAAAAAAAAATGAAACCAGCAGCAGGAACTAAGCCATGGTGGCCAAGGATCTGCCTGCTCCCTGCCTGCTGCTTCGACTGTCTGCTGCGTTTTTTGTGCTTGATTGAACAGAATGTTGCCCAGGCCAAATTTAATTTACGACTCAACTAGGCAGACAAGGGGAAGGGGCGCGGAGCCTGGGCAACATGAATATTTCATTTGCAGTTTGGGACCCGGGGTATAAAAAGAGTGCTCCAACAAGACAGACGCTTAAAAAGCAGCAGCAGCTACGTAGAACTTCTTCTTGCATTCGCTTTTGCAGTCGTAAACAATTTACAGTCGAAATTGTTAATAAAATTATCAAATATTATATTTATGGTCAGTGTAATGGTCAGTGCAGCCCTTCCCCCCTCTCTCTCTCTCGCTCTCTCACACTCTCTTGCTCATTCCATTGCCTTCCCTGGCAAACTCGTTGCTTTTTTATGGTGGCAGTTTAATTTGCTGCTTTGGTTTTACGAGCTGTTGATGCGCTAGTTGTTGTTGCTGCTGCTGGTTCTGTAGGATAAGCACAGCGATAAGTGCCCCTCAAGGGTCCGAAGTGTAGTCCATTTTCGGGGCGAGTGAGCGTTATTTTGTTGGGTGATAATGCAGCAGAGTGATTCGCATACTAAATGCAACTCTTTAAAAGCGCTGCAGACCTATGATGTGTACGTGCAAGTACTTTGGAATTAAAATGTTTGCAGCGGGCGTGGTTAACGAAGAGTTGCGAATGGAGTACAGCATATAATGAAGATCTTAAAATTCATCAATTTGTAAATTCAAATTGTTTTTTATTGCTTGCGCAGCAGTGTTGCAAAACAGGATCGCCTTAGCAGCAGCTACACTTAACAGAGCTGCTCCACACCCAACAGATTTTGCTCCACACGCTCGCGTGACGTTTATTGCAAAATGTTAAGCTTGCGATCTATCGATAAGTTCGCGCTTTAAAAAGATGGCCGCTTCCTTCGCTCTCTCCCTCGCTTTGTTAACCCATTAGCTTTATAATGGTGAGACTAATGAAACAACATTATAAACAAAATTGGCCACACAACACGCGCCTCTCAATCCAATTAGCTCAATGGCCGTGGCCAATGGGTGCTGTGCAGTGCTGCGACTTTTCTATTTCGTATGCCAGAGAACTGTTGGCATGGCAATACCATGTGTGGTGTTCGCTCTGCTGACCAGTTCCGGGCCAATTTTTAGCCACAAACGGCAAAAACATTTCGATGGACGCGTCAGAGGCACCAGAGTGCCAGTGCCAGTGCCAGTGCCAGTGGCAGTGCCACACTGGGCACAGTTGCAGCGCTGCTGCTGGTGAAAATTGCAGGAAAATATTCTCTCTGGAAACTAAAATCCAAATGAAAATATTATTAAATTCAATTGGGCAAACATTACAGGAACATGGGCCAAGCACGCACACAGCAATGCCAGAGAGAGAGAGAGAGAGAGCGAGAGCAAGAGAGAGGGCTGCGGAACAGAAACATATGTGTGGATGCAACATGGCGTCCATTTGGCAACGGCCGCCGCAACAAACGACCAAAAATTGCATTGCCATTTTTACGCGCAATTTGTTTTGCGGAAATATTGTGAAAGTTTTTGGGGCGAACCGGCAGCAGTGCGACAGTCGGACAGCTGCATGGACAGTCCTCCGGACGGACGGACGGACAGAGGAGTGCTCCGGCACAGGCTGCCACGTTGGCGACATTTGGCCAAATTGCGCACTAATGTGTGTGTGCGTGTGTGTGTGTGTGTGTGTGTGGAGAGCAAATTGCCAACGGCAAATGGCCACAAATGTTTTATATATTTTTATTTGCTGCATGTGCGTTGATTTCTGATTGTTATATAACATTTCATTTAATGCTCAGCTGCTCAGACATCAAACACACGATCCATACATTCATGCGGCTCTTCTCTATTCGAAACTCTTTGCCAGTCTTTTGCCTTAATTTAATCATTCGAAATCCGTGCTGGGTCCGCCCAAATGCAGTAAGCACAAATCGCTTGCCAGAGCCGCAGTAAAAGCGGCAGCAAAAGAAAAATGCATTTTCCCCCACAGCCAAGAGGAACATGGAAATCATGGCAAATCTTTTCTAACTATTTGCAATTCAAGCATAAGTCTGCCTGCAGTCCACACATGCAAAAAGTGCTCCCACCCACACTGGCTACAAATCTTGCAATGAATATATTTGCCCAAAATGGCAGGCAGCACGGAGCAGCCTTTCCAGATTGTCTGCCTTGCGCGTTGCACACTTCTAGGCGCGGGCGTGAAACGTTTTACTTGGCTCCGTCGCAGCTTGATAAACGAGTGTCGCCTCGCTTACCTGCCGCCAGACCAAGCTCAGTCTCAGTCTCCTCTGCAGGTTCCACAACAATTTTGACAATTTTTTTTCTCTCCTTTTACCAGCGAAAAAGTTTCGCGGAACCTTGACGGAAATGATAGACGACAGTCGGTAGTACATAGTTTTCTAGGCAATTTATACAGTCGCATGTTCCTTTGTTGTCTGATTGGGTTGGGCAAAGTCTCGAGTGTCGTTGCCTAAGCCTAGCAAGCAATTTACCAGGCTCCAGCGCCAGCAGTTTCCTGTCAGTTAGTCGCTGTGGCTTACTCAAACAGAGAGTGTGCAACTTGAAATCGGTTTGTCTGCACATCTGTCTCGATAGCGAGGAGTACTCTATTATTTTGCGACTTACTCGAATTTAGTAGCATATCATTCCATTTTAAAAATATCTTCTCACTTTACACTGCTTTTCATAATTTAATTTCATCAAGTTTTTCCAGCCTGCATCTTGCAACTCTTTGCTGTCTCTACGCTCTTTCGCTTCTGCTTGACTTGCTTATCATAACATAAGTAGCAAAAATAAAAAAAAATCGGCAAAATAAAGCACAAAAAACTGTCCGAGTCCAAGTCGGAGTCAAAACGAAATAATATGCCAAAGCATTCTTCACGCTTCACGCGTTTTTGCACTTCAAAGTACTTCAAATCAATTTTCTTCACTTATTTTCATAAACCGCCAGCCGGCAGTCCTTTACCACGCCTCCAACCGCCCGTCTTCCACCCGTTCCCGACTCCAGCCATCCATTCTTGCCTTGGACAGCCTGAGGAGGCGAAAAAATTTGCCAGAAAAGTTCAATTTTTGAAAAATATTTGCAAATTTCATTCACTGCGCTCGTCCATTCAAATTTCCTGCATTTATGTTGTTGTCCTTAAGGGACGCCGGCAGAGCACGGGAGGAAGAGCAAAAGGAAAGGAAAAAAATGAAGAAACCCCGAAAGAAATAAATGGAAATAAAGGACAAAACAGCACAGCATAGCCCGCTTTGCAGGCTTGCAGGGAACCAGCAAGTCCAGCTCGCTCGCTTTCTCCCCCCTCTTCATTTTCGGCACATTTGCCCGAGCGCAAGGACCTTTTGTTATATTGAGAAGGCAGCAAGAAATTGCGCTAAGATGCTTATCCTTTTTTTTTTTTTCTTGCTCTTTCGTAGGAGCAAAAATGGTAAAAATGCTCCATTATTATTTTTATTACTTATTTGCTTTTAATACTTGACGACGGCAGCGGCGACGGCGGCTTCGGCTACGTACGGCATCACTGTCAGGGGAACGGGTATGGGTATGGCCAGGGGAATGGGTGCCGGGTGGAACGTCATCCAATCTCAAAGCGGATGTCGTCTACTTTGCATTTTGAGCCGTTCTACTTGTATGCTTCCTGACGCTAGCCAGGACCCAACAATCCGGCATATTTTAAACGACGTCTCCGTCGCCATCGCCATCGCCATCGCCGTCTCCGTAAACGTTCCTTCCCGCCCGAAATTATTATGCTTGGTCCCTTGGCCTGCCCCACGTCGCACTTATTGAAAAATTCGCATCTCAGAGCGAAGAAGAAAAAGGAAGCGAATCAAAAGAGAGAAATGGAAAAAGAATTTCTTTGGGCATCTGAGCTTCGATGACTTTCGCTTGGCTTCGATTGGGTTGGACTGGGCTGGGCCTGGTCTGCACTGGCCTCAACCCAGTCCAATACGGCTCTCTGTTCTATCCTCTGATGGTCCCCGTACTGGCTCTTGTTTTAAGTGCAGCCCCTAGTTGGCTTTGTCGTCTCTGTTTATGCAAAAAATTTGTCTACTGTCTGCTGTCTAGGGAGAGATTGGAAAGGGTGAGAGAGAGGGAGAGTGAGGAGTCCTCCCTGCCCTGCCTTGTCTTTTGTTATTTCTTGAGCTTAAGTAGTTTTTACTGTTTTTCATACTTTTAGCTTGTAATCACTGTCAATGTCGACCGGTTTTTTCCTTCTTGTGTCTTGCTCCTGACATGCTGCTTAAATGCTTCTCAAGATTTAGCTACTTGATCTCAGTCACCCCAAAGTTATTAATAATAAGCTATACAAATTTTTCACTGTCTTCTGCATGGATTGCCCTGGCTGTCTGAGGCACAGCGGGGTAGGGCAGCGCAGGGCTGGAGGCTGGATGGGCACATGGACAATGCACTTACACAAAGGATGCCCGAAAGGGTTTCGCTCGAGTTTCTTTTCTCGTTTTGGCTAGTGTTATGCAAATTTGTAGTACATACCTGTAAAGATAGAGAGAAGAAGAAGGAGAGAATAGATATGAGTAAGTTGCATCTTAAGTGGATTTGCAAGCGTCGTTCAAATTTATGACTAGAGGGCACAAGTCTCAGACAGGGCTATAGATTACATGGCACAAAAAAAAAAGGTTGCTATGGCATTGATTCAATTATTGGCAAAGAAGTTTGGGTAAGCTTATTTACCTTTTGTGGATAGATAAAAGTTGAATATGCTATTAGAACTGATTTAAGATTAGTCTAGAGGATTATATGATAGGTCTCATTGATTTCCTTCCAGATAGCTGCCTAGCTAGAACTCATTTCGTAGCTTCTTTATTATGATTCAAAAATAAGTTTTCCTGAAAACTATGTTCCCTATTTTACTATGCTTGAAAACCATTAGAGATCTCTTATTCTTGCACCCATTGAACAAATGAACTGAATGCAGAAGCCAGTAAAATTTTAATAATAGCAAAAAGTTCAATTGGCATTTCAATATTGTCTTTGACCTTAGCCTTTTATCTGCACAAATGCATTGGTAGAAATTGTTGGGGTGGTAACACGACACGCACACACACACACACGCATGCACAGTGGAACAAGCGACCTAGACTTGGCTAAGAGGGAGAGTGGAAGCGGGACGTGCGATGATATTATGAGTGTTGCTGGCATTTCAACGATTTTCAGTTTTCTTATTAAATATTCTAGAAATGTTTCGGAATCCAATGATTGTGCAATGGCATGTACGCGCGTCGTCCCTTCAGCTCGTACTCCAACTCCCTCTCTCTCTTTCGTCTCCCTCCTTCAGCTTCTGCTGCTGCTGCTAAGGCATTTTCTCGCTTTCAAGGGGAACTGCCAAATGTTGTTTGTCATTTTAAGGCTGTTCCATGGGTAACTAGTGAGCTGGAACTATGGAGCAGCAGCAGAGGCAGCAAAGGCAGCAATGGGGCAACAACAAAGTGAAAATGAAATGACTCGGAACGAATGACAAAGCAAGCATTTATATGCCCTCAGAAGGAAAGAGAGAGGTAGAGAGAGAGTGAGACCCACACACAGTTGTACTTTATGTACCTTTTGGCAGGCAATGAAGCATATCCTAATTGCCCGAAGAGAGAACTTTAACTTTCTTTGGAATTTTTGCATTTTTAAAGTGCGTCAGCTGTGACACAGTTATATGAAGAGATCAATAAATTATCAAAGAAAAAATTCAACGAGTGCATAAGTAATGGAAATGGAATGGCCATATTAATATTAATAAATGTTTATTTTCAAGAAACGAATTCAAGTGTTTTATTAATAATAAATTAGCACTTGACCTTCTTCTTTTTGGCCCGGAAAGCTTTTAGCCTCAGCCAAAGAGGCTGCAATAGTAAACATTGAATTTCGAAACGTACTCGGTATATGCCTGCGGCTTGACATGAATCTTTCATAATAAATCAAAGCGTTGCTGACTGCACACGAACAGGGGGAAGGGGCGCTGTTTACCTTTGTGCCGCAGTAAGGGGGGGAAGGAGCTGCTGGGCAGCTAAATAAACACAAAAATTATGCAACATAAATCAGCGCATTTTACGCATGAATAAACAAACGCATCGCAAATGCGGCGCGATAAACAGTCAACTAATTTTGTCAAAAAATCACGGCGCGGCAGTTGAAAACACACAAAAAAAAAAAACGTGGCCGGGGGAAAATGTGAGAGACAAACTAATTTACAATTCGCCTGAAAGCAGAATTGCAATTTCAAACACACACACACACATACATACACACACCGAGGGGCAATCGAGTGCAGTGTAAATATCCTGCGGTTTTTAGTTTATTATTAATTTTTGTCAACGATTCGGCTGTCTCTCTCTCTCGCTCTCTGTCTCTGTCTCTGTCTGTCTGCTCTGTCACTGATAATAAATTTGCACAAGAAAAAACTAACACTGTGTGTGTGGTTTGCGTCTGTGCTAAACGCGTTTTTGTTAGCATACTTTTAAGCGCCATTTAATTAATAACACCAAAACGGCCCCGGGCGGCTATGCTTGTTGAAATTTTGTTATTAATTTCAACGTTTTGCTAATTTTTGCAGTCAAGCTTGTATAACATAATAAATATTTGCTCATATTTTTGCCATTAAATATGAAAGGAAAATGTAGGCAATTATTTAACTATAAAATTATTTAAGACTTATTAATTTTGCAACGCCTTAAATAAGCTATTTATTTTTAGGTTTTTCAGCTTAGCAACAACAGCTCAATTCGCCTGCTCAAAATTGTAATTATCTGTAGACCTTTTTTTGCTGCCACAGCTTTCGTTGTTGGCTTTATGAAATGCAAAGCGGAAATCACGCACATTGCGGTTAGATTGCTGTCGACACATGTGTTTGTATGCGTGTGTGTGTGTGTGTGTGTGAGCTGTCTGCATGTGCCGTTTGTGTGCATAGTTATTTACTTGATTAAAAATTAATAATTGCATACAAATTCGATGCGAGAAAAAATTGAAAAATAACAAATGCCTAACGGGCGAACAACAAATTCGCGCACACGGATGCAATTTAATATTTTAAATATGTCAATTAAATGGCGAACAGGCAGGCCGGCAAGAGTGTGAGCCCGAGGGGTACGTGACCAGACAATCGCTGACAGGCGGCTATCCAGACGTCGCTGCCGCTGCTGCTGCTGCTGCAGCTACTGTTTATAATAAATTATAACATTTTCGACGCAACATAAATTAAACAAATGCAACAAATATTTATTGCTGGGGCTTGATAAATGTGCGTTTTTCGGCTCGCCTCGCAGATGCCTTCATGCCTTTGGGATCTATGCGAATTTGGACATAAAGCCCCGTTGACACAAAATATGTTAGGCATGTTGCGGTTTTCAATTGCCAAATGCAATCAGAGAGCATTTTCATGGTATGCTGTAAAAATTCAATTATTTGCCAGATCGAAAATGGTGTGTTTTATGTAATACTAGAGAGGGAGGAGGAAGGAGAGAAACATATATTTTTTCGATTATAAAAGTAATGCACGAGTGCGCGGCAGTTTGGCGTTGCATGCTTTTAGGCATGATTGTTATTGAAGCGCAGAAATACTGCAGCGCGCGAAAGTATGCTATAAAAATATTGAACTTTACGACTATGCACGCCACTTGTCATAATTCCATCAGCGAAAAATCTTTAAGCCAACTGGTGGCTCTGGGCGCCAAGTGGACGTCGGATGGAATGGAATGGGAGTGTGGGAATGTGGAAATGGGGGGAGTTGCCTGCACTGTTGGGTTTCCACGAACTGACTGCACTCTAGGCAAAGTCAAGTGCTTAAAGCAGCTCAAGAGAGCTGCAGAGCTGAAGACGAGACGTACGACGAACTGCTTCATAATGCACATGAAAGCAGCGGCAGACGCAGTCACTCCAGCCGGCAGGCAGGCAGGCAGGCAGGCGGGCAGGCAGCAGGGTCTGCTCTAAGAGGCAGCTGAAGCAATAAAAAAGCAAACTCCGCCCGCGTCTCATAGTCAGACACAAAAAAGGCACTCGTCAGTCGTCCTCGTCCTCGTCGTCATTCTGGTCGTGAGTCTTGCAACGACGTCATCGGGTCGCAGCTTAAACGACTTAAGCGCCAAGGAAATCATCATTAAAGTCTCGCCCCCTCGCCAGCTCGCCCCCGCCTCTGAAAGCAAGTAGGCGTTGACGATGGCATGCAGTTTTTTTGTGGGCGTGGTTGGCAACCTACGCGCTTCGTTTCGTGCTTTCTTCAATGCAATCGACAATGCTGGTTAAGTCAAGTGTAGGTCGTTGGTCGGGTCGCAGTTGAGTAACGCCCTCCCCCCGGTACCCCGGTACCCCTGCCCAAGCCGAAGCCATCAGCTTGATTGTTGTTGCTCCAACCGAGTTGAGCGTCTCCATTTTTCCGCTTCTAGGCGAACACTTAAGTAAATAGAGTTCAAAATGAAATGCGCCCAGCCACGTCGAGCATTGAGTATGGTATGGTGAAGTGTCAGCCAGCCAGCCAGCCCACCAGCCAGCCGGGCCTGACATCGATCTGCCCAAGCAGCAGTCCAGCTATCCGGGAGTCCATGCTGGGCGCCACAAAAGGCTTACAATGTTCGGTCAGCTGTTAAGCGTTGTAGTACCAGGCAGCATTACGCGTGCATGCCATGGAGGAGGCATCCCATAATGCAACCCTCTACTACCCCTCTATGTGTGTGTGCATTTGTTTTCAGCTGTCCGAGTCTGTAGCGTTTTAATTAACATGCAAATCCAGTTGAAATGCCAATTTATGCTTGGCATAATATACAATAATAAAAATGGGGGAAAAAATAATAATAAAAAAAACAAGGCAGGGCAGATACACTGCAGTCCATTTCAATGTATGCAGCTTAATTTCAGATATTTTTAATTGCGTTTTTAAAGTGCCAGCCTATATTAACTGCAGTTTCTACTACTGCAATTAGCTACTCCATCTTTATGCATTAGTTTTCCTTATAAATCGGACTTATTAAATGCCCTGTTTACCAAAAATATACCCATTAATCCCTTTGATATCGGTGCCAGCGTGCAGCAGCAGCTTAACGCTTTATTATTTTTATTTTAATTATTATTATTATTATTATTACTGTGCATATCGCTTTTTTATATAATTGCAATTCGCATTATTACATGTGAAATATGAAAAATGATATGCCATACTATAATAATAATTATAATTATAATCGTAATGATTGTTTTATCATATCATCGCGGGCGTGGCAATGCATAAATAAGTTTTAATTTGGTTTTACGATCACGAAATGCAATGCATAATAATCGTTTTAATGAGACGAGCTGACAACGACTCAAATGGGGCAAATGACAGCAATAACTGCAGCTAAAAAAAATAAAATAAAGCAGAAAGAACGAAAGATTTATCAAGGCAGGACGAGGCAAAGCAAAGAGAGGGGGAGATTGGAGTGATTGCACGTCAGGTAAAGTCAAGTCAATTTGGTAAAAATTGAAACACCTGCTTGATTTCACGCCTGATTTAACTTGCCCATTGTCCTGTCCTCCTTCTCTGCTGTCTGTCCTGCTTCAGCTCGTGCAGCATGTGTTTGCAATTTAGCAGTCAGCCAGCTAAATTCAACAACTCCAACTTTTGGCTCCTGCCCTACCCTGGTCTGGCCTTGGCTCCTTGGGCAAACACTTGACGCCCGGTTAAGTACGGCTGCCTGGCAGGACCTCGTAGATTGTTGGCGACTGATAGCTGATAGTGCCTGCGAAAAAGAATTTCCCACTCGCCTGCAGCAATTTGTCTTTTGTTTGAAGTGAAATTTGTTGTTTGTCAGGCGGTACAGCGAAATTTAATGCACCCAAACTAGTTTAACTGGCAAATGTCGAAGGCCCGCGGGCAGGTACAGCTCAAATGGAGAGGTTAGAGCCAGAGAGAGGCAGTGCGGGGAGCCCAGCTAAGGGCAAACGACATGCCATAATTATAGCAGCTCAGCATTTGGTTGTGGCATTAGCAATAACTACAGCGGGTTAGGCAAAGTCGACTGCGAGATGCGCTGTAGAGTAAGAGTAGGAACTGCTTGTCTGTTTGAACGCTTATATCTTTGAGATTATAATAGCTAGAGTCAACAAATTTGCTGACCATACTCTCAGTGCCTTGTAGTTTGTTTTAGAACTGAGACACGCCCACTTTTGCCCACATTTATCAATATAAATTAAAAGGCAAGCGAGATTTTTAAGCAGGAATGTTCATTTTTGCTGTTCACAGTCGTAACTTCAATATTATGATTTATAATAGTATTTATAATAAATTTACAAGCTACTACATTTATTTATTAATTAATGTAAAGATCCTCCCCGCTTTTCTTCCCCCAGTTGCAGCTCAATTAGCACGCTTGCTATGCCCCACACTGAACAACAACGTCAACAACTTCGCCTGAATGCCAATGGCATAAGCCATGCTAAAGCTAAAGACATGGTAATTAGTGAGACACACACAAGCACACATACCTCACACACACTCATGCACACACGCATACAGACGTAGTGTGTGCGCGCTTGTACAATTTATGCATTTGCTGAAGCCGCAGAGGCCACAGAACGCATGTGGCTGGCAGCGCGCCTATTGCTAGGCTATGCTTTATTTTAAATGCTTTTAATTGTTGTGTCAACACACACACACACACACTTAGCGACTGGCAGACTGCTGCAGGCTCTGCTTACATCTGGCAGTGCCTGTCAAACCGCAGCGCGCGCCTAACTGCAGCCTTTAAAACTTGTTTGCCTGCAAAGCTAATGAGCTTTGCCATTACACAACAAGCAACCCTCCCCCTCTCACCACCCGCTCGATCGGTGGCTGTGTGTGCGTGTGCACTTTGTTTGCGGTTGTGTCATTAACAGCAGGCGCCACAGCGCACTCTCTCTCTCTCTCTCTCTCTCTCTCTCTCCTCCTGGCCGCCTGCAAAAGTTATTAGCAACAACTAAACATAAGTAAGTGATATTTGCCCGGGGCATACAACTTGCTTGAGTTGCGGATGCGGTGTGTGTGTGTGTGTGTGTGTGGAGGGGTGTGCGGTGTGCCAGGGGGCATCCAGTTACATGCTCGTCCAAATATTAACTCATTTTGGGTTTAAGTGCGTGCTGTGTGGCACAAATTACTGGAAAAACTTTGATGCTTGAGCATTTGATTATACTACATACATACAATATGTATTTAGTTGGTGTGTTTGCTTGGGTTTACTATTTGACTGGTTTGAGGGAATTAATTAAATTAAAATTGATTAGTTCACATTGGGAGCAGGCGTTATAAGACGTCTATAAATGACAGCAGGTTCCTGTTTATTCGACTCATTTGTTGCGGCTGCCAAAAAGTATGCTATAGTAAATGTCAAAGTAAGGAGGGAGAGAGAGAGACAGACTGTATAAGGCGTAAATTGAGCCTACTCAGAGTTTGTTTTTACTAAATTTTCTCTACATCTTTAATTGCCAATTTCGTGTTAATTGTATTTGAATTATTAAGCCTGATTGCCTCAAAGTATTCACTTTATAGTTGCATAATTATGAATATATGCAAAAGGATCTATTAAAATGTATATGTATAACATATATGTAGCTGTCTTTAATTTAAATTGCTATTATTTTTGCATATATATATATATGTTTTTTTTCGCTGCTGTTCTTTGTTCGCTCTGTCTTTAGTTACTTTTCATGTTAATTAATTTTGTAATTAAATATGCATTTATGGGCTGGCGCGAATATGCATAACTCATCAAGCGTATCCTATCTATCTATGCGCTTACTATTTATTTATGTGTCGCTATGTATTTATGCCATTTTCAATATATTTTATCTGCCCACACTCTCTCAACTCGTCTCCTATATTTTATTGTATTTGCATGCATTTTGGCCAACGGGCAGTGTTGACACATGTTTGAAATGTAAATAAATAATGCAAAACGAGTGTGGAACAGACAGAGAGTAAGAGAGAGAGAGAGAGAGACAGAAAAGTGCATATATATTTCGAATAAATATTAATGGCGCAAATGATTTTCATGTAATTAAACAAATAGCTAATTATTTTTGATTTTTAATTAAAATGCAATGGCCGCAAGCAATGCGACTCGCACAACCAACAAATCTGCATGCATTAAAGCGGGACGGATACAGAGAGAGAGGGAGAGAGAGAGAGCGGGAGTTGCACAAAATAATTTTCGTTGGCGATCAAAAATTTAAGTGCCACTAAAAACCGCTAAAAACCAAAAACTATTGTTCCCCCCCCCCACCAAAACTATGTGCCCCGGCGCTTGAATAAATAATAAAATAGATTGAGTACGATTATAATGGTAAAACACTTCCGTTCTCAGGGTCAAATTTCAAATGAAAATGTATAAAAGATAGTATAGCTGAACCTAGAGATATCCTATAAATGTTTTCTTAAATTTATTCCAACTGTTTTGTTTCAACTTATTATTATTAAATTTTTCACACATTATTTTCCGCTTTAATGCCGTTTTTTAATGCCTTTCGAACTGATTAAAAAAAAGTGTAGCTCATCAATTTTATATATGTATATATCCTACGACTAGCGCAGTTCAATTTGCATTGCTGTTCAAAATAATTTTCGTTGTCATTTTCATTTTAATTTCCATGCTCATGACGATGACGATTACGATGATGATTATTATTATAGTAATTTCTTGTTTATTTGTTTTAATGAAAATGCATAAATAAATGCCAAATTACATTAAATGCATTTGCTGCATTTGGTTTCGCACAATGTTTAACTATAATTTCCGCTTGTATGAGTTTATATACAGCTATAGGCGTATAATTGGCACAAAATAATTTTTTTTTTTTATTTGCGTATTGCACAAAAAGTTCGACACTAAGACTCGAAATGTTGGATGCAGCTGATGACTGTACAAATGCGCAATACAAATAACCGTTATTTGTCCCGTTACAGTTTTCGTTTCTTTTTTGGCATTCGTTTTTGTTCGAACACAGACAATTTTTATTGCTCACATAATTGGCACACATTCCTATTAACGCAGATTCTTTTGTACAGAGCACATGTTTGGTCACATTTTGCTATTATTTACTAAGTTTACATTAATTTGAAGGAGATTTAGCTAAAATGGGTAGTGGAAAAAGTTGCACTGTGGAGGAACGTAAAGTAATTCACAAACTTAAGCAATCAGGTAAAAAACCAGGTGAAATTGCGAAAATCATGGAATGCTCCCGAAAGAAGGTATACAATGCACTTGCACTGGTCGAGGAGAATCCCATATTTTTGGAAAAAAATAAGATTCGGAAGCAAAGGCCGCGAAAAACCGATCTTGCCATGGACAGGGCAATAGTTCAAAAGAGCAGAGGTGACCCTTTTAAGTCTGCTCGCGAAATCTGTGTGGAAATAAATGCTGATTATGGCGTGAACTTGTCCAGGACACTTGTAGCAAGAAGATTAAATGAAGCCTCGCTCTTTGGACGCTACAGCAGACGAAAACCACTGCTTTCAAAGAAAAATATTGCAAAACGCTTGCAGTTTGCAAAGACCAACAAGGACAAAGATCCGTTATTTTGGAGGAACGTATTGTGGAGCGACGAAACAAAAATAAATAGGATGGGACCCGATGGAAAAACATTTGTGCGTCGTCCAAAAGGTCAAGCTCTCAATCCAAAGTACACAATGAAGTCCATAAAGCATGGAGGAGGTAGTATACATTGTTGGGGAGCATTTTCCTGGCACGGTGTGGGTCCGATCTTCCGAATCAATGGAATAATGGATCGATTCCAATATTTAGATATTTTAAAAAACACAATGGAGCCATATGCATATGAAAACATGCCTGTTAAGTGGACATTTATGCATGATAACGACCCAAAGCATTCCTCAAAAATTGTGAAGAAGTGGTTGCAGGAGGAGAATATAAAGGTTTTAGATTGGCCAGCACAAAGTCCAGACTTGAACCCAATCGAAAACCTTTGGAACGATGTAAAGGTGGCCATTTCTCAAAAAAAATTTAAAAATTTTGATGATTTGTGGGAGGGTGTTCAAGAAGCCTGGAATTCTATCCCCAAGGATCGGTGCCAAAAGCTGGTGGAGAGTATGAGCAGGAGATGTGAAGCAGTACTCCGAAATAATGGTTACAGTACCAAGTACTAATACCAAAAACAAATTTCAAATTCAAAATAATAGTAGTTTTAATTTTATAACAATTTAAATGAATCTGTGCCAATTATATGAGCAGGCAACTTTTGATTTTTTTTGAATATTTTGAAAATATCTTTTGAAATTTTATGTTAATTTGAAATTTTTCTTTCTTATTTAAGAGCCCACAGAATAGGCTTAAAAATGTCATTTCAGTTTGTTTCTTTTCATCAACATTTAATAAAAAAAAAATTGTTTTTTATACGTAAATTTTTTTGTGCCAATTATCCGCCCATAGCTGTATGTTTTTTTTTTTACGATTTTGGCCAATTTGCAAAACAATAGAGACGCGCATCTCACTCTCAAAAGTTAATTAACAATTGTTCTAACGCTTTGCAAATATTTTGATCATTTTCGCTTGGAGTGTTTAATATTTAAAGTGATGTACCTTAAAAAAATGAAAGAAAAGCTTGTAAATACTATAGATATTTATTATAGCAGGTATATACTGGGCTTTTGGCTGTCTCAAGTGAACCAACTGCGTGGGCTTTGTCCACTTTGTTACATTAATCAAAACTGCCTAGCAAATATTTAATCTAGCTGGAGAAGAAACGTAAACCCGCTAAAATATGAAATTTGAGTAATTGTTCGGGGTTATGTTGTGGCACATCATAAATCATTGTGTTGCATAGTTTTAGGCGCGCGCATAAAACCCTATTAAAATGTAAAATTAAACCAGGCACAACGGGGCTGGGCAAGGCAAAATAAAACAAAAGACAGGAAGGAGTATTTATTGAAAATTTACTCGGGTTGCTACTCAGGTACTCAGGTACAGTAGAAAACAGTCCTTGTGTCTGATAGAATAGCAACAATCACCATTAGTGTCGCAGGGCATCATCAATCATCGACGTGGCCTGACAGCGTCCAGGCCAGGCCAAGACGTTCGCTCTCCTGCTCTCCTTGAGCCTGTTAGCAGTTTAAAGCGCTTTTAAGTAGTTCTGGAAGGGGCTGAGGAGGGGACTGCAGAGGCTTGAGCCATTGTCTTGCTGCTGCTGCTGCTGTTTGTTTTGTTTCTGTTGCGCTGTCATTGTCAGCTGGCAGAGACGACATGTACTAATATTTTCATGTTTGGCTTGTCTCCAAGCCCAAGGGGATCAGGCGCTGTAAGTCCACTCCACTCATGGCCAGGTGCTAATGAAGTGCAAGAGCAGCAGACAATGGAAATCCCCAAACCGAATGTCATCATTTATCACACAAAATAATTAAAGCTGCATTGAAAAAGCGCAGCTCAAGTTGGGTTAGAGCAGGATGAGGAGGAGGAGTGGGAGCGGGAGTATTGCGACGGCAACTTTGTTTCAGGTGCGCTTCAAAGTCGTTCTAAAGTCGCAAAAATGTTTACTGAGCGAGGGAGGAGGTGGAGGGAGAACTCCGGCAACTCCTGCGACTGCGACGACAAAACACTTGGTAATAACTGCCACAAAGTTCTCTCTCAGTGTCTCTCGCGCGCTGCACAAGAAACTGTTAACTTCAAAAAATATAATTTATGGCCCCCATAGCCGCGGGTTCAGCGTCGATAAGGTAAAAGATACTTTTTAGGGCCTGCACAACACACACACACACAGACAAACATACGCAGCAGACACAGACAAATTCGTAAGATACTTTTTAAGGTTGTGTGCGAAACACTTATGGCCAAAAAAGTTTTTCGTTTGGGGCTGTCTGACAAACATTGTTGCATAGTTTTTGAAGGCCACATTGCACTGTGGCGGGGGCGGGGAGAGAGCTCGGGTTACCCCCCTCCTGGCCTGGTGGGATTTCAGTATGCGCTGGAGCGCTAATAGAAATAGGAAATGTTTACAAAGTATTTTCATAACTTGCGCCACTGACACCTGACACACACCTAGACACACAGAGAGGAAGAGAAAGAGAGAGAAAGACAGATAGAGAGAGCAGGGAGCACATAAATAAGGCAGCACAAATATTTCAGGACGCGACTGTAACCATAGTCACAGTCGCTGCCAGCCAAGTAGCCTGACACGCTGCGCTCTAAATAATTTGCACACACACACACACACACGCATCTCTCAACCCTTTTGCCAGGGCTGCAGCAGCGTTTGCCAGGGTTGCCAGCGTTGCTGCTGCTGTCGCTCTGTTTATGTCTGGAATGCGCGCGCCAGGATAAATATGAAAAACATGCAAAGTTTGCAGCATTTCTTATGCGTCTCCCCCCCCTGCCTGGCCTGCTGCTTATTCATCTTTTTCTCAGACATTCCTTAAGGTGCAACATTGCAGGTGAGTGTAGGCAATGCCCCCTACCCCACCCCCTCTTGGGTGCTGCGTTTTTTGCATAACAAAGTGCAAACTCATTTTGTTCGCTGCAAGCGCGTAGGCGTGGCAGATATGTTGCTTTTTTTTATACTAGTTGCTCGCATGAAATTTAATGGCTTCCACTTTGTTGTCGTCTGCAACGATCCAGCCACGCCAGCCACGCCCATGCAGCACGCTAAGCGGGGCGGAGCAGGGTACATAAGAGGAGGGTTAAGGGGGGCTATGCAAAACATTTCGTGCTGTTTTGCCATGTGAATTATGCAGCAGCAGCGTTTCTGCTGCTCGTTGTTGCTGCTGTTGCTGCTGTGTTGCTGTTGCTGTTGCTGTTGCTGCTGCTGCTGCTGCTGTTGTTGCTGTTGTTGCTGTTGCCGAAACGACACAGAAATTATTATTTTTTGCTTAATTTAACGCAAGCTGGAAAAATGTTGCAGGCAGCAAAAGAATTGCTGGCAGGCGAAATCAGACAATGCTCTTGCAACATGCGTTGCATGCCACACACAGATAACAAACGCGAATAAACAGCGTGTGGAGAGAGAGAGAGAGAGCGAGAGTGGCATATTCCTCTATCTATGACAGAGAGAGAAAGAGAGAGCGAGTGAGGGATTTAGTTACTCGTTCAAAGAGCTGCAAGATCTCTCAGCAGTTTATGAAATTCCACTCAATTTCAAGGCAGTGAAAAGGAAAAAAAAAAGATCTTTAAAAGGCAGCTAAAGATACTTAAGAAAACTGCAGACAATCTAACATTATTTATCTCTAATTTCCTACTATATAAGTCAACTTATTTCTTGTCTTTCTTAGTTTTTCCTAAATGTTTAAGATATTTAAAGACTTTCTGCCCGCAGCTACTTTTCGCTCTGAGAAAATTACAAAATATATTTTATTTTTCTCATTTTTCTTCGCCTCAACTCTTTCTCTGCAATTGTGCTTGGCAAATTGATAAGTTGGGAGCGAAACCGGGAGAGAGAGAGGGGTAATCGTAAACGATAGAGCCATAAAATTTAACACCTCTTCCATATGATTTATGGGCACAACACGTCGTCAGATGTTGTTCCCTTCTTCTTCTTCTCTTTTTTTTGGCGTGTACAACTTCAAATGCGAGTGGAGTGTGGGTTAAGGTGGAAAGTTGAGTGTGTGTGTGTGTGTAGCCAGGGCTGCATTCCAATTGCCAGCTCAAAATTTTTTGAAAGGCGGCGACATTTTTGGCAAATTTATGTATTTGTCAGGCTGCTGTAAAAAGAGAAAGACAGACAGAGAGAGAGAGCGAGAGGGAGAGAGAGGAAGGCAAAGGAAAAGTGAGCGGGCAAAACAACAGCAAAGTTTTTTGCCGCAACATTGTTTTTTGGCCATGTGTGTGTGTGTGTGTGTGTGTGCGGGGGAGTAGGGCTGCTCTACACGTTGTTATTGTTGCTGTCGCTGTGCATATGATTTATTGCATGCACATGGACTGCTCCCTGCTGCTGCTCCTCCTCTTGCTCTCTCCCTGCTCCTGCTGCCCGTTGCCATTGCGGGGCATTTTGTTGCAACAAAACGCAAATTTGTCTATTTCGTCAAAAGTGCGACAGGCGTTTTTGCCAGCCCTGCCTGAGCCTGAATGTCGTCTGCTGCTGTTGACATTTGCCAACCAAAACCACCGCAGGGACTTGTATTCCGCCCCCCCCCTACCCATGCCCATGCCCATGCCCACGCCTCTGCCTCTGCCCATGTCTGGCTGGCAAAAGTTGCCAGCAAAGACAAATCACACGCTTTTACTACGGGCAAATTGTCAGTGCGCTGACAAAAAACTATGCACAAAACGCCATAAATTATGCTGTAGCATTTTTTGTGCTCTCTCCTCCTCCTCCCCCTCTTTCTCCTCTCGCACGCTTTGTTTATTTTCTCTTTCGTTGCCCTTTTGCTACGTTTTGCTGCATGTGCAACATTTGCATAGTTTGTGCATAGTTTACTGGACAGCGGCCACGCCCAGGCCCGCAAGGTCATTGCTCAAGGGCAAGCGGCGCTACTTAATTTCTGTAGCATACTTTTTGGGGCTAAGCAAACTTGGTTATTTCTTTTTTTAATTTTTAAAGTAAAAGCAAAGAAAAGTGCGTACTACGTAAGTCCCTCGGGGGCTCAACCCTTCCCCCTACACCCCTTAAAAAAAGGGTTCATGTGCAAAGTTTGGTTTGGCGTAAAATCAACAAACAACAAGGCAACACGAAGAAAAATGTTGCCGCGCTCTCTCTGTGTGTGTGTGTACATTACATTATAAACAAATATATACACACACACACACAGTTATGTATGTATGCTTATAAATATTTGCTGTGCTGTTCTCTGAGATATGCCATCCCTCTCCATTTGTTTGTGCCTTAGTGCGCAAAAAGTAAATTATTTATCTACAAGTATGTAGAGGGTAGAGGAAATTGGAAGTGCTCTGCGTGGGGAGTGGGATAGACGGAGGGGGAGGGGAGTATAAATGTTAAGACAAACATAAGACAGACACACTCACACACACACTCTGGCAAAGCACACACAGCCCAAGCACACGACGCGGCTTTCAATTAGAACAAGCGAAACGCGCAAAATTAAAAACACGCAGCAGTGCAAGGCAAACAATCCGGCGAGCGGATGCGGATGCGGATGCGGATGCCTGCCTCAGCCAGTTGAAGCTGTTGGCTATGGCATAAGCCTGGACTTGCTATCCTTTTCTTTTTTTTTTTGAGTCGCTTCTTTAATGAGAAACTCAAATAGAAAGTTGCAGCTGAGCAAAGGATATTGTTTTTACTCAAAGTAGAAGGGTTTCTTTGGCTTTAAGATTTCTCTATCTAAAGCTGAAATTTAAAACCAACTAAAATCTCTTCTAATTAATTTTAAATATTACTCAATTTTTCTTTATCTTGTTAAATAAAGTATTTTACAAATAAATTTCTAAAACTTCACAAATTTCTTTTGGCCTTACAATATATTTTTCTGCAAAAACTATCTTCATGCATTTCTTTAGATTTTCCGCGCAAGCTGCTTGGAGTATCCCTTTCTCAGCAATCTCTTGAAAATCTCAATTATCTCTCATGCCAAACTCAGCCACTTTACCTTCTCTGGTCTCGAAAAAAGAAGGAAGAAATAGAATAAACCTAATTGTCTAACAATTGCTTAGCCTGGCCATCAAACGACTAGCGAAGCGGTTTAAGTGTGTGCAATTACTGCCCAGATGCAGATAGAGATAGCGAGCGAAACAGACAGAGAGAGAGATAGTTAACAAGATGTAGCTGCAGCGAGACAAAGTCTCGCTCTGAGCCTGAGCAAGTTTGGCTGCGAAAAACCACTGGGGCAGCCGAAGCAAGCTTGGCCAATGTCGTGATATGGCCGGCAGTTTCCGGTCTCTGCAGTTACAATTACAACTACAAGTTTGGGGGCTAAGATAAATACACTTGGCCTGGCTGAAATTGAAGCAGCTAATGAAAAAAATAGATAGAACAAAAATAAAGAAAGCACAAA
Organism: Zaprionus tsacasi; assembly: GCA_018904105.1. Classification (NCBI taxonomy): domain Eukaryota; kingdom Metazoa; phylum Arthropoda; class Insecta; order Diptera; family Drosophilidae; genus Zaprionus; species Zaprionus tsacasi. The sequence goes on along the minus strand of JAEIFR010000019.1, from coordinate 396,440 downwards.
AACAAAAAAAAATATGAAGCTTCGCTTGGCTGGCCCTTTTTCAATTTTCATTTTCGCAGCTAAACTGTGAAACAATTTTTAATTAACACTTTTAAGTTGGAAGCGCGCGCGAAATACAAAAAAAAAAAATAGATACGAGATATAATGAAAAGAAAAGACAGAGAACGAAGAGCAAAAAGCACACAAAGAGCGGAAGCAGAAGAAAAAATGAAAAAGAAAAAAAAATGGCTCATTGTGTGTCTCAAGTTTTTGGGTTGCTTGAGTTGGCTTTCTTTACTTTTGGCCCAGCGTTTGCCTTTGCGTTGTATTTTTTAATTAATTTGGCATTTATTGGAAAAAGGGTTTCCCAACAAGCGTGCACACGCACACACGCCTCGGACTCTACTCTTATATATATATATATATTTCATTAAATTAATGCACTGCACTCTCTCTCTATCTTCCTGGGGTTAACAACTGGGTGGGGCTGGCAAGCGACTTTTGAGACAAGAATCGGACAGCTGCGCGCTCAGCCACTTGGCGGAATTGGCCAGGCTATTTATCTTTTGTTTTTGGGGGCATGTCAGGCACATGTCGAGAGTGCAATATTCATAAAATGCAATTAGTTAGCGTAGTGTATTATGAGCTAGCTGCATGCAGTGCACACACATGCGTCGCCTTCGAATACCAACTGAGTTTAATTACCCGGCATGGGAGGGTTAAGAGTAGCAGCAGCGCAGCAGCAAAAAACATTTACAATTCTTTTAATTAAATTCCGCGAGTGCACAAAAGTAGACTACGTTTTTGCACAGCTCACCCAGTGCACAGTGGTTCCCCCAGAGGCCAAAATTCAAAAAATATGAACCAGAATAGATTTGCGCAAAAAGTAAACAAATCATCTCTAAAATGTCCAGACAATACAAGACAAAACCGGTTTTTTCTAGAAAGCTAACGGGACTTTCTAAAAATAGAATTGAAGTCGCAAGCACAAGCTCATTTGCGAAGCGTAGTTGGACGAATTGCATTCTTCTTAATAACAGAGCGAACTTCAAAAAGGTAAAGCGTCAGTAATACTTATCTGATTGATATAATTTAAAATGCAGTTTAAATTTGAAGGTATTTACTTTTATAAATTCATTATGTTAAGTTAATTTCATTGATTTAACATTTTTTTGTAATTATATTTGATTTAACCTTTTATGTGTATTTTGTGAACGTCTTTTCATGTTTACGTAAAGTTTTAGTTGTGTCCCGCCGATACCCCGAAATAAATGTTTATGTCATTGTATTAAAGAGTTTCTTGAGGTAATAAAACTCTTCGAGAATTTTGCGGAAAGTTGCGGATGTGCTTGTTATCGTTAATATACTAACCCAATCTCTTATTTTTTCAAAGTCAAATTTGCCAACGAAGTCTCTGTTTTGCCTTTTTATTGTGCTGTCTGTGTGATTTTGTCTTTCGTGTATGTGTAAAATTTTCAATGCTCATTTAATTAATGTCATCAGGATATTGTATAAATCCAGAAAAATTCGGAGTCTATGCATTGGAAACTGCAAAAGGACTTGTTCAAAAATATCCATGGTACTACCTTTCTCCTACAGTGCATAAAATATTAATTCACGCTCCTTCAATTATTAGAAATTGTATAGTGTCAATTGGAGAACTTTCTGAAGAAGCTGCAGAATCCAGAAATAAAGACATAAAAATGTTTAGGCTTAAGCATACACGTAAAATTTCAAGGGTCTTAACAAACACCGACCTATTAAATAGATTACTTTTAAGCTCCGACCCTTTTATTTCTGGTCAAAGACAACTTTCATGTAAGCAAAAATCAAAACTGTTAAAATCAACAATAGACCTATTAGAATAATATGCACATACATTTACTTACTCGTATATCTATATTTATTTGAATTTATAATATTATTATTATTATTATTAATTAGGTTATTTTGTATTGTAAAATTATTTTTTATTTTTGCTATAAACTACAAGAAACATTAAATATGATTTATTATGAAATATTAGAAATTTTCCATACAAACACTTAATTGCAGACCGATCGCTTCTATGGCAGCTATAAGATAGAGTAGTCCGATCTGATTAATTTTTATATATGATATTAGAGCTATTATTAGAAAATTTTGTGCAAAGTTTCAAGCCTCTACCTCAACGGGAAGTATTTATGGCCGCGCTCTCCATACAACGCCGACCACTGTGCAGTGTGAGTGTGCGTGGGTGTGTGGATAATTTGAAATTCCAACTTAATTCGAAGGTGTAAAAGAGAAATGGAAGTGTGTGTGTGTGTGTGTGTGTGTGTGTGTGAGCATGACGCGCCTGAGACAGCTAGTGAGCGTATCCCCAACACGTTTAAGCTTTTAAAAACCCAACTAAATACCGTGCAACGGCGAAGGGTGAGTGGGAACTTCGTCTTGCGCTCGAGAGCGAAAGTGCATGTGGTCGCTGTACGCTTTGTTCGGGCGTATATTAATTGTTATTTATTTTGTTGCATACTTTGCGGCATGACAAAGAAAAACTGATTGAAAATGGGTTTGTGTCTTGGCTAGAGCTGGTTAGAGCGTTGCATTTCTTTTTTATGCATAAACAAATAAATCTAACTTAAATTTTATGACTGAATATGTGCAGTAAAGTGTTGAAGAGTCTTTTAAAGTAATTGTTCTAGTTTTTCCCTTGATTTTATACGTTTTTTCTATAGCTACTACCATAAAATGCTAAACTTTAAACATATATAGCAAAGTACTATGTCATTTCCTGCTTTTTGTTTCACTAGAATTTGCCTGTGACACTGCCGAACTAATAGCATTTCCTCAGACGTCAGGAGATTCGTCAGGTAGATCTACTACGCTCGATTGTTTCGTTTTTTCCACTACCGATGCTGCGTTGTGTGGCTGCCACTTGAGTTGCATTTGTAATTGCACTTTACTTCATTTCACTTGAGTTCAGTTCAGTTACGTTTCGTTTCTCTGCCCTTTCGAAAGTCTGGCTGACTGTCTGCAAAACAATTGCCAGCGCACCTAAAAGCATGCTACAGCAGCGAGACAAATTGATGGCATGCTTCATTGCCACTCCCCGCTCTTTCCGCTCTCCCCACTCTCCACTCCCTGTGACCATGCAGCCAGAGTCTCTAAAACGCGCTCTACTGCAACTGATGTCTGCAATTAATTATCGAAAGTGGGCGCGGTCGTCAAGTGGGCGAAAGTAAGTGACTGCCGCCTGCCTGGTGGGGGCTGGGCTTGGCTATCTGTTACGCGAGTTTCGGGGCAATCAATGTAAAGAGCGGATATATATTTTGTTTTGCCCGGCCCCAGAGTGCAGCAGAAGACCCGCAGTCAGTCCCAGCTGGTCACGTGTCTGCAGTTGCTGTTGCTGCTGCTGTTGGTTTTTGTTGCAGGTGTAAATAATTGAAAGATAGTTGCTTTGTAATTAAATACACAGCTGAAACTGTGGCTTAGCCCCCCCATCGAGACTTGTTCATTAGGCAGCGGGACTTACGAACACTTTCCGTTCCATTCACTTACCTGCAAGAAAAGAGAGAGAGAGAAGAAAGGGTGAGAGATGTTTTAATTAAATGGCTTCTATATGGTATAGTTATGGCAAAGAAAGCAATGAGAATTTCCAACAATATTGTGACACTTCAATTAATCATCATAACGAACAATAAACAGAGAATTTCGCTCATATTTTATGTCAGTCAAGCGACAAATATCAAATGGCAAGCGGAAGCCATGGCATACTTGAGGGCGTGTGTTGTGTCATGAATGCAAAAACCACAAGGAAGGCGGAGAAGAGAGTACAGCAAAAACAAGTGGCAGCAACAACAACAAACAATCAAACGAAGCCTGTGGCAAAGCAATAAAAAGAAGCGAGCGATGCGGATAGGAAAACAAATTAAAACATTCCGACGAGTAGAAGAACAACAGCAACAACTGCAAGACGCGCACACATGCGACCCCATGGGCCAGGAAATACATATTGCATGCACAAAAGGCGCCACAGCAAAGGCAAAAGACGTCCCTCACACACACACACTCGCATACAGTGGCTAAAAAGAATGCAGGGCCAAAACAAAGGCAGAAACCAAAGGCAAACCGGAACTGAGCCGCTGAATTGAGTCACTCGCTAGGCTCGTTGAACAAAATCAAAAGGACATTCATTTATAGAGTTACCACCGCCAACAGGGGCGCCCTGAGGGGCAGCGGAGGAGGGGTGAGCAGGGTAGCAACTTCACTATACTATACAGTTGCAAATACATTTTTGTGCCATTTGTTTGCCTTGCTGCTGCTTCTGGGCGCAAATATGAAAGGCGCGCACCCACACAGACACTGAAAGAGACACAGAAACAGAGCGAAAAAAACTGTTGCATACCGCACGGCGCAGCGTTGCTCATTTTATGGCTGGCTAGCGAACAGAGTTCCTGGACGCCTCCTCCAGCCTGGCACACACAGTTCGCCTGGCTGCGCATTGTTTGAATGCCGGTGCAAAAAACAAAAAGAATGAAACGTGTAGCCTCCCCCACCCGCCTGCCTGCCTCTCCTGCCTCTCCTCTTCCCCTCGGCGACCACCTTTCAGCCTGAGCCTGAGCGCTGCCTGCAAGTTGTGCAAATATTTGTTTAAAAACTTTACGTTGAAATGCATTTGCGGTTGAGTGCCAAGCGTTGCTGCTGCTGCTGCTCCTCCTGAGTGCCAAAAAAAAAGAGTAGCAGGAAGAGGCGAGTAGAGAGCGAAGCAGCTGCGAGAAAATAAGCAATGCGGCAAGTCAATGCCGAAAATTGCTTTTGAGTGCCAACGCGCACAGACGGGCTAAATGCGAGAGCGAGAGGGCAAACAGTTGCGAGAGTATCGAAAGCGTTGCCTACTTTTTGGGGCGCATTCATAAAACTCAAGTTGCTGCAAAGGGAAATATTTCAAATGCTTTGCCAAAGATATAAAAATATTATTTGCTTATTATATTATAAGTGCACAGATATCTCTATGAAAATAAAATAAATAATATTAATAAAACAGTTCTTGGCATATGTATTTAAAAGAATGAAGAGAATATTATAATACTCGTATAATAAGCTTTTTTTCCATGCATTTTTCTCAATTCCCCAGCAAACAAAATATACATCTAATTTTCTATTCTTAGCCCTCAGCTTAGATTGATAGCCCACTCGAGCTTAAAATAAGTAAAAGTATTGCAAACTTTTGCCAAAAATTTGACAGCTGATCAAACAGAGTGAGAGAGAGAGAGAGAGTCTCTCTTGGAGGCTCGTTGATAATCCCAGGCAAAAGCCTCAGAAAAACCCGCTGCCATGCATAATAAACTGAGCTTTACAACGTTAAGCTGTCACTCAAGACGTTACCACAGCCCCCTCTCGGGGACTCTGTGGGACTACTCTGCTAATATTTGCACGAAATTTAATGTATCAATTAAAAATTATGAAGTTTACTAATATGTAAGAGCACGTACCAGCCGAATAGAGAAGGGAAAAGAGAGAGAGAGAGGAAGGAAAGAGTAGGAAAGACGCACGCTTGGCATTAGCGCGCCACTTGGTATGCCAGAGGTTTTTTGTTATTGTATAATATAATGGCTCTGATGCTGGCACTGGCCCTGCCAGGGACTCGGCCTGTGACCGGGTCTGGGTCTAGGGCTGGGTCCGGGTCTGGGTCTGGGCCCGGGCCTGGCTCTGGCTGTGCTTGCTGTGTGTTTACCCAAGGATATTGCTGTGCATATTGAAAAGCAACAGCGGGAACGTAGCTTAACGTTGGCGTGGTCAAGGCATACTTTCAGGGGCGCAACCCATACACTTACAGCCTGCTGGCAATTATGCTGCCCCCTTCTGTGTGAGTGTATGTATGTGTGTGTGTGTGTGTGTGGCATTATCGTCAGTGGCAGGACTTGCATCTTAATGGAAATGGATTCAACGGCAATTAACATAAGCAAATATATACAACGGGTTTCGCCTCTCACAGTCACTTGCCGTGTGTGCAAGTATGCGTATACGCGTGTGTGTGTGTGTGTGTGTGTGTGTGGCTACGTGATAGGCGTTTGCGGTTCAAGGCAGATAACTGCCAGCCACATGAAGTATACATACTTGCTCCTCTCCTGCTCCCTTGCCTGTAATGGCGTTATCATAAGGTGGGCGGGGTCTTCTTTGTGGTTTGCCCAACCTCAACACATACACACACACACACACAGTTACACGCTGAAGATTCACTCACACACTGCAGAGGCGTGTCGAAGAAAAATGGCTCTTTTAATTTAAATGCAAACACGTTTGGCTTTGGCCCTCTGGATTTATGTGATAATCGTTTAAGTGAAAATTTAATTGCATACTTTATGTATGGGGTTTCTGCGAGATAGAGACAGAATGAGAGAGAGAGAGAGGGAAAGAGAGAGGTAGAAGAGAGATCTGATCTGTGGGCTTAGGCTTAGGCAGGCAGCTGAGGCAACTCTACCTACAATAAAGCAAAATTTATGTAATTTTTAAGTAAGCCTCGCCTCACACACACATGCACCGCACACTCCCACATTCTCACACACACACTCTTTCGCTGTGGCTCGCTTAATTGTAACGACAGCCTAAAAGTATGCAATAAATTATAGCAAAAGTCATTTCAAGGTGTGGCCAGGCACTTAAATAATGGCCACACACACGAGAGGGAGATATGCCACGCCCCCTCTCACCTCCCCCTGCCCGACTTAAGCAGCATCTGTAAGCTATGCAAATACATATTTCAAATTGTCTTAAGCTCGCATGTCGATTGCCCGCCACGCCAGCAGCAGCAGCAGCAGCAGCAGCATTAAAGGAATTACATGCAAACAGCCGGCGGGTTTGGCGTTCCAGTTTCCGTTTTATTAATATGTTTTATTAATATTTACTTAGGTCAGACTGCGAGCGAACCCGAGATGAAAGCTCTGCTCACACACACACACACACACACATACATATTGCCGGTTAATAATGTGCCCTCCCTGCTGGAGGTCGAGACCGCCCTCATCCTGTTTGTTTTAATGTAGCTCGTAATTGCTTGACCAAAGGATTTTTTAATTAAAAACATTGTAAGTCGTCGGTGCCGTCCGTTGTTGCATGTGCTAATAATTTTTGCGCGCACTGTTTGTTAAAATAATGAAAATTTTATTATTACAAAAACCGGTAAGGAGAAAAGAAAAAAAAAACCAGCAAAGTGGGCAGCGCGGAACATTGTTAATATTTGCTTAGCGAAAACCCAGGGGAAGGGGGCCCGGGCAAATGCTCAACATTACTTTGTAATGTTATCCATACGGCAAACAACAGTCGAATGAGTTAATGAGTGTGCTCAGCACCCCATGCCCTCCCCAGGAATTAGTTTCTTAATCAGCACACTGTGCGCTCTGAACTGTGTGAAGGGAATTCTCTTTGCTTAGCCAAAAGCAATTGCTTTTTGCCGTAATTAATTAATAATTTTTGTAGAGGGGAGTTTTCATATTTTAAAAAGTGTAGAAAATGTTTAAGAATTTTTCGAGTACCCAAATTATTAGTTAGACTAGGTTTTTCAGCTTCGAAAATATTTACAAAATACAAAGAACTAATATGGCATTTTTCAGCTGTTTATCTGGGTATTATCTTTATATTTCCTGCTCAATTAGCATTAATATAAATACCAAATTATGCCTCTCACTCTCTCTCAATCAGCGCTCTCATTCTGCTGGCGGTCAATCAATCTGTTAAGCCCTTGATGGCCAATAATGTCTACGAACTGAGCACAGCTGTACAGGCCGTGCCCATAAATTATCTGGCATAGGCTTTAAAGTTTAAACAGGGTGAATAAAAAAAAAAAACTCGAGAACTTAACATAATTTCTGCGCTAATCCTGCGGCCGGCACAGACGCAGACGCGCATTAATATTTATATAAACAAATTTAATGGCGAAATAATGGAGTTGCAGGTGCTGGGGTCAGCTCCTGAAACTGGACTGCAGGTTGTTGTTTTTCCTGTTGTTTTTCCTGTTGTTGTTGTTGCAGCAGGCAAATGTCGCACAAATTAAAATCAAACGCTAAGCTGGGGCTTAATTTAATTATACAAAAATAAAATGTCAGTTACTCAATTAAATTTTAATACAATGCGCTCTGCACTCGGGACTGTCCCGCAACGCCCACGCATACCCTGCGTCGATTGTCCACGAGAGCCGGAGAGCTAAACTAACATTGGATGAAGACAAGGGAGATGGGGGGGAGATCAAGGGGGGCTACGCAGTAAAAATAAATTTTCATTTGCAATTTCAATCAGCGCTAATCCTTGGCAAGCGCATGCGGCCGCCGCTGGCATCCTCGCTCGCATCCTCCTTTTCCTGGCATCGCCTGCTGCGTGATTTTTGTAGCCTAACTGCAAAGGGTGGCAGAGGGGGGAGGAACTGTGGGGAGAGCGGGCAGGGGGTCAAGCGAGGCTGGCTTAAAAGTGCAAACAAAATTAAGCACGTACGCTGCGGATGCGGGTCGTCCACCGTAGCAGCCCGAGATTAAAGCTGTCCAACTGCGTGAGACACAATATATCCTTATCAAGCAGCCTGGCCTGCCCGCTGGCCTGCTCCTGCTCCTGCTCCATTGGTCCCGTGCCCAGACAGTTGTGTTTGCGACAATAATTCTCAATTTAAAGTGGGAGCACACAAAGAGAGAGAGAGAGAGACTGAGTGGAAATGAATACATTACAAATGCTTCGACTCCACTGCGCCTCCTGCTCCTGCTCGATCTACTCCTGAGCATGCCAGGCAGTAGCTGGCTGAAGCTGCAGCCTAATCCCTTGTCGATTAAGCAAATGCCTGCGACGTTTGTTTTGGACATGCAGCAAAATCCACGTTCGAGTCGACTGGAGACGCAGCACTCCAACGGGTGGCCACAGTTCATTGGGATTAAAAGATTTGATGTTAAAATTGTTGTTGTTGTTGTTGTTGTGCCCGCTCTAATCGCAAGGGAGGCAGTCACAGTGACAGTGACAGTGACAGTCGCAGTCACAGTCACAGGCTGAGTCACAGCAGTGACCAAGAAGGCAGCAGCGCCAACAAATTGTGACAGTCATCAAGTTTCTGGCACCAAATGAAAATTGAAAGCATACGCTACCCCGCTACACCCCTCTACACATCTCTACTCCCCTCTTGAACACTCTAGCTTGGGGAAAATATATGTTAAATTTTTGTACACGCTCGTATTTTGCATTTTGAAACAGTCGAGTCGCATCGCTTTGCGTTTTGACAGCTGTCAGTTTTTGCGGCTGCCGCCTCATGAAATATTTATGCTATGCAAAAATGCGTAAAACGGCAAATAATTTTAATTTCTCTGCCAGTTTTTCCACTCCTCTACCCTCTGCCACTGCCACTCCTCGCTTTTCCAAACAAATTTTCATTAGATTCGCGGCAAAATTAAGCGAAATTGTTGAGTATTCTTGCATAAGTTGGGTGAATTGTGTTTGGGGCTAGAGAATATGACTTTATGTACATATGATTTCTATAAAGAACTTTATAACATATATTATGATATAAATTTTGTACAAATATTAGCAATTTAGCTAATAGATTACTGCATTTAAAATTCTTAGCAGCTTGGAGAATTCCCGCTGAACTTTGCAATCTTCCTTTGTGAATTTATTGAAAACTCTCCTCCTGCTTCCTTTCTATTCCTGTGTAATTTATACTCTGGCATTACTAATTTTTGGGTAATTTCCTTAATGTCCCTTTTTCGGGGGGTATCTATGTATGCGAGGCAGCTCTGAAGGAAGTGAGCCAAGCTGAAATAACAAGCTGAGCCCCTCGGGCGCTGATAGTTGCTTTACAGGGACGTTTCCCATCTCTCGACTCGACTCGCCTGCTTGTTGTTCCACTTGTTCTGCAGAGCTACAACTCTGTTCTCTCTCGATGTATGTAGTAGTTGTTGTTGCTTTCGGCAGTAACCCTAAAAGTATGCTGTGCCTGGTCTGGTCTGGCTTGGCTTGGCTTGGCTTGGCGTATGGCGTATGTTTGATAAAAGTTCAAATTCAGCCTGAACTTTGCGCATGTTTAAACAACGCAAACGCAAAAATGCTGCTGGCTATTTTAGTTGCAGCTCCCTTCCCTCTGCCCTGCTTTCCCTTCCCCTTCCCCTAGTCCAGGCAGTGTGCTGCCATTGTTGTTTGGCAAAAGTTTGCAAGCGGCTCATGTGTGTGTCGCCCGTGTGTGTGTGTGCGTGTGTGTGAGTTGTGCTTACGGTAAATGTTGCTATACAGTTTTTGGGGCGCAGACACTGAGCCCCTTCGCCCCGAAAATTTAATCTCTTAAAAAGTGTCTACGCTCTGCCCAGCATATCCCTTGGCAGCCATTGTTGTTGTTGTTGTTGTTGCTGATACGGAAATATTGTTTGTGACGCACTTTTGGCACTAATGTCTGCCGACTTCCGTCTATGGTTTTTTAGTTCTGCCTCAGGCAGAGGCGGGCGGGCAGTAGGGGCAGCGCCTTAATGCTTTTTAGCAGCTTTTGCTTTTGCTTTTAGTGTGTCGCAGCTTTGGGCTAGGCAACTTGATTACACTTGATAGTTTTTCCGACTCCTAACTGTTGTTCTTGTTGTTGTCTCTATTTCAACCAAGATGAAAGTCAAAAATATTTTCAGACGTGCACAAAGTTTTAGCCCCGAGAGGGAGAGGAAGAAGTAGACCGAGAGAGACTTTAATTGCAGCTGATGCTGAGGCGTAGAGAGGAGGCTGTGGTTGCAGCGAAGTTTGATATGAAATATATATATGATAAATGGAGGCTAGCTGAGAGTGCTGCCTTGGGGGCAGTTTCAAAAATTGTTTAAGTTTATTTTTCAATATTTTTATTAGCATTATTAAGTGCCTATCAGAGCTATACTTTTTGGCGTCATATTATAAAAATTGAATTCAAAAATATATATAATTCTAAAATGTGCTCTTTTATCTCCCTCTCAAGCCTTAGCAGCGCTTCCCTCTCATTTAGCTGCAATTTGTGAACTTCACATTACTCATACGACCGGATGGCCGTCGCTAGCGCTTTGTCTTTGTGCTCCACACACACGCACACACACACATTTAATTTATATTGCACTTGGAACTTTGCACATAAATTTGCACAGTTATTTTGCATATACGTACTACGAGCTGGCGCCCAATAAATTCGCTCTCTCTCACTCTATTATTAAAATATCGCTCAAGACAAATTTGCGAATGGGGCCGCCAATGCTAATGACATGGCCAAACATTTCCGTAAGTCGTTATCACAAAAGCAAAGTCATTATTATAATGCCAAATATTTTTGCAGAGCCAGAAGGGGGGCGGGCTATAGCTGTGGGCGGGGCTGGCATTAAGCACATCATCTATTTAAAAAGTTGACATAAATACAATTATAGATTTGAGCGCGGGCGCTGTGAAAATGAAGATGGAAAATAATAAAATCGAACTGAAATTGATGTCAACTTTGGCACAAGACGAGACGGCAAGAAGAGGGAGAGGGAGATGGAGCGGGCGGGCAACGTATACAAACCGTAAGCTTGTGGAAGGCAGTCGTCGTGGCGGAAATGCCGCCATTAGAAAGAAAGAAAACTGCTGCGCCATTGAGAATTGAACTGAGGGATTTCCACATGCCAAGGGCGGAGTGGTGAGGGCAGGGGAGGGGGGGGTGTGAGACAGCTGTGTGGGAGCGTAAATGACAAACAAACAAGCGACGTCCTGCATCGTCGTCGCAGATAAAAAGAATTGTCAAAGCGCCCTAAAAGTATGCAATGCCAGCAAAGTAAGCTGCAAAATCGACAAGTACAACGCTGACAGGCAATTGCTACAGTTGTTGTTGCCACTGCTGCCACTGCCACTGCCACTGCCACAGCCACTGTTATTGTAATAATAATATCGATTCGGCATTCGCCAGTCGAAGGTATAAAAATGGGCATGAAGGACAAGAAGTCCTGCCGAATGCTGCCTTGTCATCGCCGCCAACGCCAACGCCGCTGCCGGAATTCGTTAATAAAATTTTATTGAAATTGTAGACAAGCGGCGAAAAACCGACGACGACGTGCAAAACAAAAAATAAGACGAAGAAAAACTTAAGAAGGAAACGGGCCAAAGGCAAAGGCAGAAACGAAACGAAACGAAATCGAAGCCGCGGCCAGCAAAAGAAAAGCAATTGTCATCATTGGCACGTAAACGTGGCCAGGAAGCAGAGCAGAGCAGGCAGGCAGCTAGAGGAAGGCGACCGGAAAAAGGCTGGCCCTTAAAGTTGAAGTGTTTTGGCTATGCGATAAGCAGCTAAAGCAACAATAGAGCAAGAAACAACAACAACAACAAAGGAGTTGCTTTAAAAGCATGTGAAATACCTGCGGGAATAGAGTTGCCACAGAAATATGCAGCACTATTAACTTAAAAGCAATGCCACAGCGCAGCTGACAGTGCCACAACGCCTCAAGGTATGCAACAGCAAGAGAAGCAGCAGCAGCAGCAGCAGCAGCAGCAGAACAAACAACTAAACAAACTTGACAAGCAGCGCAGCAGCAGCGACAATGCCGCAAAACTTTTGTCCCAAAAAAACAAAACCGAAAATTGACAACATTTTGTTTCCTTTTTTTTCACTTCTTTTCATCTTCTTCTTGTGGCTAGAAGTGAAATCAGGACTAAAAGGACACAATTTCAACTATAAATAAAATGTTTATCCTTGTGCCGGAAATTATAGCAAAGGAGTTGCTCTGCTTCGGCTGAGGAATTCTCTAGATTGATATGTTTTGTGTTTGAGGAAATATTTTAGAACATTTTAAAGAAGAACTTGTGAATGGATATACTACTTTTAATGCTTCTATCATTACATTATCATTACACAATTAGAGACTTAGAGCACTTAATGGCTTTATTCCATTTGGTAATCCATTGCTCAATTGCATGCAACAATTGGCAAAAATTTTTCGAAATTTTGAAAATTTAGGTAAGGGTCCCCCCTTATCATTTTTGAGAAAATTTTTTTTTTCAAAATTTTAAATTGCGAGTTTTTAATTTTAATCGATTGCGGAGGTCAAAATTAGTTATAAACAATTGTTTAAATCGATTTTAGGCGATACTTAATTTTGACCCAAAAATCATGTCGAAATGGTAAACAAATTCGACATGTAACACACTTAACATGCCTGGTATCCTAATTTTTCACTGATCATAACTTTCTTATAAATCAAACGATTTTCATGCGGAATGACATTTTGTTTATGTTTTGATTATCTGAGTGATTCTACATTTAAATTATATCATAAAAGACCTTTTGAATTTTTTGACATTCTGGAAATTTAGACAATGGTCCCCCCTGTAAAATTTCAACAACATTTTTTTTTTCAAAATTTAAAATCGCGAGGTTTTAATTTTAAGCGATTGCGGAGGCCAAAATTGGTTATAAACAATTGTTTAAATCGATTTTAGACGATACTTAATTTTGACCCAAAAATCATGTCGGAATGGTCAAAAAATTAGACATGTACCACCCTCGACAGGCCTAGGACCATCATATTCAATCGGTCATAACTTTCTTGATTATCAAACGATTTTCATGCGGAATAACATTTTGTTTATGTCTTGGCGACCTGAGTAATTATATATACCACAAGTATTATAATATGCGTTTTAAAATTTTTCAAAAATTTGAAAAATTTATAAGGCTCATGGTTATGAAAAAAAAAAAAATTTTTTTTCAAAATTGAAATTGCGAGGTTTTAATTTTAATCGATTGTGGAGGTCAAATTAACAATAAATAGTATTTAATAATAAAAAATGGTAATAGATATACTGCTTTTAATGCTTCTAAATTAAATGAATCCTATTTTAAGTATTATTTTCAAACACTTCTTTATGCATATTTTCTTTTTAACTTGATTTTGCATCTGGCCGAGTTGCTGTTTAAATTTGTTTTTCTATTTTTCTCAAAGGTGAAAAACCTCATCGATAGTTTTTCTTTCCTTTTCGTTTTTTTTTGTAAGCAGGCAGCAAATCACGTCAGCATTCAATTTCTGGCCAGTTCGTGTAGCTCATTAAAGTTTACGCCGAGACGTTGTCTGCATCCGCAGTTGAATTGAAGTTTGCTCATCATTTGCTGCTGCAGTTGCTCCTGCTGCTCCTGCAGTTGCTGGAGGCAGTGAAACGTGCTCATACATTGATGATGCGGCCGCCATTTGCAGTGCGCGCCGCTCTCCGCTCCGATTCAATAAGGTTTGAGTTTATGCAAACAGACGTGCATTAAATTAAGTAGCCGCCGCATTGGACGCCACTTGCAGCTCACTGCAGTTAGCAGCTGCAAGCACGTAGCCAACGACCATGAGCAGCAGCAGTAGCAGCAGGAGTAGCCAAAAAGAGCAGAGCGAAAGAACACACAAGACAAGACAAGGCAAGACAGGATAGGACAGGCAGGCATGCAAAAGACAATGGAGCACAGCTGCAGCAGCTTGACAATGTTGTCAAAGGAGAAGGAGATGGAGATGGAGATGTAGGAGCAGGGCAGCCGGGGAGGAGCAGCAGGAAGGCGACCCTGCTCGGGATTGGCTGTGCCAATGTTTGGCCTTAAGCAAGTCTATTAAAATTGTTTATAACGTGCCGTTTTGGCTAGTTCGAGGCGGCAACAAATTGCACTGTGTGCAGCTGCAGCCAACGTTTTTATGTTGCCACACGCGACATGGCGATGGCAACATGGCGATGTCAGTTTTAATGATGCACGCGCACTGCGCTCGCTTCCTACACAAAAAGCCGGAAGTATCTACGCTTTTAGCTGCCATGAGTTTTTTATGAGCCAGAACGTTGTCCAAGACGACAGCCATTACGAGACCCTCTCTCTCTCCCATCTCTCTCTGCGTCTTTTATGTGCCTAGGAAATGTGAGAGATTTTTCCAAGACAGTTTCGGGGCTGCCACTCGAGTTTTTAATAAGCAACTTGGCGAGTTGGCAGCTTGGCTTGAATTTTCTGTGACTAAAACCGAGAATTTAGCCACGCTTAAAGCCGCAGAGTGTGCAATGAGCTGGACGAGGCTTCAGTTCTTTTTTTTTTTGGCTTGAGCGGAACGTGATGTCAATAGCAAAACAGTCGAGAGAGAGAGAAGGAGAGAGAGAGAGAGGGAGAGCTGCTTATTTATATACCAATACACAGCAAGGTGTGTAGGTGTGTGTTTGTGTGTGTGTGCCAGTTTGATTGCGTTTTGCCAGCGTCGTGCCAATTTCACTGTCAAGATATTGAAGCAAGAAAATTAGTTTACCGAAAAAGTGGCTTTGGGCAAGGTGGCAGAGAGCAGGTGGGAGGCGGAAGTCAGGTGTACACAGACGGAGCGAGGAGGAGTGGGTGCTATAGCGTCTGTCTGCAGGCAATACCAGGAAAATTGTATGTGGCAGGCGCTGTTTGGATTTCCCGATGCCGACGCCGCCGCCGCCGCCGCCGGAGCAAAATTGAAATTGATGGCAGGCTGAGTGAGAATCTCAGCGCTGCCAAATCAATATCTAAACTGTGCGCAAAGGGGGTGTGCTCGGGAGGGGGCAGGCAGAGGAAGGAGGCATGAGGTAAGCAGTAGATTGGCCCCGCTGCATGTGTCTAATATGCTAAACATCACTGATTTAGTGGTGGTAATGGTGAATCCGGTGGTTGTTGCTCACCGCCCTGCGGCCACGTGGCGCAATGCCAGAAGATTTATGCCCCATGTCAGTGTCGGAGTGTGTGTGTGTGTGTGTGTGTGTGTGTGTGTGTGTGTGTGCTGTGTCTGCCTGCCTGGAACATATGCCAGGGAATGTGTTAAGCAGCAACAAATGAGTTGTGAAAGTGCACAGAACATAAGCGAACTGTGATTGTGATTAATATCAATCGGTCAAAGCAGGTGAATCCCAAAGGGGGCAAAAAAGAGAATGAATAAATGTAGTTTGTAATATAGAAATATATTAACTATTTAATTAAGCAAGAGCAAAAAGATTTGGGTAATATTTGTTAGTTTTCAATAAAATAAATTTATGAAAACCCTTTTTTTAACTTCCACCTACTCCCAGCTTCTTTTTCCCGCGCCGCCCCAAAGTATGCAGCGAAAAATGTCATCAAGCTGCGCTCATTATGCCGCACAAATACACAGACAGCAACAGCTACGTGCAACACATGCCGTGAAAGACAAACGAAACGAAACGAAACGCTTCAAAGACACGCTTCGCCCAGCTGCCAAAACGCACATTTAAATTTCAAATTAATTTCCCATCGTCATGCATAAGAAGAAAGAGAGGAAAAAAAAAAGAAAACAAATCTGCACACTCTCTCAGACACACACACACACACACGGGAGTGAGACATCGTTTGCAGGGCAATAAAAGCAGCTGAAGCTGAGCGCAGAAAAATAAGTGAAAAATGCCAATGGCAGCAGCACAAGGCACAGCTGCGTAAATATATGTCCGTGAATTGAGGTCCGTTCCAGCAATGATATGCGCTGCTGCCTGCTGCCATTGGTGCTGCCAACGCCACCGGTGCTGCCAACCTGTTTTCACAGTCATTTTTGCCAAGCTCAGCTCAGTTCGAAATGAGCAGCGGCGGCGACGTAAAATATGCAAAAGAAACAAGATTTCGCTTGCTTTTCGATACCCTGCACTGCGAGAAGGAAATGGGGCTGTATTTGTCACTATTTGAATTTGTGAATTACCTACAGGGTATATGGCAGTCAGGCAGCTATGGGCTGCTGCTCAATTGCTTATTCTTGCATTGTTTTTGTTGTTGCGGCTCATGGCTGAATTGGCGCAACATATGGCACGTGTTGTTGTTGCTGTTGTTGCTGTTGTTGCTTTGTTTTCAGCCTCGCATCAATTATGCTTTTATTTATACAACAATTTCGCTGTCGCCGCCGCTGCCTCCGTTGCCGCCGCTGGACGAGGAGCGTAACGAGCGACGCATCGCTTAATGTGACTTGACAAAAATGGCGCCCAATATGGCGCAAGTGATTGTAGGCAGGGGGAGTTGGTAGAGTGTGGGGGGGGGGTGCTTCACGCTTGAGCGACGCACACACTCGCACCTTGCCGAGATGCCAAGATGACGACCAGACGAGAACGAGAAGAAGACGCAGCACGGACTCAGCTTTTCTATTTTAATTCACACGCAATTCCATTGTTGTTATTGCTGTTGTTGTTGCCTAAAAGTAGACGAAGTTAAATTTTCCAGCTTGCAGCAGCTGCGAACAATGGAGAAAAGTGAAGAAAACTCGCATCGTGTCGCCTCCTGATTGTGTTTTTTGGCTCTGTCGTGCTTTTTCCCATTATCGTTGTTGTTATTTTTATACTGCCTAGTTGTTGTACGTTGTTTGTGGGTGTGTGTGGGGGGAGGGGGAGGAGGGAAACAGGGTTGTTGCTGCTTTTTTTATTCCAACACTTGACGCGCTCTAAAGCGTGCTTTGAGCCATCTTTAAATTGCTGTAGTCAAAATAAGCAAGAGGTTTATAGGGAATATTACTGCTTAAAGGGTCCAAGTGAATACTTAAGAGATATTTGCAAAGGTTTAATGTGTATTTGATTAAAGAAATACAAGCATAATGCTAGGAATATTGCGTATTTCTACACTTTCTTTATTTTATATTTATTTTTTGCCACTGCTTACGCTGTAATTGTAAACCTAATTGGGCACCTTCTACTCTTATATCATATTCCCATTTGTTTGCTTCTTTTTTGCACTCTGATCTCCGAGTTTTGCATTACTTTTGATGTGCTCTCGCATTGCGTCGCACTTTGCTGTCACCTTTTTGAGTAATTTAAGCGAATCTCGAGTGTGTTTTATTCTGATGAGCTGAGCAAACAAACTTGCCTTGTTGACTATGCAAATTATTGCCAGAAACCCCTTTTGAAGGTGGCGCCAACCAAGATAAACAGTTTTCGAATTGCTGACCAACCAAGAGGAGAAAACAGAGAATAAATGAAAGGATGGGAAGAGGAGCGAAGAAGAAGGAATAAAAATGCTAATTGCCTAATTTATGCTGTGTTCGCTTTCCAAGCTTTTCCAGTGTCACTTTGGTGGTATTTGAAAATATTTATTTATGTGTTTATGTACCTCGCACCCCTCCCCTGCCTCCCTGCTCCCCCCCATCCACATTGATCCCTCGCTTTGGGATTGCTTTGCAGCTGTTGGCCATTTTTGCTTTTGCCGAGCGCTTTTGCGCTTCGCCAATCAAAAGCATTTACGAGACTCGAGAGCAGCTTTAATGCATGCGCGCGCTTTCATTAACAGGCGACCACGCCCACAGCGAGCGCCCTCGTGCTTCTAAGCCGCATTTACACACACAACACACACACATACACACACACAACACACTCGCATTCACCTAGAGGGCGCAAAAAAAATCGCGTCAGCGGCTTATGCAAATGTGTGGAAAAAAGCGAATGTTGTGTTGAGTGAATACGAAATTATTGTTTACAACTGTAAACTTTTTAATACCCTACAGAAGGCAGCAGAGCATACTATGGTCAGTCAGGCAGTTGGTGCACAGAGGGTGGAAGAGATAGGAGGGAGCTCAGTAATCGCATTAGAAGAAAAGTTGGCCAGCAAAGCGTGTTTTGTTAATGCAATAAATCAAATGATTTATTAAAATAAACAAATTTATTTATAGCAAGCAAATGTGATATATTGTATATTTTAAATTAAGAATAAAATATTTACATTTTCACTTGCACTTGCCAACGAAAAGAGCATCCACAGTTCAGTTTGACTGCACGTGTGTGTTTAGAATATTTTTTTGTTGCTATTTTTGCGGTCTGCTGTTTGGAAAACGTTTGCAAACCGCACTAAAAGCGACTTATAACATGTTGAGTGCCAGAGGATTAACAGGGCAGTGAATGGAGGGCTGGGTAGAGCGGGTCTGGACGGGAATAGAAACTGTCCACGCTTGCACACACTACGCTGCCATCGCCTACACGGCGGACCGACCAACTGTAAATTCCTTTTTAATGAGTGCTGGTTTCCCATGTCCGGCTGGGGGTCGATGATGGCAGGGGCGGGGGTGAGTGCATGGGGGGGCCCTAGCGAGGCGTTCTTAAGCTGCTTAAGGTTTGGCGTAATCAAAAATTTTTTAAAAGCTTTTTGTGGTACATCAACATGAAAGCCAAGCCTGTCCGACAAGACCGAGAGATGAGATGAGATGCGAGATGCGAGATGCGAGATGAGAGATAGTAGCCGGGGGAGACACAGGCGAGTTCCGAAAAAAGAAACTTTGTTAAGCTTGAAATTAACTTGCGGTTTGTCTGCTGCTGCTGCGGCGGCAACTTTGACGCCTGCAGGTAGGCAATCAATTTTTTTCTGTTGCTGCACTTAGCAATTTGGCTCTGGCCCCGTGTATAATTAATATATGCAGGAGCAAAAGTGTAGCATACTTTTGTGCAGCTACTAAAAATTTTATACAACAGCTGCCGCCTCGTTTTGCGCTAATTACCTGGCTACCAGCAGCAGCAGCAGCAGCATGAGAGCGAGTCGTAATGCCAAATTGCAATTACAACTGCCAACTTGCCAGCCACACCGACCCAAACCAACCCAAACCAAGTCAACCCAACTCTGACCCCACCTAACTGACATTAAAATGCTTAATGCGCAGGCAGGTAAAAAAAAAAGAGAGAAAGAAAAAAATTACGCGCACTTAAAATTAAAAGAGAAAAAAACATTGTAGAAATTGCTCTACTCATTTTCCTCTACACGCTGTGCACTCCCCTACCCCTCCCTAGTCATACTTCCTTTTTTAGGGGGCGTGCTCGTTACTTGTGATGCTGCTGCTCATCTTAAAAATTGCCCAGGTGAAAAATTGCAGCTGCCGTTGTTAGTTAAGGAGTACGCCCCTCGAGCGAGGAAGAGATGGGTAACGCCTAGTGGGCGTGGCAGGTCAGACATGGCAGCCTTGTGTCCTGATGCCCTCCAGCCATGGGCAGCCTGGGCACATAATTCCGAGTGAAGTGCAGTACCTTGTAGGCCCGCAGCGCTGTACCAGAACCAGGGTTGTGTCAGCGTCAGGGGCGTAGATGTCAGAAGGGGGCGTGGAATGAGATGAATGCTGAAACAGGCGGTTAATTACAGCCTGCTTAAATTGAGCTTTATTTTAGCGTATTCTTCTACTATCTACATTCTAGAATTTCCTTCAGTTTTCTCTATATATAATATGAACTTAAGATCTCAAGCAGTCTCATTCTCTCACACACACAATGCCCGAGGCTACACTTTGATTTTCTGTATATTGGCTGCAATCAGCTGTAAAATGTGACAGTTTTGAAGGGGGTGAGCGAAGGGTGAGGGGGAGAGCAGAGAGATTGAAATTGACTTAAGACGGGGCCAACTGTTTGCCTGATTCGGATTGGATTTTGGATATTTGCAATGTTTATTTGTTTTGGTTTTGTAGTTCCTCACTTGCGGCGATGTTTTTGAAGTTCTCACCCAGAACTGAGAGAGTGGGAATCCCTTTTTATTTTTTTGACTGACTTGGGGTTACGTTCGGTAAAAAATAAATATGCTAGAGCCCTGCGGCAGGTTACATTGATTTTGCTATGATGGCGTCAGGCAGAGGCGGCACTGTAATTACGCGATGGCGTCGGGCGCCATCTTTCCTCTCTCTCTCTCTCTCTCTCTCTCTCTCTTAGCATCATCATCAAGAACTTCCGCCTAAGTAAACACATGATTCGAGGCTGAGGCTGGGGCTGTTGCCATGGCTGCGTTTGTTTAAAAACGCATCTAAATTGCAAATTAAGCAACAAATTTCATCAACAATATTTGAATTTGAATTTAAATGCGACAACGAGTTAGCTCGGGCTGCTGCCTGGCTGAGTTGAGTTGAGAAGCGCGTAGAGAGGCGGCGCTTTGGCTAAACACAAACCGAAAATGTAAAATTCGTTTCGGCTTTGGGTAAAGCCAGCAGCAATCTGAGTGGTAAATAAAGCAGCAGCAGCAGCAGCAGCAGCAGCAGCAGCAGCAACAGCACAAGGAACAGAGAAGGAGCTGCCGGAGAGTGCTCTACTAGAGAGCGAGAGACTCGACTTGGCACTGGCTGCACTGATGTAAACACCGAAAATACAACAATGGCAACCATTTCAGTTTGCTTTCCCCCCTCCCTGCCTCTCTCTCCCTGCCTGCCTGGTCTTGTGTATTTGCCTGTGTTGTTTGTCAAAAGAAGCAATTTACGTGCAAAATAACTCAAGTGTCATGCAAATTTCATTTATTTTCGCACAAGAAAAAATAATTCCCGCACCGCGGCATCGCACCAGCCCAAGCTCAAGTTCCAGCTTTCTCATAGAGCATATGTACGTATGTCAATCTATGTGTATTTGTATGTGTATGTAGTCTGCAGTTCTTCGGTGTTTTCTTACAAATTTCCGCATAATGAAGTCACTCGTCGGCACAAAATCGTTGCACAAAGCGCAGAAAGAGAGGGAAAACCGTTGTCAAACAATTTTCTGCGCTGCGATTTATTTTCATTTTCATTTTTTTTTTTTTTTGAGGTTTTTCTTTTTATAGAAAATTAGAGCAGAGCAGCAAGCTCTTGATTTTCCATTCAAGTGCCGCACAAGAGAGAATAATAATAATTTCTCCCAGCTATTTCATTTCATTTAATTTAATTCTAATTTATTTTTAAGAACCTCATGACTCGGCGCCGCGATGCCTCGTCGCTTTCCACTTGTAGCTTAAATGAAGTTTGCTAAGTACCTTTTCAGAGAACAACAACAACAATAGGAGGAGGACTGGAAAGCACCTTAAGTACGGTTGGTAGAAAATTTCATTAGTTTCGCATTATTCGCACACAAGTGCGTGTCCTTGACAAATGATGAAAGGAGAAAGCAAATTCGGGAACAACGCGAATCAAAATAAATGCGACAAAAGCTTATAAACATACATATACATATATACAAAGTATACACAAGGTATACATTTAATACTTCTTTTTATTTGCAAAGTTGGTACACAAATCGGCGTGGGAACAATGACAGCAATGCGATAACTTCAGCCTCAACATCAGTGTCAACTTCAATTTCAACTCAAACTGTGAAACTGAACTCAAACTCCAATTGAAAATCAAATTCACATTCAATTGTTGCGTGGATGAGACACACGTCAATTTAATTGGAATTATATGGGTATTATGTTGCGACCTGCAATAACAACTCGACTATTAATTTGGCAAATGGAATGTGGGCAATGCAAATTGAGAATTTGATGTTGATTTGCGTTGTCAGCCAGGTATGATATCATTTTCAAATTTAAATAGAAATTTATTTATTATATTTGTAGTTGGAATTTCAATGCTTTCATTCAGTGCGAATCTATCATCGTATTATTTTTCACTTTATTTAGTTTATAGTAGAACTCAACTTACCGGCATAGTTTGACTTCCGTGCAAATTGGTTATTGCTGATTGGGCCTCCTGTTGCGAGCCGAATTTAACGAAAGCGCAGCCTGAAAGAAAGAAATTGGTTATAACATTAATTTATTTATTTGTAAAAGATATAAAGTCAATTTTAAGCTTTAGCACGATTTCTTAAAGTGGAATACTCAAACATACCGATTATAGCAATCTTTCAACGAAGTATTACAGGAATTTGCACATTATACTCAATTTCCTTGAATATAAATCAGTTTAAACAATCGTTATGATTTCAAAAGAATGTCGAGAGACTCGTGAAATTCTTTCACATGGCTGCCACACAGCATCTGGACAGACATACCATATGTGCGGCGCATTTAAATAAAATTTTAAGTGCAATTAAAAAACATTTTCGGGCACGCACAAGAATCGCGTTGACGGCTCCACGAAAAACCAAAACCAAAACGAAACGAAACCAAACCAAACCAACATCGGTATTCAAGCATTGTTCGAGCTGTCGTGCAGTGGAGCAGTGGAGCAGCAACATCAACATCAGCTCCGGCTGCTGGTGCCCATCATCAGCTCCCCATCAGGAGCCATTATATAAAAATAATAGTCGGCCGGACGGAGAGTGTAAAATTCAAACCGAATACAAAAAAAAAAAAAATACATTGCACTTGGCGCTCATTATTTTGTAATTTGTGCGCCAGCTGCGCCACTGCTGGCGTGGGGGCGTGGCTGCCTCAATGACGCTTCACGAGCATAATTATTAAAAATCATTTATGCTAATTTAATACACAGGCAATAACCACAAAAATGAGATGAAAAAAAAAGAAAAGCAGAGCGAGCACAGTGTGCGAAGTAAATGAGTTTTGGGTGATGGTTTGATATTAAAGATTTAAAGTTGCGGGGAGTAATTGAAACAGAAAAAAGGTAAAATTATATAAATTTCTAGTGTTGCGTATTAATTGCGTATATAAAATAAAAACGATGATTTTGTAATTGAATAAAACTATTTGCATAGTACAAAAAAAAGAAAGAAAATGAGTTTTATGTACTTTAAATTATTATTTAATTTTTTTCCTTTGTGCATTCCTCTAGTTTAATTTAATAAATATGCAAATAGATACATAAATATATATAAACATTTAATTTGCATAAACGTTTCTCTGCTAAGTGGAAATGTGTAAAGTGTATTACGATTTTTATCAATTAATTTAAAGAGTTTTAATAAATAATTTAAATTGTGTAAAAAACCCTTGAGGAATTAATTAAGGTCTTTGGAGTTGACCTCGCAATTGCCGACGAGGTTCTGGCTTAACCTTTACCCCAGAAAAACAGCAACAATGCTGAAAATTAAGACCCTCGAGCATAGGAAACACAGAACCAGGGGAAAATCAACAACGACCAACAACAGAGTAAAAAGACATGCCCCATGCCAGTGTACACCCCCACGTTGCCCAATTGCCAGGCGGTGTCTAAATTGCGGCTCCGGCTGTTGTTGCCCCTTTGTAGTTGCCGCTGAGGGAGTGAGAGAGACAGAGAGAGAGAGAGAGAGAGAGAGGGAGAGGGGGAGTGCGCAACAAATCCCGCCTAAAACCATGCAACATGCGAGCTGACAAGCCGTAAGGCAGACAAGCGCAAATTTCGCGTGCAAACAGGAACAGGATTTTTATTTCTTTCTTTCTTCTTTTTTTTACGTTTTTCTCGTTCTCATCGCGTTGCAAATGTACAAAAAATAAAGTGTAAAAAATTCAAGTGGATTTTTGTTTTGCAGCCGCTGTTTTGTTATTTCTTATGTTACTTTTTTCTTACTTTCTCTCTGTGTGTGTGTGTGTGTGTGTGCGTGTTTGTTGAAGTGACAACAAAATCCTGCGCCGCACAGACAACAGCGGGGACAGCGCGTTGGGGGCAGGAAAGGCATAAAGGGAACGCGGATGGGGTGCAAATCAGCGTCGCTAAACAATAAAAAAATAAAAAATATTTTGTTGCCTGTTAATCCACAAGAGCGAGAGAAAAACGCCAAAAAAGAGATCTGTACAATGCGAAAAAAAACATACACAAAAAAGACAGAAAAAAAAACAAAGGAAAAAAACAGAAAGCTGAGCTGAAACAACAAAAGCTAAAAAAGCAAGGCAATTGCTAAGCATTTTTGTAAACTTAAATCAAAGTTGATTTTGCGTGTTTTTTGTTGTGTCCTTTTTCCCGGGTTTTCTTCCTTTTTTCCCTTTTTTCGCTTTTGTTTAGTGAAATTTATTTTACTTGGCATAACTTGTTGAAGGGGTGGATATAAGGAAAAAAAAACTTGCCAGTTATGCCATCTTAAGGCAGCTAAGTTAATTGCAATTTTAAAGTGCTTAGAAAAGAATAAAAGTGATATATTTACAGGCTATAAATTCAAGATTATTCCAATAGAGTCTATGATATATGGCTTCCGCAAGTTTACCCATCAAGCAAAGTGCTTTTATTACATTTAAAACAAACCTTAAGACGTCATTATCTTATACAGAATTAGTTCTTGAGCTTCTTGAGTCCTTTGCCTCAACTTGTCTCACTATTTACCTGAGCCGGAGCCTTGATTTGTCTTTGCTGACGCACTTGCTGGCACATTAAGGCTAATTTGTCGAACTTCAAGTCATTATAATAATTAAAAGTAAATTAGGGAAGGCGGAGGAACGCGCACCGAGCAAGAGTTAACTTCTGCTTTGATCCAAAGAGATTGAATTCAATTTACATACAAATCAAGCACTGTGCCGGACACTTGTCACAATTAGGCGGCACCGGGGAAGGCATCCCTGAGCACTACGCTGGACTAACGAAGTGCAGGCCTTAATTACTTAAGCGTGGGTGGGTGGGAAGAGGAGGGGGGGAGCACGGACTTGCAACGTGCAATTAGTTGAAATTAAAATGTGTGCGACAAGTTTTTATTTTCTTTTTTTTTTTTAAGTCCTATGCAACTTGCGCTGAAGCGTGAAATGAGCGGTGGAAGGGGGCTGGGGAGCTACGGCCTAATGACAGTTTTTAATCAAATATGCTAATGATAATGCCAAAGTTGCAGGCTGTCATTAAAATTGCACTCCTTCAAGGCACACGATGGAGCAACAGTTGCGAAAGCCAAAGAAGAGAGAAAGAAAATCGCTTAATAGACCTACTCCCACTCTGCAATTGAAAAGGCAATTATCTTGCGCTCTCTTTCACTCGGGAATGGAAAAAAAATGACGACAATTTTCCGGAGAGGTTTACGCAGCATTTCTCACCCAGATTGGGGCACAGGCTGTACGAGATTGCGGTAACAAACACATGTGATTATATTTATGGCAGGGATTTCGCACGGCAGCGCAGCGCAGCGCAGCTCTGCGATCCGGAGACCCTTAGTGACATTTGCAATACAAATTTTCGAAATATCTCCCCCCGTCGAAAAAATAAACCGGCCATGCGATGAAAAATCGCCGCAGGTCAAACACGTAACCAAATTGTGCACAGCAGGAGGAGGAGTTGTCCGAGCAGGAGCAGCATCAGGAAACAAGGATAACGAGCGTGTTGAGCCCCTGACTGCTGCTGCTGGTCGATATGTTGCTGGGCTGGTTGGTCATTTGAGCAGAACTGAGTGGAACTGAGCAGGAGCAGGGATTGTAGGAGGAGGAGGAGGAGACTGTGCTCATGTTATGTGCCCATGGTCATTGCCAGGCGGCCTCTCTCTCTTTCTGACTGCCTGCCCTGCTCTGCCTGCTCCCTGCTGCCTGCCTGCCTGCATGGGACAAGTATTTTAAAATCCAATTAAAAACGCCCTAGTGGGATTTTTCAATCGCTGCCCCTGTGCCCCAACTCCCCCGCCCTCTCCCAGCAACAGCAGCCGAGCAACAAAGTTGCATTAAGCGCGCTCTCCCTTCGCAATTCGCCATTTGCCATTCGGTCGCGTCGTCGTCGTCGTCGTCGTGTGTGGAACTGAATCTGGCCAGGACAGCAGAACAGAGCGGAGGAAAGGGTTGAGAGGCACAGGAGACAGCATAGGAGAGGACACGTTGATGGCCATTGCATGTTTGCCTCGGGGGCACAAAAGCGTTGCATGAATCTTGTTAGCCAACGTTTACGCTTATTATGCGGCAGCAGCCTTGGCCAGAAACGCTATCGAATTTGTTTGATGCATGTGGGTCTGTTCCAATGATGAGACCTGACACACACACACACACACACACACACACACAAGCATATCAACTACAGGAACACACACACACACAAACAAGGTAATGCCATACGAGAAGGTTGTCGCCAGTTTGTGCTGCTGCTGCTGCTGCTGCCGGTGCTGCTCCTGTTGCAGCTCTGCAAATTGCATTTGCCTCATGACACTCACAGTTGAATGCATCTCGCCATAAATGGGCAACATTTTTCGGAGCACACGGAGGCAAAAATCAAATAAAACTCGACACATATGCGCAGGCAAAGAGCGAGAGAGAGAGAGAGAGAGAGGTAAATAATGAGATTGCCAAAGCCGCATTGCTTTTTTTCACTATGATAAATGATAATCAAATTGTTTGCTGTTGACATAAGCAGAATTGAGTTAAGTTTTAGGGGGCATACAAGACTTCCTGCCTATCATATCATAAATTTTGTGCGAATTTCGACTGAATTCTGCCTTAAGGCATGAAATGGTGCAGCCAACTTAACTTAACTAAATTGGTTGGCAACGCCTCGCTGCGGCGCAGCCATCTTGACTCTGTTAATTTAGTTGGCAACGCTGCACTAAGCTGCGCATTGTAAGTAAACAAGTGAGAAAACTCAGTGAGATTTTTAATGTTTCTCAATATATTTTAAATCCTTAAATTTACTGAAAATACGCATGAAACTGAACTTCACTTCGAAACAAACTCAGCTGCTGGCCATAAATCACTTTAAGCCTCAAAGATGACTTTAACCTCGGGCTAAAAACTTTGTTTCTAATGAAGTTGCCGCACAGAAAGAAAGAAGAAGAAGAAGAAGCCCGAAAACTTATCAATATGACCAACTCGATTTGCAAATAGAAGACTCTCTCAATACAAACAAAGTAATTTTTCATCCCTCTGACCTAAACTGAAATTGAACTCGACTTGGGCCCGAGACTGAGCATGAACCTTAACACTTTGCATACAAATCAAAATGGACAACATACTATATGGGAATCTTGCACACGTATCTGGAATCTGCAATGGGACCATTATTCTTGATTTGAGCTGCCCCAAAGAAAAGTGGCAGAGACAGAGAGAGAGAGAGAGGGATAGGCAAAAGTTTTGGCCAGCATATAAACAAAAGGTAGAAAGTTTTGTCAAAAGCCTACAGAGGCTCGGCATGAGCCAATGGATTTGGCCAGGATTTGCAACTACAGTTAATAACATTTGGCCAAAAAAGAAAGTTAAGCCTGCGAGGTATGGGGAATGACCATACAAATTCACTTCATAATACATTTTATTGCCCAACGAACTGAGAAACGGACTGACTGAGGCAATGATGGACTGACTGACTGCCAACTGAGTCAGTGTCCACTTGAACTGAATATGCAAAATAGTTGAAATTTATGCCGTGTGTCTCATGTAATGTGATACATTTTGCAGCCTTGCCACACATCTCTGCATGCATATATTGTGGCATCCACAGGCGAAATTAAATAAAAATCAGTGACCAGCATATACAGAGAGAGTGAGCTCAAATTGCAATTTCATAAGCAATTTACCAGCCACACACACGTAGATAGAGACGGAGGGACAAAGAAGGGGAGTGTGATTCAGAGAGAGAGAGGGAGAGAGATGCAAAACTTTTTGTTTGAATGAAATTTGCCTGCGAGCAGTAGAAAAGAGCAGCAAAAAGCAGCAGCAGCTGCACAGGCAGATAAAGAGACAGAGACAGGGACAGAGAAAAAGAGTGAAAGAGAGCGCATTCATTGCATTTGCTGGCTCCGCCGGCGGCCAAAAGGAAAGCTGCAAATTACATTTCAACAAGGCAATGGCAAGTTGTGCCATGGCTTTTGTTGTTGCTCGAACAATTTAATACAACGCCGGCCAACTTGGCCAGAATGCGTTGACATTTTTATGGCACTCTCGAGTGCGTAGCGCAGCCTAAAAGTGTGTGTAACCCTGTGTGTGAGGTGTGTGTGGGAGCGTGTGTGCGACACACAATAAACACCAATTAAGAATATAATATTTTGTGTATACAGACAAACAAATGTCGCCTCGCCTCGGCTGGGGCAAATTGAAAAGCGCCCAAGAGCCTGCGGACTGTGTGCTTCGAGCTTCAAGCTTCGAGCAGGGTAAGGCAAGTGCTGTGTAAATAGCGCACAAAAGTATGCTACAAAATACAAACAAGCCAAGGCAACTGCTGGCCAGCTTGAAAAACCTATAACAAAAGCTAAAATATTATTGCTTTTGGGTTTTTTGGCCAGTCTCTGCTCTGCCAAGCCGGCCACTTTACAGGCAGAGCAAGAGCTCGGAGACAGTTCGAGTAGTTCGTAGCCGTAGCCGGCTTGTTATAAGGCATGTTGACAAGCCTCTTTAACAAATGACACCAACAGCAGCAGCAGCAGCAGAAGAAGGACTCTATGGGACAGCAGGACAGTCTGAATCATCGACCAGAGCAAGAACCAGTCAACCAGCCAGTTGGCCAAATAGTCACTCGTCTCTCCGGCTGTCTGTCTGTCTGTCCCCTCGTCCGAGTGCGACAATGCTTTGTGTAACATTTGTTAAGCGTAGCCGAAAAATTTGTTGCTCTTCTTCGGTTGCCAGTTGCCAGTTGCCTGATGCTGCCTCGGCTCCGGCTCCGTGTCCGGCCCTGGTTCTGTTGTTATTTACTATTCCGTTGACTTAGAGCAGAAAAAGTGTCGTCTGTTTTTGTTTGTGTGTGTGTCTAGATGTTGTTGATGTTTTCGAGTTGAATTCAGAGCTCACTCCCCCCCTAAAGAGTTCACAAGTATTGGGCTGTGTGCTAACCCTTTTTATGTTCGACTCGGGCATTTGAATTTGCAGCAATTTGATGGCCTGAATAGTCTGTATATAATGTCTATAACAGCCGCTTAAAGCGTACCTGATGCAAGCCCTGTGTTGCCTCTAAACAAAACCAATTTTAAACCACGTTTTAAACCTGCAAAAAAGCGCCTAAATAAACTCAGAGCGCAAAGATTTAAAAGCCGCTCAAACCAAAGTAATTTCAGCTTTCAGCCGGGCCAACAGTTTTTGCCCGGCCACGACGCACCACCACAAACAAGGTAAATGCTTTTCCAACAACATCAACAACAAAATCAACTCGGGCGCAATGTGCAGCGCAAGAGCAGGGCGAGTAGGGAAAGGGGGGTAGCAGCAGATGGGGTACAGGGGGCATGCAACCGCAACATAATAATTATGCAACAGAAACCGCAATGCATGGGGGAGTCTGAGAGAAACAGAAAGAGAGAGAGAGAGAGGGATAGAGAGAGGAGACTGGCTGCAGGTTTTCTGATTTGGGGCCCAAGCTCGCAGCAAAATTGTTTTGCCAGGCGAAAGTGTGAACAAAAAGCTGTTGCGTGTGTTGCAACCAAAACAGAAACAACAACAACAGCAGCAGCAGTTGGAAAAATGAAAAAACCAACGGGAAAATACGTACAGCAAAAGCAACAACAAAACAAGCAAAGCAACAACGTCAAACCGCAAAGTCAAATGCAACTAAAGCCGCAGCGCCGCGTGTGGAGGCATAAACAGAGAGGGCAGAGGTCAGGCAGGCTGTGCGTATTATTAAAGTAACTTGGCAAAATTTGTATAAATGAAAATACTAAAGAAATAGAAATAAGCTACAAAATGATTTTTATATTAGTAAGCAATAAAATGCAAATTAATAATAGATCTAGCATAACTGATCCCAGTTGGCTTATGCCCAATGTCTTTTTATCCATTCCATTGGGCAAGCTACACTTAAGCCACACTTCATCCCCCTCTGCAGCAAGATGCTTCAAGTGTCCCCTGGCATTGTTTCAGTCTCTCTCGCATCCTTTGTCGATTTATTTGTGCACTTATTTAGCACAAACACACACAAAAGCTGCGCAAATAAAGCCGCATAACTTAATGGCGGCTCGCTTCATTTGAAGTTTATTGCTCGCTGTGGCAGCCAGAGCTGGGCAGAGGACGCAGCCGGACCACACGGCAAGCGGAATCAATTTAGACGGGCTTAACTTGAACATCAAAGCGTAAGGGCAGCCACACGGCACACAGGGTACAGGAGCAGCCTTGGGATACGGCGCAGGTAAGCGCTGGAATACGCTTTAAGCCTAATAAAGTGCGCGCCCAAAAGCAGGCAACACATATTTTACTTCTCCTTCTGCTGCTGCTGCTGCTGCCTCTGCTTCTTCTTGTTGCTGTGCTTGTTGTCTCCGCCATTTTGTTTTATTCGAGGCAACGGTAGAGAGAAGCTAATTGTATTGCGCAACTGGAATTTGATTGCTTGGATTTGTATGATTGAAAAGGGCCACTCTCGACTAGTACGAGTCAGGCCCAAAAGGGACAGCTACGCCGCCTCTAGGAGCAGCTGGAAGATTGCCTGCCAGGCTGAAGCCAGTGCATAAATTGCGTGCCCAAGTCTCGCGCACATTATTCATTTTTAATGCGCCCGTGAGGCGACCACAACAATTTGGCCACATGTAAGCACAGCCAGAGTAGCTACTTGGCCATAATTGCCAGGAACAGGAGACAGAAGACAGTCGAGAGTAGGGAAAGGCGGCTGGGAAGACAGGAGACAGCTGGGGAAATGGCCGGCGTTGCACTTAAGACGATGTGGCCCCAGGTCTACCTGGGTACGATGGGAGAAAGCATCATTAAAATGAGTTAGCGCTGTGGGCACACAAGGCCCAAGTGAAGCAACGCAGTGAGACAGACCCGACTCTGCTCTGGTTTGGTTGTCTGGCCGGGGTGGCCTTTTGGGTGCAATTTGCAGGCAGTGGCAGCAATTAAGCCAAGAGGTAGATTAAGTTTAAGCTGCGGTAGATGCGCTCCTTGTGGTTACACGATGCCACGATGCGACTCAACTTAACTGGAGGCGACGCGACGCGACTCACCTTGGCTGCGTTTGACGGGAACAACAAAACAAATGCGGAGAAATTGAAATAGGAGAGTGCACAAAGACAGAGAGAGAAAGAGAGAGAGAGAGAGAATGTCTGAGAGTGGGAGAGACAGAGAGTGCATCTACAGAGAGTTAAGAAATTCATGGAAATGTAGCTTAGTATATTTATAAATTCCTGGAAAAAGTTGAAGAATGTTAGCTACTGTATTAAGATCTAAGATAATGGCAAAACTTGGCATAAAATATAAGGAAATATAGATTCTTTTCAAGAAGAAGCCCTTACAGAGCTGTTGAGTACATGTCCTTGAATCATATTTTATTCTCAATTCTCTTGAATCATATTCAAATTGAAAAGCATTCTTCCTTTGCAGTTCTCTGAAGCATTTGTTGCTACAACATCTAATTGTTGCTAAACACAGGTTGATTGAGTCTAAAAGCTGATAAATTTTGCAAGAATTCAACCTCCCCTCGCCCCAACACACGCTCTGCAGGCATTCAAAGGATTTGCCAGCATTGCCAGCTTGTAAATAATATTCTAGAATTTTTGCTGAAACTCGAGAACATTTCAATTGCATTACGCAAAAATTTGAAGCATGGCAAAATTTCATAGTTGTTGTTGTTGTTGTTGCTATTGTTGCTATTGTTGCTGTTGTGTGTGTAGTCATATTTCTATGCATGGATCCATGAATTCAGATGGATAATACCATGTGCCTCCTCATCCAGTCGTCGATGTGTGCGGCGGGGGCGGGGGGAATGTGGCAAACAAAACGTGCCGCTTGCAAATTGTACAACAACCAATTAAAATGCATAACTCGATTTAAAGTTTACATAACATTTTGCTAAATTACAGGTTGCCTGGCCCCGTCCACTCGCCTCCCTCGTCCGACAGTCTCTCTTTCTCTGGCTTATATAAGTGGCCTGCCAACCAACCAACCAACCAGCCTGGCAACACCACGAGAATCCTCCCTCATCCCGCAGCACTCTCAGTCCCAGCTCAACAGCTCAGCTTGCAACAGGGGCTTACAATGTCTGTCAATTGTTGTTGTTGTTGTTGCTGATGTTGCTGTTGTTGTTGCTACTGCTGCTGCTGTCGTTGCCGGGGCAACATGCAATTAAAAGCGATATTGAATTTTGTTACGCTATGCGCTCGAGTGTGCGATTTTATAGTTGTTGTTGTTGTTGTTGTTGTTGTTGCTGCTGCTGCTCTGTGGCGCTTATTTAATTTGAGCAAAAGCTAAAATATTTCGTTATGTGATTGGCATAAGTTATACAACACAACAACAACAGAGCGAGATGGAGAAAGAGAGAGAGAGAGCGAGACTGAGGCAGAATATTATAAAATTGCAAATCTGACAGACAAAAAATTATACTAACTAAAAACTTTTTGCCATTTTCATGTACTTTTTATGATGATTTTGGGTTTATTATTTATTATTTAGATTCGCAGATGTTTTTCAATATTTCTGATAGAAGAGAGTAGGAGGGTATTTCTATAGTATAAGTTATTTGATATATAATTTGTGTGGGCCCTCAAAATTATGCTACAAAAATTTAGCTTTTTGCGGGAAATATTGCCGAGTCGAGCATATGTATGTGCTGATTGAATTCTCTCTAGCTATAGTCAGATATCTCTTTATATTCGCACACACTGAATAGTTAAACGACCTCGACACAGCATGCATCCAATCATCAGGCAATGATCAACGACCTCGCTCTCTCTCTCTCTCTCTCTCGCTCTATAAGTGCCCTCTTTTTCTATTGTTGTTGCCAAATGGTAGCTGCACCTTAATTTATGGCTATTATGGCATACAGAGTACTTGACAAAGCCAAATGCGGACAGCAGCAGCAGCGCTGCCAGCTGTTAACTCAATGGGAGGTGGGGGGTCGAAGGGCAGGCAGGCTGGCAGGGGGGGTGGGTGTGCTGCATTTATAAATCTTCATTGTTGGGCAGCTGTAAAGTAGCAGAGACAACAACCAAAATGCAGAAGCAGCAGAGGCAGCAGAGGCAGCATCTATTTTTCTGAGCCATCTGACCGGGCTGCCTCTGCCTCGTTCGCCTCGCTCGTGTGTGTGCTAAAAGCAACATCAATTTGCATCAAATGCGTATGCAGCAGAGTCTGTGTGTGTATGTGCAAGTGTGTGTGTGCTACGTATGCGCATGTAATTACAAAAACACACGGAGTGTTGAGTACGTGCAAATCTGACCAAAAATTTAAATTGAAGTTTAAATTCTGGCAAATATTGTTGCCCATAGATGATGATGATGATGAAGGGGTTGCTGATGATGATGATGAGTGTGCGTGGGTGTGTGTGTGTGTGAGGTTATATATCCTATGTATCTGTGTGTGCATGTGCTGTGGTTATGGCTGCTGTTAGGCTGTTTGTATAACTCGACACAGGCCTCAACTCTGCTCACGGGAATGGGCTCACTCCCTTTCTCTGTCTCTCCTTCTCTCTCCCTCTCTCTCTCTGCTTGTACAACCTCCATTTCTGTGGGCATTTTGGGGAAAACAAGTATATCGAATTTTAATTACATTTGCTTCACATGCAACTGACGAATGAGGGAAGTGATAAGGGGAGTGGGGGCACATACCACACATATTTTTTAGTGCCGACCAACACGGAAATGTGATTTTTGATTGAGTGCCCAGAGACAGCAACTGAAACGGAGGCAGTCTAAGAGACAGAGACAGAGACATAAGACAGAAATAGAGACAGAAGAGATGAAAATCAGAAGAGGCAATTTTCTTCTTCGGGTTGGTGGCAGGGGGTGGTAAAAGAAATGCATTTTGTCGGCTATGTATCTCATCGAGTCATAATCATGTTTGTGCATCCTCATGCGTGAAATTTCCATAACAAACATGCTGACAGTATTTTTCCTTGACATCATCATATATATTGAGATTGCAATGTTCTCTTTGAGATGAGCGTGGTTATTATATTTTAAAGATTTCTCAGAATTTTATTGTATAACTTGTTTTCGTTAATTTGGAAAACTTATAATAAGTTTCAAAGATTTTGCAGATCTGATAGATTGAAGTAAATTGTAAGACAACTGCTTACCGCCACGTGGAGCACGTGTCTTGTTGTAAGGATGAAGCCTTGTGCACTTACCTGTAAATAAAGAGTAGAAAGAGAGAATTAGTTAAGTTAGAAAGAGATTTGCTTACAAATAATACTTAGAGCTGACTTAATAGAGATTTGTTAGGTTCTTTTAAATATAACTTAAGATTTGCGGCTGACATTAGCACGATTTGCTGCTGGCTTCAAAAGTGTTGTTAGCTTATTAACAGTTAAATACATATATATATATACATAAACATTTTCCTGAGTTGCCAAGTCTGCCTAACAAGTATCCTGTCGACACTTGATGCGGCTTTGGCTGCCTTCTGGTTTTATATAATGTTTTCTTTTCCATTTTGAGCTTGTGCTTTGAAAAAGGATAACTTGGCGCAGGCTGCTGATGCCTTTAGACATTTTCGTTTTCATTAAAAGCCTCTCGCAACGGCTGCTTGCCTCAGCCTCAGTTCCAGACACAGCCTCCTCCTCTTCCCCAGTCTCATCCTCATTCTCAGCCTTGTATCCTGTAACGCGCAAGTCAAAAGGATATTGTCTAACAACAAAAGTGGAATAAATTAATTTAGCTCATGTCTCGCCCCTGGTTTCCTTCTCCTCCACCGACTCGGCGTTGAGCTGGCAATGAGCTGGAAAATGAGCACAGTATGTGTGTGTGGGTGTGTGTGTGCTGCCTGAACTGATAATAACAAAATATGTGCTGCTGACAGGTGGCAGGGCTGCTGCTAGGGCTGCCATTCTAACATTTAATAAGGCGCCAAGCTGCTCCGGCAGCCAAGGCGTTTATTAAAAATAAAAGAAAAATTAAAGCCTACCTACAGGCGCCAGCTGCCCACATGTGTGCGTGTGCTTGTGTGTGTGTGTGGCTACATCAATATCCATTATAGTCTGGCAACGCTGTCAATTTAACTTTCGCTTAATTGCGCTCAATGCGGATGGGGCTGCCAACTTATTGCATTAATTTTTCAATAATCCTGTCTAGCGAAACAAATATCTAAATTGGCGTAGGGGCAGGCATACTTCACGCAGTAATCTTTTATTAATGCCACAGCCCCCCGAGAAGAAGCAGCAAACTCGCTCGAGTGAGTTAATTAAATTTGGCCCAATCGCTCTGGCTGGCTGTCTTTAATATCCCAAGTAGCAGAGCGTCTATATGTGTATACCGGATATATCAGTAGTTACACATGGGGGCAACCCTTTTCAACTCACACTGTACTTGTTTGGGCCACAAACTTTTTGGACATTTTTATTGACAAGCCAGGAAAAGCCTCAAAACAAGGGTTTCCCGCACTGCTGCCGCCTTCTGTGCGCTCTCTGTGCGTCGTATAATTTTCTTTTGGCCTGGCAAAGTTTGTCTGCGGCGGAAATAAGCTGGGCCCACAGACTTCTGTTTTATGCCAGAACTACTGGGGGGGAGAGGACGAGTGTGGGAGTCTCCTGTGTGCTCCGGTGTATGCGGTCAAATCTAATTTCCGCAGCTTTACTACTTTATTAAACTATTACAACTAATGCCAAGCCTAGCCCAGGCCAGGCCAGGGCAGACCAGTCGAGCAGAGCGCATTCCCGGCCAGCCACAGTGAGTGGTATTAAAAAAGTTATGTACATGTATTGCTATAACCAAAACACACACACATACACACACTTAGACGAGCATACGCTGCAAATGTGTTAATAAAGCACACTTGCCGCCACTTGGCCACATAATGAAACGAATTTGAGGGAACTACGTGCCGGGGCCGGCTCTTTCTTATAAAGACTACGCTACATGACATCGTAAAGTTTGACGAGATTAATAAGAGTACAATATGGAGTATAGCCAGAGCAAATCTCGAGAAAAATCCGTTGATTTCCTTACTTGATTTCTAAATACAATTTTGGTATAGAAATAAAACTAATTTGAGCTTTTTAAAAGAAACCTTTTAACATAAAGTGATCTGTTTTTTCCTTGATATAACTGCCTAATTCAAAACTTCATCTTATTTACTACGATTCTAGCTAATCGCGCTATATCTGATGTGCATTCAAACATCGACTTTTAGTTGGTTTAGCTTGGCCAAGTTTCTGCACAAATTTGTAAGGCTTTACTTTTTCTTTTTTTTGGCCAACATAAGTTTGAAATGCTGTGGCTTTTATGAGGCTGTCACCACATCTCTCCCCCTCTCTCTCCCTTTCTCTTTCGACTGGCCCCAACTTGTTGGCATGTGAACGTTTAATTGCTTTGACCTTTGAAATGTGTTGCATAGTTTCGCTGGCATTGCATGTTAATTAGCATTAAGCAGCGCAGTGGGCGTGGCAACTCTGTCAAGGCATGTGGCACTTGTGTGCTTGAGTGTGATAAAAATTTATTAGGGTTTTGCTTATATGAAACTTTTGCTCTATTGCAATTAAATTTAAGCTGCATTAAACAGCTGAGCCAAATAACCAAACACACAGCGGGAGAGGGCAGGAGAGAGAGAGAGAGAGAGAGAGAGAGAGAGAGAGAGAGAGAGTGAGCGAGTGAGCTGGCACAAAGAACTTGTGACGACAAAGTTTTCGGGGTTCGGTTCGGTTTTCTGGTCTATGGCAAAAGTTCGCGCTGCGCCTTTTGATATGTATTTTAATTCCAGCTGCAGTCAAGCCGGGACCACTATACAGGGTACTGCACGAGGACCAGCACTATAAGGACTACAACATGGGGCGACTGGCTTAAATGGCACTTATGAGCTTATGCCACAACTTACATTATTATTATTACCATGATTTTTCTTTATATTTTCTGTACTCTCCCGCATCCTCCTCCTCCTCCTCGTACTATAAATAGTTATGTGCAGTTCTCTTGCGGTCTTGTGTATTGACTGCAATCTGCTGCCCTCTCTTTCTAGCACACAGTTCGCAGTTCGCTGCGAGTTTCGTTTTAATTAAGGCGCATTAAGCAGCTTGTTTTATGAGGCTTGCGGGTGTTTTTTATATGTCCAGAGATGGTAAAGTGCCGCCCAGAGACGGCACATACTAAATAAATGCAAGTTGGGCTTTGGGTTTGGTATAGGGTTAAGGAAATCGGGCATTTCATTTTGAGGGAACTTCTTTGACTATAAAAAATTATTTTTAAAGGATTGATGTCTCAAGAGTTTTTAATATATTATGTTAAGCATTAAGAAATAACTTATTTTTTATTTGCTCTATCTACTATATCTTTTTTTGTTATTCAGCTTTTTTACTTTTTCCACAACATTTATCAGTTTTTCCCACTGTCAGTCGCTTGACAATCCATCAGCCCCATTTAAAATACGATAAATGAAATGCAAATCTCATCGCTGAAATTGTGTCATAAGCGATATATATATATACAATTTGGGGCTTACAGCGAAAATTTCACTGGCTGTTCCATTCCGTTTTATTCTCTTTTAACTGTTTGTCATACGTGCATTTGTTTGACAGTTTTTCAGTCACTCAATCAGCACTTGTTAGAAACTCTTAGTGCGCTCGAGTGCTGTAAAATAAACATGAGTTCTGTATGAAAATGAAATGAAATTAAATTTAATAAATGCAGCCAAGGGAGCGACAGAGACAGAGAGAGAGAGAGCGAGAGACAGCATGACATGCACTTCATAAAACTTTGCTCATATAAATTGAAATTGAAATTGAAATGAAATGATGATGATATGTAAGCGAGCGAGTTGACAACGCCGGAAGTTGCCGCTGTAGCCCTGTGGGGGAGCGAGGGAGATTGCGTAGCCCTGGCAGAGTGACTGTGCCAGTGTGTGCCTATCAAACACAAGACACAATGCCAGCAAAAAATTGTTGGCCAAACAACAAGTGGATAGAAATACTCGTACAGAAAGAAGATCGCGCTCCAGCTTGTTTGGGGGCTCTGGAAAACAACTTAAACTGTCATTGCAAAGTTGGGGGAGGTATTAAAAAAGTTTTGCCTGCTGCCTGAGCGCGGCAATTACGCGCTTCCTGCGCTTCCTGCTGCCATTTTCGCAAGCAATAAATTTTTGTTCTGTCCTGCACCTGAGCTGCCTACACCGTGTACACACCTTTTATTTTGGCCAGCATTGTACCTGTGTATGTGTGTGTGTGTGTGTGTGTGTGTGTGCAACCGCAACGCATTTTCGACTTGCGCTGCCAATGTGCAAAATTCAATTAGCCAGCCCCATTGAAGCAGTTGCCACTCGGCATGCCATGCAGTTTGGGGAATGCTTTGAGCACCCACAGAGAGAGAGAACGATAGGGGGGAGTGAGACGGAGAGAGAGACTGTGCATTGCTACCTCAATTACGGCGAAAATGTCACATTAATTATTGGCATTTATGGGGTTTTCGCCGCTTTAGATATAATAGACGCAGAGGCCGCACACAACGACAACGACAACGACGAAGGCGACGGAGAAATTCGAGAATTGTAGTCTACTTTACGGCATGGCTTTGCTGTCATTTCAATTGGCATCTGTGCATGATGGCAACTCTGTTCGTTAGCGTGTGTATTAATTGAAATTTGTTTTTGTGTGTCAGCTGCACAAGACGCACTCGCACTCGCACTCTGCGTCTCTGCCTGCCTCGCTCTGTGCCAATTAAAAGTTAATTTGACAAAGCGAGACATTTCAAATTAATTTTGATATGAACTGCATTTTAATTCAATTTACATGTAGTTGTTGTTCCCACTGTAGTTGGCCTTGCAGGTAGCAGAGCGTGTGCATAGTTCGTGTTTTTCAGCTGCACTAATTGGCAGCAAGCTTGAGTTAAGCACAGTTGAGTTATAGTACATATATTAAGGCATATTTGTGGCCAGGGTTGCCATTCAATTGTTTCTGCCTCAATTTGCACGTCAGCTGGCAATCAATAGTTATCGATTGTCATTCGATTAGCATTCGATTTGCCAGCATATATCATATTTGTTGCCCAATTAGCAGGCTCGCTTCTCGCCAATCACTTCTGTCCGTCATTTCGCCACGAAGTGCGTGTGCTGCAATTACCTAATGACAGCAGGGGGCGTGGCACGCCCACTCAAAGCGGCTCGAAGGCCGTTTTGCACGTCAACTTATGCCAACTGTCTGTCAGCAACAGGAGGAGCAGGAGGAGGAGGAGGAGGGTTGCCACAGCTACTGCTACTAATGCAAATGCAGCACAGCGTTGCCACTTGCCACTGGCACTCGCTGCTCGCCACTTGACGCCCCTGCCCCTGTTGCTGCCCCTTTTGTTGCTGCTGTTGTTGTTGTACAGTAAGTTTGATTACTGCCATCAGGGCTAAAGAGTGCAGCAAAGGCGGCGGGAGCAGGTCCCTCCTCCAACTTGATGGGCTGCACAATTGTGTTGATTGCGCAGATGACAAGACGCAGCAGGCAGCAGGCAAGGCAGGCAGAGCAGGCAGTCACTCTCTCGCCTGGATGACAATGAAGTGCATGCATGAATATTCTAATCAAATGAGGCAACACGAGCACACATACAGCCAGGCTTGCCAGACAGTCTGTTCGACCGTCTGGCAATCTGTCACCACACGGCCTCGTACAATTTTTGCATTGCCAACACATGTGCAGGCCTCCCACTGCCTCCCCTTTTCTCCCCTTCCTTACCCTACTCAAGTCAGCTCTGTCTGGCACTGGGCAAAGTTTCAAAGTCAGTCGACTCGCTTCGACCCGCTTCATTCGTTTCGTTTCATTCACTCACTGAAATCGAATTTGCATAATTTAACATGATGGTTGCGCTTATTCCTGTTGCCTGTCAAACCCCCCTCCTCTACCCGTCTTCAGACTGGCAGCACCTCAGTTATTGTTGTTGTTCTCCCTCCAGTTTTTCCCCCTTGCCCGCTTTTCCCAAGTCATCACCACATTTGCCGCCACATGCATCATCATTTGCATACATTTTCAGTCAGTTCGTCAGTCTGACGCTTGCTCAGTCAGTCAGTTGCTCAGTCTCTCCTTCAGTCAGTTGTTCAGTCTCTCAGTTTGTCAGTCACTCAGTCAACTCTTCCCTGTCGTTTGCCTTCATTACTTGCTTTTGCGCCGTTTACACACATTTGATTTGCCACCCCCACTCGCCCGACTTGACTCGATTTTCTTTGCATATAATTCGCCAGCCAGCAAAAGAGAGAGGTATGTGTATAGGTTGAGAGTGAGAGAGAAAGGGAAAAAATTGACGTTGATGGATTTTGGCACTTACACAGAAGACTAGCGCCCTGTCAGTGCGCCAAAAAAAAAACCCGCTTGCTTGCCCGACTGACTTTGAAGCGCATTTTAATGAAGAATGATATGTTGCCACTGCCACTCCAGACCACAGCACACCCCCCGTCCCCACAGCCATCAAATTCTCCCTTCCAGACCACAGCAGCCGCAAGCACACGGGCCACAACTGACAGTTTTCGCGGCTTTGAACTTGCCTCCTTGCGAAGGGCAATGACAACGACAAGTTTCCCCCAACTTGTTTTCCACAAATTATTCTTATTGCCGTTTTATCTGCACTTGCCTGGGTAGGCCTGAAGATCCCCAACAGCTCGAAGTACCCACAGAGAGGCGGAAGACAAGATGAATTTGATTTTGCATAAATTTATTGCCAAAATTTGACAGAAATTTGATTAAGCTGTGTACGGCAAAAAAAAAATAAATGAGCGCCAGAAAGTATGCAACACAATAATTTACTTTGCGCGCATTACTAGATATGAGTGTGTGCCTGTGTATATGTGTATGTGTGCGTGGTCTATGCTGATTTGTGAGTGACAGTATCAAATGGAAAATGTCGCTTTTAGCTTTAATTGTATTTCTCTCTCTCTCTCTCTTTTTTGTTCTCTGTTTTTATACAATTTTATGCAACTTTCTTGTTATTCTAATGTGGCCCAAAAGTAAAATAAGCAAAACAGAAAAAAACAGTAAACACATACAGAGAAAAAAACAGAAACAGAAACAGAAAACACTTGAAAAACAAACAAACCGATGGCCAGAAGTGTCGCTTTGCCACGCCCATTAATGCACAGCACGCCCATCCCACTACTCTGTGCGACACTGCCGCCTTTTCATGCATATCAAAATGGCAACAATAAACGGCAACAAAAGAACAACAATAACAAACATTAACATACAACAATAGGCGACGTCGACAGCGGCAGAGCGGCAGTCAAATGTTGCAAATGTAAGCAAAATAAATACACACACACACAGACACACACGATGGGGGGCCGCGCTAGTGTGTGTTTGTGTATAGAAGAAGGCAAAACCAAAACTTTTGACATAATAAAATGAAATGTTATTGTTAAAAAAGTTACTTGCATATTAAAACAAACGCAACTTTTTTTTTCTTTTTCTCCTGTAGCCTTGTTTATTCTGCGAGTGTGCCTCTCTCTCCCACACACACTCTCTCTCTCTCTCTCTTTCTCTTTCTCCCTGTAAAACATTCGCATAAATGCAAATGGGCAGCGTGTGAATCGCACAGCGAGCTGCGCGCTGCGAGCTGTGTAAAATGCAAACAACTTTAATTGAACTGTTTACCCGATTTTTATACCATCTATATGTACATATACATATGTATGCCACGATTTCTGTGCTGCCTGGCAAGCTGTGTAATTGTTATCGTTATATGCCAGTGAGTGTGTGTGTGTGTGCGTGATGATTATTTGGCTCGTTGCACAGCTGCTAAATTGTTGGCCCGGCTTTATCAAGCTGCTGTCCTGCATAAACAAGCGCATTGACAGCCCAACACAGCTGCAAAACAACAGTCAAGTTGTTTGTGTATATGTGTGTGTGAGTGTGTGTTTTTTTGTATGCCAAGTCTGCAGTTTCGCGTATTGAATCGCACAATAGATTTTGACCCAAATGATACTTGAATGAAGTCAAAGCGCTTGCAAAAAGTTTTTAATCTGCTTGAGTAGTTTTTATGGTAACCTCTGCGTTGCTCCTTAATTCCTATAAGTAATCCCTATAAAAAAAAAAAAATTACTCTATGCCCTCCTTATCTTTTGGCATTTCTTATAGATCTCTTAAAAATAATATACCATAATAATAATTTAAATAGTTTAAGATCTTATGCCAAATTCGCAGTGAGAACATCTTCAACTTACTCTCGTACACTGAAAGAAATATTTGATGTAAACAATATCAATTATAGCACACTACATATTATTAGGAACTATTCAAAACGTCAACACAATGAAAACTGGCAAACAACAGTTAACGAGCTCAACACGTTACGTATACGTAATATTGAAATAATTACAGATAAGATTAGGCAAGTATAGTATAGTATAGTATAGTATATAGTATAAAGTTCAGTTAGTTCAGAGAGACTGTAACTGCGTACTCACCTTTACTCGCACCGTCCGGACCCCGCAATATGGTGCACTCCTCTATAGTGCCAAATGGATGAAATATTTGTCTAACATCATCTTCGGTTTGTTGTTTGCTGAGCATGCCAACGAACAGCTTGCGATCTAAATGCTCTGTTTTTGTTTGTGTTTGTTGTTGTTGTAGTGGTGGTTGTTTTTTTTTTTTTTTTTTTTTTGTTTGTTGTCATTGTCAATATCAAAAGAGGCAGCAAAATGGAAGAGTGGCATGTGTGAAAACCAAATTGTAAAAGCCATAGAGCATTAGAGAGACAGAGAGTAAATCAGATGGTTGCCAATAGCGCAAATCAAGGTGAAAGTTACCGAATAATAATAAAAATGCCAGAAAAAGAACGGAAATGGAAACGGAAATGTGAACAGAAAAAAAGAAAAATCAAATAATACCGAAAGTCAGGCCATATGAGCGTCATAGTATATATGTGACATATATAAAGATGTAAATGCAACAGAGTTACACATTACGCAACGTTTTTATTTTTTATTTTTGTATTTGTAACGAGTAACGAACGCAGCAGGCACATTAAATTAAATTTAGTTGAGTTTATTTTTGGTTTTTTTGTTGTTTTTAAAAATTTCATGTTTTTTCAACGAGCGCAAAAATACAAGAACAAAATTAAACGGAAACAAAAAAGCAACAACATTTATTTAACGAAATTTGTTATATATTTTTTTGGTTTTTATTGTTTTTGTTTTTTTTTTTTTTTGATAATGGTGTTGGGTTTAATTTCGACACCAAAGGAGCAAATACAATTACAACATTTATTAATGTGGGTTGGGAAATATAA
Source organism: Zaprionus tsacasi (assembly GCA_018904105.1). NCBI lineage: Eukaryota > Metazoa > Arthropoda > Insecta > Diptera > Drosophilidae > Zaprionus > Zaprionus tsacasi. The sequence goes on along the minus strand of JAEIFR010000019.1, from coordinate 352,940 downwards.
GGAAAAGTTTTTGGAATTTCGGAATTGGCAAAAATTTGCAAATATGCCAAGGAAGATTTGTTTTTATATTTTCAATTTTGTTTTAAAGTGTTGCGAGGGTTGCATTAATATTTTTTTTCGGTTTTATAAAATTGAAAAGCAAAAAATTAAATTTGGTTTCAACGAAATAATTGTCAGTATTCCAATTTTGCCAATTTTGATGTTTTTTTTTTTGTTTTCAATTATTTATATATACGAAATATATATATTTTTTTTTCATATAGAGCACGAACAAGTGTTACATAAAAAGGAAAGAAAAGAAGATAAAAATGGGTGATATTTAGTAAAATTGTCGCACATATCTTTTTTTTTTTTTTTTTATGTAACTTACAACTTACAAAATGGAAAATGTCATATGACAATATAACAAGTAGCTAAGTATATATGTATATAGAGATATATGTAACACAATAGGTACACACGCACGCACACATACGCAAGAATCGATCACACACACACAACAGAGCTACAAGTTTATATAGACATTAAGGGGTAACAGTTTAGCCACTACTTGGAATAGAATTAAAATAGATTTGGGTTTTTTATGTTTGTTTTTTTAAAGTAGAAGATAGATTTTTAATAGCTTAAAACAAAAGTGATGCGCAACTAGGGAAGAGCGAGTCGAAATTTTGACTAGGAAAGTAATCTTATGTCAGATATATAAGTAATTTGTGCATAATGCGAATTTCAATTGATCTTAACTCGGTAAACTTAACTTATAGCTGAATATCTATATATATAATCTTAACTGTTGGAAATATAAATAGCAATTTAACTTTTAATAAAGTCTTTTTCCCATTTTATTCGGCTGTGAAAAAGGTTGACAAAATCAGATACTCATGCCAGCTAGAATATCGATAACAGAACGTCCAATTATTGCCAAAACACTTGGCACACACACACACACGTAGAGTATATAAAGACAGGAGGCGGTAATAATGGGGGCAGCAGCTGCTGCTGTTGTCGCGTTAAAGTGGCAAAGGCAATCGAAGTAGAAAATAACTAATACGACACGTTAGCCAGCCGTGAAGCACACACTCTCACACTGGCCTGCAGGCAATTGTCTTGTCCCAGCGTAAGCCTAATGGCATTTGGGCCCAAGCTTGCCTCGGCCTGCTCCCACCTCCTCAAACTGGGAGGCTAAGCACGTGCAATAAGCCAAACAACGCCCGTGGCATGCTAAACAACACGGAAACCAACCAGGCAGAAGGGGTCTCCCTTTCGAGTGGGCACAATGTGTGGGAAAGGCCAAAAGGGTTGTACCACAGGCTGCAGTCAAGTGGGGGGCCAGCTTAATAAAAATGTAAAGCACGTGGAGCGACAGACCCAGAAGGTAAGCAGCACCAAAGGTGAAGCAGGAATAGTGCAAGGCACACACAAACACTCACACACACACACACACACACACACACACTCTCCTATGAAATGGCATAGTTCAACTGGCTGTTAACAGTTGCGGCGCCAAAAAGCAGACAATGTGGAAAACGAAAAGAAGAAAAGGCCAGAGGAAAAGCTACTCGCTCCACGTGGAGTTGGAGTCGAAGGGACAAGCGAAAAAGGATTTGCACAGTGTTTGGTCGCCGTTGCAGCAATTTTCTGCAATTACCGAGGCGCACAGGTGCCTGGCAGCACTGGCAGCACTGGCAGCTCTGACAACCCTGGCAGGACAGTGCCGGCATAAAATGCACACAATTTTCAGTGATTCCTTTTTTGGCTCAGCCCAGTGAAAATAATATTAGAGGCCATTAGGCTCATATAGACAAGTTAAGTGGCTCTTTTTAGTGTCGCCTCGCCTGCTCTCTTGCTCATCTCCAGCTTTAGCTGTATCATGTGCCACATGTACATGTATGTCTATGTGTGTGTGGGTTTTTAGATTTTATTTTATGCCTCGGCTGTTGCCAAGGCAAAAGAAGTCATTAACGTGTCGTTGTCTTTGATGCTCGTGCTCGAACAAGACCAAAAAACAAAAAAAGAGAGAACCAAATTAAATTAGTTAACCACATGGCAACTCTGTCTGTCAGACAGACAGAAAGAGAGAGGCAGATATAGAGAGAGAAAGAGAGAGAGAGAGCACAACGTGCAGGCACCACTAATTGTTGCATGTTGTGTTTTTCTCTTGGCTTATCTCTTTGGGACCTGCCTTAGGGGGCCGCGCAGTCAGCTCGAAATGCGCTCCAGACAAGTAATTGTGTTTTAACCGGTGAAAAGGCCAACCAGTCAGCCAGTCAGGGAGCCAGCTATGTCGCGTCTATAAATTATACAAGAAACGGTTAACAAAGCGAGCGAAAAAAAAGAGAAAATAAACACAGAAATAGCAGAAGAAACGAGTAGGGAAGAAAAAAAAAAAAGAAGATGTTGCTGACAAAGCTCAAAACTCATGTGTTCCCATGTTCCTTATTCATGGGATTTTTTGCCTCGCCTTCTCCATTCCTTTCATTTATTTTTACAGCTGCCTTTTGGCCGGGCACTTTTGCCAATTGACATGTAAATTGACATTTAATGGTTGCTAATGAGCGTCTGAGGATTAGTTCCTCGTCTCTCGCTCTTCTCACGTCTATTTGCATAGGTGCTAAAGAGCATGGGGAATTGAGGGAACTCAGCTGGAATCTTCTAATTTGTGAAGAAATTTCCATAGCGTGGTCTGTTGCTTATAGACCAGATATTAAGGTGCACAGTATAAAGTTATTTAAAGTTCCTTATATTTATTTGGGATTTCCACAGGTACTCTAAGATTTCTCATATGATTATCAAATTATAACATATGCTTCCCTCAATCCTCTACATATTCTTACTCATTTCTGCTCTTTGCTTGAAATCTTTGTAATTATTTAGGATTTCCATTATGAGATTTTCATCGCTGTCATCTTGTGATTTCCTTACATGTTACTTTTGATCTTTTTCCTCCCCTGCCTGTCCCTCTGCCTGCCTGCTATTAATTTCTTTAGAGTCTTTGCAAACAACTTGCTGCCGAATTGCAGCTAATAAATCATTAAGCAAACAAATAAATACTCCATTAATTTTCACAGCTCTAAAGATGCCTGTCAGCTGCAGGAAGTAATCTTGGATTTGCAACGACAGAGAGAGAGACAGAGAGAGAGAGAGAGGGAAATCGCCTTCTAATGCGACCAATTCATGACTGAAAACTCTTAATCAGATTATGATGGACGGCTCTCTGCAGCAGGTCTGTGCATAACTCAAAATGCCATGTAAATATATTTAAGTTATTAATTATTTTGTGGGCATTTTCAAAGCTGCTCTCTAATTACAAACTGAGACGAGGCTTCGAATAACATTTGTTTAGCAAAAATTGATTAAAATCCAAGTGCGATGTAGACAAACATGGCCAGAGCTTCCCACACTTTGTATCTGTTGTTATGTCGGCAATTTGTATCTGTATCTGTATCTTTAACTTGTCCAGCAGCTGCACGCTGCAATTTGTATTCGTTCATGTTTATTTTGCAATAAATTATTGAAATTGTAATTACTTAGGCAGGAAATTGTAGGGCGGGTGGGAAATGACTCAAGTCGTCTAATATTATCGTTCTCGTTTCTTTCCTTGAATGCAAATTTAATCAGTAAGGTAATATCGATTGAAGGGGTATATACGTATATACCTCGCTCTTTTTTCGTACTGCTCCATGATTGATGATTTAATGGGACTCGCACTAATTAATATGTAATTAGCGCCTTGCGCTCTCAACAATTGACATTCATTTGACAGGCACACGAAATGGGGGGGTGGCTGATTTAGAAGTCTGAGGAGCACGCTGAATTATTTAAATGATGCGCCCCAGCTATATTGAATTCCAACTTATGTTTATGCAGAAACTTGATCCTCGATTATCACTCCAGCCACAACCGTAGGTCGCCACTTGGCAGCCATTTTTATGGCAGTCTGCCTGCCTTGCTGGCATCCCGACTGGCATCCTGACTGGCATCCCGGCAAGCTGCTGCTGCGAGGTGTCAGTATTTATACAGCAAATAAGCTAAATTTTTCCTTTATGACTCCCACCAGGGTTGCCCTTCCCACTCTGAATATATATCCGGGGCCAACGTTGCCAGACAATTGTGTGGCAATTGTCAAAAGTCTGCCAGGCGACAGGACGTTGCCAGCCTGCCGCCCCCCATTGCACTGACGTTTATATATGACTGGTGATAAGTCAGCGTCGCCCAAGACGTTGACACCAAGTGCAAGTGGGGTCGACGTGGCCTGCGGGAGAAAAGTCTCCCTCTCTCCCTTCCTCCCTTCCTCCTCCCTCCACCTTTCACTGACTGTTTCGTGTCTCATTTGGCGCTTTGTTGTCGTTGCGATGCCATGGAATCCTTTGGGTATATTTCAGGGGGGAGTTTATTTGTCAGTTTGAAAATTTCCAGTTGAGCATAGGCTGGGGACATACACACACACAGACAGGCACAAAAGTCGGGCGTGCAAACGACATGAGGAGTCCAAGTCAAGAAGTCATCAGACTCAGAGAAGTAAATTAGTTATTAGCGCTGTAAGTAGTTGAAAAGTTGCACAACTCTGCCCAGGGTTGCCAGGGGTTAAGGGTTCGACTCCTTTGGCATTGGCATGCCGAAAATGGCGCTAAAATGCGCCTAATTGTTAATTAGTGTCAGCGTGAATTAGTATTTACAGCATGGCAGCCCCAAGAAGACAGACCAACAGACTTTCAGACTGAAGGAGAGAGAGAGAGAGAGGTTTATCCCAATGTGGCTAGAGTGACAGAGTCAGAGAACCTTTCGTTGGTCGCATTTTTAGGCATTTTGCATGGCAAACCGAAGTTTTTGTTTGCCAGCACAACGGAAATTGTACAAAAGTCAACGGCAGAAAGCCGAAAGTTTGTCTTCAGACTCAGCTCTTTCCATACTCGACTCTCTACTCTCCACACTGGTATTGAAGTGTTAATTAATATTGAAAAGGATCAAGTTTTGTGCGACTTTGGCTTTGTGTGCGTCAGGCAAATGAAAATTGAAAAGGAATCCGGCGAGAGCCCAAGTTGGGGCTAAAGCATGCTGAAATTCCACGAATTCTTTCCCGCTTTAAAGATGCGACTTGTCCAAATAAATTATCATATATTAAATTTATATTTAAATTCATAATTATATAGCCAGCACAACGGCAATAAATATGCAGCTGCAGCAGGCAGGCAGGCAGACAGCCAGAAGATGCCTGAAAATGGAGAAGGCAATCTTGACATGTCATTAACATTTCATGTGCACCTTCGTCTTGTCTTTTACCAGCCAAACGAGAGAGAGAGAGAAAGAGAGGGAGCGAGAGCCCGCACACACAGCCGGCGTTGACTATCACACTAAAAGTCAATATAAAGTAAAATTTTTTTTACGACCCACGGGATTATCATTTTGCGCTGCAGCTTGACATGAAATTGGCTGCACTGTGGGTAACCAGAAATTGGCTATAAAAGCAAAGAGCGACGACCAAAAGGTGCTCGCATCGCTCTCTTTCCCTCTCCCTCTAGCTATCTCTCTCTCTCTCTCTGCTTCTCTTCTGCCGCGCAAGGTGTTCTATAAAAAAATATAGAAATTTTTATTTTAAGTAGTGACGCGTCAGGGATAATGTTAATGGCACATAGCATTTTCATTTCAAACGCATAAAACTGTCCGCCAGGAAAATGTTTAAAGAGGGAAAGAGAGTAAAGAAAATGCAGAGGAAAACGAGAGCTGCAAAAGCAGTGCAGAGAAGAAGAAGAAGAAATGTCAACCCAAAGCGCAACCGCTTTTAGATGGTTCTTTGTCGCTTTATGTGCGCAGATTTCGCTCTTTTATTATAAATATACATATGTATACACACACACACACAGCTACAGATATATGTATAATATGCGGAACGCGGGTATCTCTCTTACGATAAAGTGGAATTTAAAGTTTATGAGCGAGACAACGCAGGAGAAGGAGGAACTCAGAGGACTCTTCTCGCTTCTCGCATATGCCGCATGCTTTATAATTATATGGCCGGCATTTTTTTATAACCCCAGGAATGTTATGTGCGCTTTGACCCGGCTAGCCTCAGGGAAACTCAGCTGAAGATTGCCTGTTATAGGCAATAGACGAGCACATAAAGTTCCACCATGAAAATGGCCACACAATTGTTATGCCAACCCTCGGAGCGAGGCACTCCCAGAGCGAGAGAGAGAGAGAGAGAGAGAGAGAGATATGAAGTAATAAACCATGTCTGCTTGAGATGGAGAAGACTTTAAATTTTTCACAATTTAAAATTCAAGAAAGATTCAACTTAAGTTAGTCTACACAAACACACATAGAACAGACAATAGATAAGATTAAAGATATGCTTACTTTTAGAAACTTTGTATACCGCACTCTGCAGTGTGCTCATTAGTAGAGTAGCTTAGCACGGGGTGGGAATGTTGATTCGCAATAGATTTGTCGAATGTCTTCGGGTTTTAAATATACTCTCTACAAGATAAACTTGAACTTGCTCTAGTTACATAGGTTGTTAGTTAGGTGTGTGGCTTGGCCTAATTGAAATCCCTGTAGTCTTATTAAAATAGTCTCTTCACTGGATCAGGTTAATGTTTGTGTAAAGCTCACGAATGTTGCGTTTCTAGGGGACTAAGTTCATTTGCACTACGCGGCGTATGAGTAACGTATTTCTAACAATTGAATAACTTCTCTAATTCTCTGTCTATCTGTCTGATATTAACATATACTACTTTTGGCTAATTATTGTAGGTTATGTTGGCTTCGTTATTCCCAGCAACGTCGTCAAGTGTTTCCATATTGTTTCGCAGCTGCAGCCCTTAGTTGCTGTCATTTGCCTGGCCGATTGCTAGAATTTCGATTATGATTTTATTTTATTTTGTTTTCGGTTTTCGTTTTTTTTTTTTTTTTTGATTTGGATTGAGTGTTGATTTTTCGCGTATTTTTATGCGTATTTGATTTGTTTGTCGTTTGCGAAAAAGAGAGAAAAAAAAAGAGAAAAAGAAGGAATAAATAAAATTTTTATAATCTCTGTTGTTGCTTTTTTTTTATTGATTTTTTCATGATTTCTGTGTGTGGTTTAAATGTTGTTGCTTACTTTTAATTAATCATCTGTTTATTTTTGTTCTTGTTTTTTTTTTTTTGTTTTTGCTGTATGCACTACAGAAAACGCAAATTACGAACAACTTAAAATGTCACAACAATATTGAAAAATGATTTTTTTTTTCATTTAAGTTTTTATTTGGTTTCTTAATTGGGGTAAATAGATGACACAACATTGAAATTGAATTTGATATACTCATCTTTTATGATATTCATAGTTTGTTTACGCACAACATCAATGAAACAACAACATTGAGATATAAAAATTTTATCATTAACAAAACATAACCGAAACTTACAGAAACAAAGAAGAAGAAGAGGAAGTAGAGGAACAGGAATAATAAGAAACATTTGTGTTAATCAACAAAAAAAAAAAAAAAACGATAACTGAAATTGAGTTAAGAAAACGTTTCGAATGACAGAAGCATCAAAGTTCAATAATTTGATAGAGTACACGCACGAAATAGATAGATACATAAGGAAATACATATGATATAAAATGTAAATTACACGACAACAACACACGGCATATAGTAAAGAAATATGGAAAATGTGTGATATTCTATATTTAAATATATATATATACTATAATAATATACTAAAATCTCTAACTAAATACTAAGCTAGGTCAACTCTTAAAATCTTATCCGCTCGTAGTCTTATAATTATGTCCCATATGGCTTTCCATAACTAATTGAAAATCTATTGCCTGGCTGAGCAAATAGCAAATAACTCAAACTGTTTCGCAAATCAATGCAAAACTTTCTCAGCAAGTTCTTAGGAAGCGTAGCAAAACACCTCAACACCTTGACAGCTCGGAATGCCGCAAACAAACAATTGAACCGATAAACAATAACAACAACAACAAGAAGAGTAGAGAAAAGGAGAGAGAGAAAGGGGAGAATGGGAAACTGAAACAACCTCAAGTCAGACGTCAATCAAATTGCGAGGCAAGTTGAGAAAATGCTTCAATAAACTTGTCTTACATAAAACATTTTAATTAAATTATATTTTCTCTATATGCAGTCATGTGAGTGCAAGTGTGTGTGTGTGTGTGTGGGTGCGTTTGTGTGTGCAATATTTATCAATATTCCTTAGTTGGGGTGGCAAAAACAAGAGTCATCACAATAACCATACGTCTTCGTCTAGCCCCCAGACACTCACACTCACACAAAAGTGTTTTAGCGTTCGCAATGTACATACATCATTCATTTACACGCACACAGGACAGGGAGAGAGGAAGAGAGAGAGAGAGAGTGAAAGAAAGGGAGAGACTGCTTGCAAGCAGAGGAATTACTTAGATCAAAATGACACTGGCTGAAAGTTGTTTACGGAATATTGAATACATAATCTTAGAAATCTTAGAACTTAAAAATATTGGATTAATCTGGAACACAAGTAAATCTCAGTGATAACAAGGCCAACAACAGATGAAATTGTTCACTAAATATATTTTATTATTTTAAGATATATCTTTCTTTTTTAAATACAATCGATGGTAGCAACAGAGCATTCTGCTTTCCTTCTCTCTCAATCTTAATCCACCTTGTCACTTTCAGCTGGTGTCATTGTACCATGACGCCTTGACTAAGAGCGAAGCCATGCTCAACTTTAATTTAATTTTTGCGGTTGCTGCCAGCGACGCTGCTGTTGCTGCTGCTGTTGTTGCTGTTGCTGCTGTTGTTGTTTATTTTGTTTGCTCGTTGCGCGCAATTAATTGAACTTGCAGCGAGTTCCCTCACTCCTCCAGCTCCTGCTCCAGTCTCAGCCTCAGTTGCAGACTATTGACAGCCTTCAGGGTGTGGTAGATTGGCAGTGGGGAGTGGATGGAGATCGGAGAAGGGGGGGACTGCGTATTGGTGTGGTTGTGTCGATGAACACTTAAGCCGCACTCAATGCAGCCACAGTTGACGTCGCTCTCTGTGCTCGTTTACCCGTTACGCTTTTCGGAATTTAACTAAGACAAACACCACAACGATAACAACAGCAGCAACACACAGCAGCAACAGCAACACACAGCAGCAACAGCAACTACAACGGACAACCGAGAACTACACTAACAAGTTGTATAGTTTGTTGCCTTTCTACTTTTCTGTTTCCACTCTCTCTCTATCTCTTTCTCTCTCTGTTTTGCCGTCTCTGTTTCTGTTTCTGTTGCAGAGAAACGCTTGCGGGACTTATGTTGGCTTAGCAGCAAACTTGTCTAAGCTGGGGCCAAGTAGGGATGGCTAAAATGGAGTAAGAGAGTAGTCGCTTTTGCAGGGCTTTCGCAATTACAATTACGCATAGCGAAGAAAGAGAAAGAGAAAGAGAGAGGGAGAGAGCAAGCGGAAGTGGTTTAGCTAGAGGAACAAGTGCCACAAGAAGAATGGCACGAACAGTAATTGTAATGGCTGACAAAGTAGGCAAAGCATTTAGCAATATAACGGACATTTGCTCCAGAACAATAACAACAAGAATATATTTTGTGAAACTGAATTTAAAATTCTAGACAAAAGAGAAGCCAAAGTAAATTGTAAGCGAATCGCTTTTAAAGCAACTTTCACTCACTTTCTGAGCTGCGAATACGTTAGAATTTATTAGAAGAAACTTTCAGTTTTATTGCTTCATAGATCTTCGATTTATATTCCCCCCAGAAGAGACCCTTAAACCGCCTACAACATTAGCAGCGTCTTCGACTTTGTGGTCAAGGCTTCTACTGCTCGTTACGCGTCTGACCCAGCTAGTTGCGAACGGGAGAGGGAGGGGAAGAGAGATGGCCCTCTAAAACATATTGCACAATTACTTGGCACACACACACGCACACACATACACTACCTGAACATTTCTATACACGCACAATATATAGCTAACGAAATTTATGTTATTGTTTGTCTGGCAACCCGCAGCAGTTCTCGGACTCTCAACTTGGACTAGCACAACCTTTAGCAGGCGAAGGACTGCCATATTATTTGCACATATATTACACACACACACACATACGTTTTTTGGTGTGTGTGAGAGCGGGAGAGAAAGGAAGAGAGAGAGAGAGTGGGAGAGTCAGTGCGCTGTGTTGCAACATTTTATTTATCGCACTGGCCATAAAATGCACGCTGGGGGCATTTGTAACAATTTTCAGACACACACAACAATGGCAACAGCTTCTGCCAATTCCCCTTGTTCTGGCCCACTCCTTTCTGAAATCCCTCCCCCCTGCCCCGTGTATGTATAAGCATTCTTAGTCAGGTTAAAATATTACAACATCATGCTTAAAAGTCACGTTTAAACGCTGACGACGTCGGCGCCGAAAGATTATTGCATTTTAGAGCCCTCTCTGCCTTTCTTTCTACCTCTCTCTCTCTCTCTTTCTCTCGCTGCAGCTATGTCTGTCTCGCTCACACGCTGCACACCTGAGCAGCGCACACAGGAATCACAAACAAACGTAGTTCATTTCATTCAGACAACGTCGGCGTCTACGTCGACATCGACGTCGACGTCTGCCTCTGCGTCTGTCTGCCAAATAAGTAATAGTGTTGCAACGTGCCTGCCGCATTTTATTTCCTTCTTGGGGGAGAGATAGAAAGAGAGAGAGAGAGAGAGAGAGAGAGAGAGACAGGGTAGTTGTGGGTGCTTGTATAATTCGTGTGTTACGAGTGAAAATTTTATACTCGTAGTATATGCTTGATGTCTGATTGAATTGAATTGGTGCCCGTGCCCGCCGTGACTCTGACTCTGATTCCGATGTCGTTTCCCCGTCCCCCCTAACCGATCCGATCCGATGCCGATTGCTGTCTCTGCTCGTTTTTGGCTTTTGCGGTTACGAAACCAATTTATTTGCTTCTCCTGCATGTGTATGCGTGCGTTTAAGTGTGCGTGTGTGAGTGTGCACAAGGTGCTTATTTATTTTAAACTGTAGCTTGATAGGCAGCTGAGAGATATGTGAGAGCCCCAAAATGATTTCATAAGATGAATATACAAATTTGCACATATTTTTTAGGCAAATTTGAAAGGGGGAACACACACATGTACACTTTGTATGCTGCCAATAGCAAATTGTGTACAATTAGGAACATTTTCGAGAGTTTAGAAAAAGGATGCAGCTTAAGAGATTTGCCAAACGAAATGACAAAGAATAAATCGTATAAACCTTTTGCAAACTCACACAAATATGCTACATAAAAGCAAATAAATATTTAAATTGAATTCAACTTATATCGTATTGCATTTTTTGCAGAATTTCATTTAAATTTCACATTACAATTTTCGAGAATTTGGGTAATTTCTTCTGCACACAGCTCACGTAACAGAGAGAGAGAGAGAGAGAGCTCTCAGTTTTTTACTGAGATTACGCAGAACTGAACACGAAACTCAATTTTACTTTAATAAATATTTCAATATATATTTGAGAGACGAGTCAAGGACTCTCGTACGCCCACGCACTTATGGTAGAGAGGGAGAGAGGCCGCATTTATAAAGGCCTGAGCCAAGTAGCTGGCTGGCTGCCTGGCTGGCTGTCTGCTTGTCACACGCCCTGGTGCCATTGTAAATGGAGTCAAGAAAGCAAAAGTCACTTTTTCAATTTTCAAAATTAAAAAAAATTCTACGCACACACGAGTAAATCACTAAGTTACTGTGTCGCATTGATAAACCCTTATCAAGTGGGGCTTTTTTTCTGCACACACACACACTGCGAAACACGTTGACACATTGTCACAGGGCTACGAAAAAAGTCACTAAACGAAATGCAGAGACGCTCTCTCGCTGACGAGGGTGAGCGGCGCCAAAAAGCATTGCCTACTTTTCGGCGTGAATTTAAAAGGGACGCAACGCAGCAAAGGCCTGGCCTGGGGTTGGCAGCTGAGCTGAGCTCGTTTTGGTTGGGATGGAGGGAGAGAGGGCGAGGGGAGCGGGGGTTGCTGTTATGTAGCGCGCATATTAAAATCTATAAAATATGCTCGTGACTGCTTTACGACTTGAGAGCTCAAAGCTAAAAGCAAAACCAGAAGCGGGCACAACCAGCAAAAAGTTCAATATTTGTAAATCTTTTGCTCATACGCTGGCAGTCGCTTGCTCTCTCTCTCTCTCTCTCTCTCTCTCTCTCACATTCTCCTTCTCTTTTTTTTATTCCTGTCGCACTTCTTCTCACACTTATGGCTGAGCTCGTTCTTTATGGGTTAATGGTGCGAAAACGTGACTTAATGTTCGTGTGTAAAATTTGTGTTTTTTTTTTCTTCTCCTTCTTCTTCTTCTCTTTCGCTTCATTCCTTTTGGCCCTGCACCATAAGAGTTATGTGCGGGTGCGTATACAGGGGTATGTCCCGAACACGTGAGTGTGTGTGTGTGTCTGTGTGCGAGGAGTAGGGGCAATGTAATGGAGAGTCGCAGCTGTTGTGCAAAGGTCAAAGCAATTTGAGGCGCCCATCGTGCGACGATGGCTTTTAATAGAAATGTCAGACAATTGGGTGCCAAGAGCAGGGCAGGGATAAGGGCAACGAAACAGCTTTAAAATCCGCTAAAAGAAAGCTAAATCTGAAAATTGAAAAGCTAAGGGAGCGAGAGAGAGAGATAGAACCAGTTAGTAAGGCTACAGTCGAGCGCGCTCGACAGTAAGATACCCTTCGCCTAATTCCCAAAATTCGTTCAAAAGAAAAACAATTTTTGTTCACAAATCATAGGGGGACCCTTACATAAATTTTCGAAATATCGAACAATTTCAAAAAATTTATTTTGCTATTTTTTAACGTAGTAACATTAGTGAGTAAAGCGACGCAAATATATCATTATATTTTATATATTTCCCTTTATTTTTGTAGCTCTGAGAGTAGAAGGAAACTTTGTTGGCTTTCAAATATCGCCCTCTTTAAACTTATCCAATTTGCTGACTGTCTATAAAGTGCACTCGGCTCATTAGTGAAAACTTTTTGGAACTCAACCAAAATGTTGTTTGCCTCGAAGCGTTTAAAAATTTCATTAACTCACTTGACTTGCCAGGCGTCATTTAATTATCTCTCCCTCCTTCTCGCTCGCTCTCTCTCACTCTCTGTGCGCTTTAGCGTAAATGACAAATCCTTATGCTAAATATGCTTAATGCAGCATACACACAGATACACACACACACATGCACACACAGCTTACAACGTGCTGTACATATGCTTAATGAAGCTTATAACTCTCGCCGTCTCAGTGTATTGCCTCCCGCTAGCTCGCTGACTCTCTCACTCCTGCTCTCTCTCCCTCTCTCTCTCTCTCTCTCTCTCTCTCTTTCTTTGCTGCTCACTCCTTGCCCACATGCAACACGTACACGTCCTGACAATCCTGGCAACAGGCAGCATATGCCAAGCACGCAGGCCCGCCAGGCGAAATAATTATAAAGCGCTCAAAGCGGAAGCTGCAACGGAAATGTTACCTGGCAAAGCACGTGCAGAGCCAGAACACTCGCTCGGGAGCAGGAGCTGGGAGGGAGGGCAGGAGAAAGGCGTAGGGACTTACTGCCTCTGCGGGTGCAAATTCTAGCACTGGCTGCGTTTAGTTTAGCATAATGACAGGCGCAGCACAGGCGAACGAACGCCTCCGAACTGAGCTACAGCTGCCTGTTCCTCCCGCTTCCCGCTCTGCTGCCCCACCCCACTTCCTTCTGCCTTTTCCCATTGCAGTTGCACGTGCTATGCTCAACGTTGCCACATGGCAGCCACTAAACCAAAGCCACATTAGCTCGGCAGCAAATGTGGCAAAGCGTGTTAATAACTCAACTGTGTGTGCGAGTGTGTGTGTGTGTGTGTGTGTGTGAGAGTGTGTGCATGGCACTGAGTGCACTCTCTGCACTTGGGGGCACATGCATTTAAGTTTTGGGATTTCATAATAAACTTGTGCCTGCTAAACATGTGTGAGAGTGCGAGGAGGCAAGGAGGAGGCAAGTTTGTCGTCATCATCGTGTTGCCTACTTCTCGGCGCCTTCTTGGCGTGTAATGGAGCATGCTGCTGTTGCAGCTAAAAGCCGAGAAAGAGAGAGAGAGGGAGAACGAGAGAGAGAGAGAGAGAGAACTGCGGCACAAGCTCGCATATTTCCATGCATTATGCATAAATTCGTTTCATCGCAGTCTCGAGCTGAGTGGGCTCCTTCGTTCTGGCCTCGTCTTGGGCCTAATTTGTTGCATAATTAAGCGTGTAGTCGTCTGTGAGGGAATTCTACTTTTTACTACTCTTTCAGCAGCCTCCCCTCTCTCTCTCTCTCCTGCCAAGAGTTTTGTTTAGGCAATTTGGGCAAAGAGGCGGAACACATAAGTGCGCAATGCAATTTTGTGCAGCGTGGCTAAACAGGCTATAGAGCAAGTTGTTTAGTGTTGGTAAATGCCAATTTGCAGGTAGTAGAAGGGCAGTACTTCGCAGCTAACCTTACCAAATCTGATAAATATGGTTAATATGAATTTATGAAGACATTTTTGATAATCTTTTCACAATTGCATAAGATATCTAAAGAATGTGCGAAGAACTTAAGTTTAGTTGCTTAATCACAATTAGTAGGTAAGGAAGAAATACATATATACTCTGTCAGTTATTTTAAAGATACGATAATTAACGATATCGATTGAAGCTGCAACTTGAAGGGGAAACTAGCTAAAACTTGCCACACGTTGCGGACACTTTAAGTATGTGGCTCGAATCTTGTCTAACCACCCTCAGTCCCAGTACAACGACCACGCCCACCTCCTGACTGCCTGCTTGCCCCTCCCCTTTCTGCCCCACTGCTGTCGCGCTGTTCTCTAACTGTTTCAATGCTTTTGTTAACATGACGCCACAGAAAACTAACAAAAATCTATACACATACACACACACACACTAGCGCGTGGAATAGAAACCGCAGCACACCTTTAACGCAACCACAATGTGTGTGTGCGGGTGTGTGTGTGTGTGTGTTCTTCATTATTATTGTTGTTGTTGTTGTTATTCGTTCTTCCTGCTCTCGTCACGCGGCACATACGAGTATTATTTTTGTCGCATTGTTTGCTTTCTCCTTCCGCCTGTCGTCGCCATTGTTAGCGTCTTTTTTCTCTTCCCCTTTTCTTCTTTCCCTTTTTTTTTTGACAGCGTCTCTTCGTCTCTGTTTTTGATTAAGCTTCGTTCTCCTTGTTGCTGCTGTTGTTGTTTCTGCTCTGCTTCGATTTTGGTCACTAATGAGCAGCGCTAAAAGCGCAGAGAACTCGAGAAGGGCGTGACGATAGGTGGGCGGACAGGGCCAGATAACTTTCTACCAGGAGTGAGCATATATATAGGTATATGTGTGTAGGAGGATGGGAAGTGGGGTGGACAGTAGGGTGGGCAGGGTAAACATTGTATTTTATTTGTGTTTACGTTTTTAACAGCTTTGACAGGCGGCTGTTATCCTTTCTAACACACACACACACACGCCGAGAGAGAGGGAGACAGACACACATGGCTAGATACACACGCAGACACTGACAAACTGCCAGGCATTGTTAGCACAGATTTGGGTCAATATGTTTTCGGCCGGGCCAAGGAACAAGCAACTCCCGCAGCTCGTTGGCTTTGAGCCTCCTTTCGTGCCCGTGCATTGACAGCATTTTTCATTTGCCTAATGAATTCAATTATTTATTTACCTTGAGTTATTTCTTTAGCCAGTCTCACTGTCTCTCTCTCTCCCTGCTTCTTCCCCTCCCTCTACTACACACTGTCTTCTGATTTGATTTTGCGTGCCCGAGTTTATTTAATTTGATATGGCAGTAGGCAGGCAGGCAGACAGAAAGAAGACAGCCAAGTCGGCATTTCTAATTAATTCAGTACAAATTACATGGCGTAGCCCCAGGGCAAGGGAATGTGGCAGGGGTAGGAGCAAAAATAAAAATGGAAATTTAATTAATGTAAAAGCTTATATAATTGGAAATTGAAGTCAAATTAAAAGTGTGCGACAGCACACAGCGAGCCTGCCTGCAGCCTCAATTTGCTGCAACTGACATGGTTCCAAGCGCAAAATTAATTAACACTCTCCACGCACACACACACACACACACACTATGCTACACGGCTTGTTATATTTGTATAAAAATACAATTGAATTTAAAAAATGACAGTGTAAATTATGAAGAACAAATTAACAATCATAATTTAAATATTTCCACACACACACACACGCAGAAACACAATGTGACCAAATAATAAACTAATTAAATCAACAGTCGCCCATGGGTGCCATCTTTAACAGTGACGCCCTCTATGCGCGAAAAATTTGCATTACGATTTGACAATTTAA
This sequence comes from Zaprionus tsacasi, assembly GCA_018904105.1. NCBI lineage: Eukaryota > Metazoa > Arthropoda > Insecta > Diptera > Drosophilidae > Zaprionus > Zaprionus tsacasi. Next base: position 336,598 of record JAEIFR010000019.1, on the reverse strand, counting down.
TTGAAAAACGCGAATACGCTGTAAAACAACGAACCACGGGAAGGGTATATCCAACGAGAAGGAAGAGATATAAATATTTGCTAAATTGATGCCTAACTTAGCTATGCCAGACAGAACGTGCTTTCGATATATCAATAAATATCAACTCAAGGGAGGGGTGTTTCTTATCTTTCTATGCATGCAAAGCTTCCCTGCTGACTGATACAGTATCTTCAAACTGACAACATTCATAAACGAGACAAACCAAACAACGACAAGTAACTGGAAACTCTGCTGCTTATCAATTTCTACTACTAACTCTGCGACTTAACCTCTAAATTATGTATCAATCTATCCCAACATTAGTAGACATAATTGTAGAACTTACTGTGAACTTAGTTTTCTATGTGATATATGGAAATACGAGCTTGGCACTTACCTAAAAGGAGAAAGAGAGAAGGAGAGAATAAATATTTAGTTAAATATGCCAAAATAGTTTTCTATATAATCAATAATCTAAAATTGATGACGTATACGCAGTGTTGCCCGAACTTAACGAGGAATTTCACACGGTACACGCTGTTTGTATTTGTGCAACGTGTTGCTGGTTCAGTTGCCGCCACACAGTCAACCACATACACTCATACACAGCACACACACACATACACACACGCATACTAAAAAATAATATTTGCCGTGTGTAAATGCCACACTTCTATAGGTAACCAAAAATTTGTTTTATTTTCATATTTATTTTCCGGTTCTTTTATTTTCGCCTGCTCTCAACAGACGCCGATATCAATCCCATGTTGAGCTCGCTTTCTCTCTCTCTCTCTCTCTCACTCTTACTCTCACACGCTCGTCATACACAAGCGACTGCCCTTTTTTTTTCTGGGGCTTTTCAATTTCACATATAGCAAATATTTTTTATGTTTTCCTCGCCTCATCTCATCACCATCTCGGCCTGGCCAACTCCCCAGTGCCCTCTTTCACATCGTTTTCATCTCTCTCGCTGTTGCTGTTGTTCTTGTTGTTGTTATATTTTTTGTGCCATATTTTACATGCAAATCGAATTTTCCTCAATTTTAATTGGATTTTTGATTGGTTATACTTGTGTTTATATACGCACAACTCGCTGGATATACAGATGCAGCCAACCCCTCGATATAGTTCGGTTGGTAAGCAGCGTATTTGTTCGGTATTCCTCTCTGTTGGTTGGAGGGGTATAGTTCAATCAATCCCTACTTGAATTTGTTTTTCTTTTTTTTTGTTAGTTAGCGACATGCTGTAAGTTATCAACTTACAACAAAATCACAAAAGTTAAACAAATCTCTGCGCAAAATATGCATATTTCAAGTGCACACTAAAAAGTTGTTAAACAAACAATAAGAGCTCTTTGATATGCGAGTAGTATTTGCGATGATTCAATGCGAATGAGTAGGGATTTATGGAATTGAAAATGTTATTGTGAAAGAGAGTGTGTACATTAGGCAAAATTATTGGTTATATTTGAAAAAGAATTGAATTTTCCTTCATATTATCATATAGTTTTATTATTTTCTATATATATATTTATGGCGACATTTATTTAACATGCATGACTCCCACCCCATACATTTTTAAGCAATGACACATTTTAGCCTAGACAACAACCCACCCACCAAAAATGTGTACACTGCCTCGTTGCTCTGGCAATTAACCGAGGCGCTATGGCAATTTGTACAAAGTTTTAATTGAAGACGACACGGCAAATGTCTATATTCGCATCCCCTTCTGCCTCTCCGGCTTCCTCTGAGGTACTCGCATGCCACAGTGGGCGTTGCTGTATGTAAATGTTAAACACGCTTTTGAGTTGCCTCGCGGGCATTACCAAAATGATGACACCCGCACTCGTGCCTGTCTCCATGCTCCATTTCCATTGTCGTTCCCAGTTCCATTCCCAGTGCCATTCCCTGTGCCTGCCACGTAGTTTGCCTTGTAATTACAATTGAGACCATCGCCGCAATGATTATAATTATGTTTTATATTGTCATTGGGACGCAGACAGTCGGAGGCGGCATTAAAGTAGCTACAGGTAACAAGTTGAGTTCGATATAAATCATGCTCAGCTCTCCCTCTTTCAGAGTATGTGTGTGTGTGTATGTGTGTCTCTGTCAAGGACTTATGCTGATTAGTAAAAAGCGTCACAGTAAATTTTGAGTGTGCCATTCTACCCCCTGAAATTTGTGGGCTCAGGCAGTCGGAATGATTTATGCAATGAGCTCAAAAAGATGAAAGTTGTACATTTTCATATTTTAATTGCTTTGCTCTCTTAATACTTTTGGGACAGGCTGCCCCGCCACGCCTGCCCCGCCACGCCTGCCCCGCCACGCCTCGCCTCGTCTGGTCTCGCATTTTATAATATTCTTCTTGTTATTATTATTTATTTTTTTCACTCTCTCTCTCTTTCATTCTCTCCCACCCGCTTTCTACTTATGAGCCACGCTTCTATGGGTCTTTTGAAGTGCCAGGCCCAGTCCCAGACACAGCTGACTGAGCTGCCTGCCTGGGATTTGCCTTGTAGTTAATGTAAATGTTTGCTGAGAAAATTTTACTAATTTTATAACAAGTTGCGGTTTGTGTTTTGTGCTACGTTTTCAGTTTCTACACGACACCCCCCTTAAGATGCCCCCATGTGGCCTGACCTGACGTCTGTGTGGGTTTTTCCCATCTTCTCGGGGGCTTTTTTCTTGTTGGTTTCTGCTTACTTTGTGGAAAAGTAGATTTCGTGTATAAGTAAGTATTTCGCATTTATAATTTATGGCTTTATATTTGTCAATGGCATTATTATTTCTCATTTTCCGTTTTTTTTATGGGCGCCACAGTGTCGGCTACCTTTTGGCCAGTATTTATGGCATATTTAGCCGTTTTACAGTATGCGGGTTTATTGTGTCACTGGCAAATTGCTCAGATATTGGCCTGACAACGAGCGGAAGTAAATGAGAAGGGGGAGACAGAGGGTTGTTCTGTTAGAATCGTGTGCTTTATTATTGTAAAAGATTTCACAGCTTTCTATGATTTGTGATATTGAGAGCAGGTTGTTTAAGCTGCTGACTGGCTTTAAAGATGTCGTAACTCTTAAATATGCTAGAAATTTATAGCTTTAATTGTTATATACGAGGGTCGTTTGATAAGTCCGTGACTTTTTGAATAAAATATATTTTTTTCGTCAAAGAAGCGTTTTATTTCTCAACATAATCTCCTTTTAGCTCTATACATTTAGTCCAGCGTTTTTCCAATTTTTTTATTCCTTCCAAATAATAGGTTTTCTCAAGGCCTTCAAAATAGTCGTTTGTTTCTGTGATGACCTCTTCATTTGACCCGAATCTCTTACCGCCGAGCCATTTCTTCATGTTTGGAAACAAAAAATAGTCACAGGGGGCTAAATCTGGAGAATATGCTGGATGGGGTAGCAGTTCGTAGCCCAATTTATGAAATTTTGCCATGCTGACTACACACGTGTGCACCCGTGCATTGTCCTGATGGAACAGCACTTTTTTTCGCCAAATGCGGTCGTTTCTGCTTCAAATCAATATCGAATCTGTCCAAAAGCTCTGAATAATATTCGCCGGTGATCGTTTTACCCTTTTCAAGGTAATCGATGTGAATGATACCTTGTGCATCCCAAAAAACTGTGGCCATGACCTTGTTGGCCGACAGACCCACCTTGGCCTTCTTTGGTGCACGTTCACCCGGAGAAACCCACTGTCTTGATTGTTCTTTGGTCTCTGGTGTGGTGTGGTGGATCCATGTTTCGTCTACGGTAACGAAACGGCGCAAAAATTCGTTTGGATTGCGGTTGAACATCGCCAAACACTCCTTTGAAATGGTCACACGGTTGCGCTTATGGTCGTGTGTGAGCAATCGCGGCACCCATCGCGCGGAAAGCTTTTTCATGTCCAAATATTCATGTAAAATGTGATGTACCCGTTCAGTTGAGATGCCTACAGCCTCAGCTACCTCACGCACTTTCATTCTCCGATCATCCAATATCATTCCATGGATTTTGTCGACGATTTCTGGCATGACGACCTCTTTTGGGCGACCTGAACGTTCGGCATCACTTGTACTGGTACGACCACAACGGAACTCAGTAAACCATTTCTTAACCATTGAAATTGATGGTGCAGAGTCCCCATAATATTTATCAAGTCTTTCCTTGGTTTCGGTGATGGATTTTTTACGCAAAAAATAATGCTTAATTAGCACACGAAATTCACTTTTTTCCATTTTCGTTAAAATTCACGAGATCGTCTGCTTTCAATGCCTATAAAACGCAAACCAAAAAACGCAGCTTTCTCAAAATTTTACAGTCAGCTGTTAATCGATAACTGCTGACAGGAGCAGTGTTGTATTTAGAGCAGGTGCGCGGCAAATACAAAAAGTCACGGACTTATCAAACGACCCTCGTAGTAATTTTGTTTAGAGAATGCGTTTCCATTTCTCATAAATTTTTGCTGCCATAATTCCCCAGACATGTTCTAAGCTAACACACACCCTCTCTCTCTGTGTCCATATGCAATTTGCCACTAATTATGCGCAAAATTTCTAGCTCAAGGGCTCGAAGCAGTTAGCAGAGCCAACACACACGCACAAAGCAAGCCGGGTTAGCCCCAGCCCCAGCCCCAGCCCCTGCCCCAGCCCCAGCCCCAGAGCTCTGATGGCGTCTCTGTTGACCCTGCACTAACCCGCCATGCTCAAGTAATTTACATTGAAATTAAACAAAAACTATGTATGTGCCCTGTGTGTGTGTGTGTGTGTGTGCGTTGGGTATTTCCTATTTTCATATGCATGTGGCCCACATTAATGCAACAAATTATGTTTAGAGCGCCGCCGCCGCCACCGCCGCCGCCGCAATAGAAAAACTCCAAATGAAAATAAACCGCAACATTTTTCATTTGTGCGAAATGAAGAAGAAGTAGAAGAGAATGGCAGAGGAAGGCAGTGAGCAGAAGGGAGCGTAGGAGGAACTGGAAACATTGGCGGACTATCACACGGGAGCAATATAACCGGTTTGTATGCCACAAAAGCAATTTTATGATTATAACAGCCGAGGCCCGGTCGTATTCTGCGGGTCTATATGCGAGGGCCAGAGAAAGAGAGAGCGAGAGAGCGGAACGGGACCGCTGTGCAATTAGGCACCATAAAAATGGCAGGTTGCCCCCAGATGGGCGTGCCCGCCCAGGCCAGGGCAGGCCATGGTTCGGTCTCGGTTTCGGTTTCGGTCTCCGGGTCGGGATCGGGATCGGGGCCTCAGCGTCATGCACAAACTGTTGTTGTTTGTCTTCTTGTCTTTCATTGTTTTTACTTCCCTCCCCCACTTTCCCTTACTCTTCCTGTTGTTGTTATTCTTGTTGCTGTTGTTGTAGACCCACAACCCGCACACGGCAGTATTTTTAATTTAAAATCCACAACGAAACGTGAAACGCACAAAAACGCAAAATAAAAAAGGAAAAGAACGAAAGAAAGCAACGAGGTGCGCGTGAAAATTGCGGTCAGGGGAAAACTGAAGGCATAGAACGGTATTGTCTGTGGGCAGCCGAGTGGGGTGTTAATCTTAATGTTATAAGATGAAAAATTATGTGGGATATGCGAGTAGTTACGCTAAGCAGCCGTACAAGGACGCCGTAAGAAATTGTATTAAATTAAGCAACGATTTTCAAGATATACAGAGTTTTTGTTTAGATCGTGGCCATATACTAAAAAAATATTATCAGCGAATTTGTTGATAACTGAGATCTAGTTATTCATACAGACAAACGCGGATATATCGGACTCTGCATTAAACAATTTAATTTCAGCTTATGATATCATAGGCTGACTTTAATTGAAGAAGTTTCGCATGGACTTTTCCAATATTACTGCATATTGTGGCCATAAATTCAGCTCGCAAATGGACAAACCGCAACCCCAGCTACCTTTGCTGTTGGTTTTCCCTTTCTCGGGTAACATCTTCATGCTAAACTTAGCTCGCCTAAGCACATTAACGAACACATTTGGCAGGGGCGCAGGGGAAGGGAGGGGTTAAATTATGGTTATTGTTTATGTTGGAAAACACGGCGAAGGTCGAGCGGTCGAGCGATTCTCTGGATGCGGAATTTTCGACTTACTGCCACTGTCTACCTCTTTTTTTTTCTTTCTACTATTTAGCGAAATTTATTTACGTTATATAGCATCGAGGCGGGCCGAGTCGAAGCGAGTCAAGTTATATAGAAATTTATGAGCTTTATAGTGGCGTGCCATTTCATTCTTCTGTTGTTGCCTGTCCGCTCTTGCTTAAAAGTCCCTTGAGATGTAATCAATTACTTAATGCCATAGAAGCAACAGCCCCCTCTCTCTCTCTCTCTCTCTCTGGCACTCTCGTTTCCCCCCTTTCTGAGGGACAACGATGCCGCCAAACAAAAGCCATTACGCTGGAAACTTTTCAATGAAGCGTTCGTCAGTCAGTCAGCCAGTCGAACGCGGCCGCCGTTGACTATTAGCTGCCTGCCGGGGATGTCTGTCTGCTTCCAGCCTGCCTCCTGCCTCCCTGCCTCCCTGACCCGTTGCCTGGTTGTCTTGTATCGTCTGCAAACCCTTGCGGGGGCATTGGCTCAGCTGATGTATTATTATGGCCCTGCAGCTGGATGCCTGCCACTGTTATTAATATTGTTTTTACCGGGTAGCTAATACTGACGAATCCCCAGCGCATTACGTGCCGAAGGTAAGCAGGCAAGGCAGGGTAGGCAGGGCAGGGTAGGCAGGCAGCATGTCATCAAGACACGCCCACTTGAATTCTGAATGGGGTCGCAGGGAGAGTCAGTCGTCTCGTCGTCGCGTTGCCGGTTTTTAGGTTGAGTTTACAGTAAAATAAATATTCGAGTGGGCCAGCCGGAAGTCACTTGAACGTTTGTTGGCACGTAAAAGACATCATAATTAGCCGTTCGTCGAAATTAGTGTAGCGAAGCGAGAGAAGCGTAGCATACTTTTCGGCGGGGCCACTTAAAGAGTTGCGCCGTGCGAAAAAATCGTAGCATACTTTTTTGCGCAAGCAAATAATAAACGAGTGAGTGTTAGCTACTCTGCACAACTATTTCCCCTATTTATTTTTATACAACCTTAAAGAAAGTTTCAAAATTTTAGCAAATTTTACTGCACTTCACTTCCACCTCTATAGGGTATCGAAAGACAGGCACCCTTACTAGCCAGCTGGCTGGCTGGCTAAGCAAAACTTGCTATAGGCCAATTTCCGTGCCATAAAACTTGAAAGCTTTTTAGAGCACCGCGCCCCAAAAACAATTTGCATGCGAAATTCAATTTGATAATGGGGCACACTGAGAGCAACTGAGAGCCAGAAGACTCCATAGATGCCATACGGAGGCTGTGCAAAACTTTTTGAGCAGTCGAAAGTCACCCAAAGCTACGAACAGGTGAGCAGTGTCAGAGTTGGCAATTGCAGCTAATTGGGTCAGCATGCAGGGCAGCCCAGAAGAAGCACCGGAAATGCGACAGAGTTTTAAAGTTTTAAAGCCGAAAGAAAGGGTACTACGACGGGTTCAATAATATTTGCCAGGGCATCGTAAAGACAAAAGAGAGAGCGCAAAGTTTTAAATTACCAACGAGTCATGTAAACAATTTTGTATAAAATTTATTTAGCTAAGGCTAAGGCAGCCGCGACAGCCTGATACAGAGACAGAGACAGGGCCAAAGCCAAAGCCAGATCCAGCAACAGCAACAGCAACAGACGACGCCGGCTGGCTGTCAATGGCTTTTGTCGCCGCAACACCCGTAGAATTTTGTGTAATTTGACCCAAAGCAAATGTAAATAGAACTCTGACAACGTTGGCCAGCTGAAAGGGCGTTAAATTGTATAACTTAATGAAACGCTGGGGCAGCTGGGGCCGTCGCTGGGGCTGTAGCTGGGCAACCAGTCAAAGCAAACCCAAAACCGAGTGGAAGTATGAGTCGACTAGACCTAACCAGAAAACCAACAGCAAGCAAAACCAACGATAAAGTCAAAAAGTAAGGGGAAACACACAGTGAGAAAGAGAGCAGCGAAGAGCAGAGAGAAAGCTGGAGAATGGCTGGGTGGATGTATTGGGAGAGGGAGGGGGACATTTAGACTGCTTTGTCTCTGTGTGCTTTTGCCTTTTGTGGCTTGGGCCATGTGCGGATTACGTTTGACTTAATGCAATGAGTGAGAGTGAGAGAGAGAAATAGAGAGTGAGTAGGAGACATAGAAAGAGAGAGAGAGAGAGTGAAAGAGGAGCAGTAAAACTGTTGCACGCCATGCAGCCACGCCCACATTAAATTTAAATTAAAATGCTAAATTTTTCCTCTCAAGCTGTGGTAGAAGGAAAGCAAGAGAGCAAGAGGATAAAACAGACAGAGAGAGAGAGTGATAGACAAAGACAGAGAGTGAGAGAGAGATACAGAGTACGAGCTGCTGACACGCCCATCGCCACAGGCCCTAAAAATGCAAGCAAAATAGTTTTTAATTAAAAGGTCTTGACAGTCACGGTCACACTGTCTACAGTGCTGGCATTAAAATTAGTCACAGCGTCTGCTGTTGCGCTACGTTAATTGTGGCAGAGTTGAGATCCTGAGATCTCAAGTTAAGTTAGAAATTATTGACAATGTGTTGAAGAATACATTTAAATATTAGATGACAGGCAGCCTTATACCTTTCCTTCACATGAGTTTATGTTAAAGTAATAGTTTATTTTAAAATACCCTATCCATTCTGCTTGCCAGTTTTATATCTACCCAACACTTTCCTATTGATTAACATTACTTAATCCCCTACCAGGTCTTTTCATGGTCTCGTAGTTCCTTTCACTTCACACTTTTACTATTTACGGCGACTCTGAAGCTTCGCACAGACACATTTAATACCACTTAAGCTGCAGTGCCGCCTCCACGCCCCCTTCAGCCCCTTCTTTACTCACTATACAGTAGTTGCATAGTCTGTCCTTTAATAGTATGCACAGTGTGCAAACAATTTTTCATTTTCACGGCACGCAGAGTCGAGCTTCAAGTCGCAGTCGCCACGATACTTGTCACCCACGCACCATTTGTGTGAGTGAGTGTGAGTGTATGTGTGTGTGTGTGTGTGTGTGAGCGGGTGTGAGTGTCCTTCAAGTGCGTGTGAGTGTAAAGTCAACGTTTTTACGTTTGACTTGATTTGAATACAACGTGGCACTAGGTAGCAGGCGATCGGGCAGGTTGCTGGCAACGCTTCAATTCGATGCGATACGCTCGTCTTATTCATTTATTTTGGTTAGGCACTTGTGTGAGTGTGTGTGTGTGTGTGTGCGATTTCAATGGCAGCTTTTCATTTTTTCCGGCCGCGTCTGTTTGATTGAGTGTGCCTTACCCCCATTGGCAGGCAACAAACTTAATCAATTTCAGCAGCGCCTGTGTCCAAACAAAAGGTGTGTCCAAAGGCTGGAAAATTGCACTACAGGAGGGCGAGAAAAAAAAGGAAGAGAAGAGTGCGCTGCATAGTTTTGCCAGGCGTAGACAGACTGACAGCAGCGACTGTACCGTGTCAAGTGAGTCAGCAAGTTGCCTTTTGAGTGTGTAGGACTCCTCCAGCTCTCCAGCTCTGCTTGACTGTTTGTTTGTCCCAGGCAAACGCCATAAAATAATTTTGCTTCACACACAGGCACACACACACTTCTACACACACAGGCACAGACAGAGACATATTTGCGCTGCACAAATACACAAATGTATATATTTAATTTGAGCAAATAACTATTTTTGGGCGCAAGCAGGCAGACAGACAGCCAGACAGACAGACAGATAGGGGAGACAGACAGATAGGCAGGCAGACAGAGAGAGAGAGAGAGAGAGAGATAGCTCGATTGAGAGAGAGAGAAAGGCACCAAAAACTTGTATTTGTTTTGTTGGCTGCCTGCGACGCCGCCGCCATATGCAAAATATTTGAAATAATTAGTGTAAAATATTTGCATAGAAATTATTTGTTTGCTTGCGGCAGACACAGAGCAAAAATCACAAGCACAACCGCCTTAATTGAGAGCTAGGCCGCTTTTATTGGCCGTCAGTGTAAGCACTTCAGTCTGGATTCAATTAGGAGATTAATTTAGCATACTTTTCAAATAAGCATGAGATAAGCTGCATATTTGATTGGTACTTTCAGAGCTTTCTAAAGCAAAGACTAAGGTTTAAAGATATTTTTTAGAATTAGAAGCAAGATTTTTAAATAATCGCATTTCTATTTTAAGATGTGCCTAATTTATGTGCTTATTTAGTGCCAAGGAAACTTTAAGGCATCTCCACCTTATAAACAAGGTAAGTAATGGCATTCTTCAGCCACCACGTGCCAAGCAAAGACAATTCAATTTGCACAAGGGCTGTGAAAATGAGAAAATGACTTTTTTCCGGGCACATTTTAGCGGATTTTCACTTTGGTATTTAGTCGCATGCCTAGCAGCATTTAAAAAACAGAACCAAAGGCAACACAGTATGAACTGGGGAATATGAAGTGAAAGAAAAACAAAATATAAAAAAAAGCGTGGCAAATCACTTTTTAAATTTAATTTGACACTTTCTTTTCGCTTCTTTCTTGCATCAAAGACGCGACTACAAAGTGCAAACTTTGGCAACGAACACAACAAACTGGGAGAAAAAATGAGAACAAATTTCAAATTTCAGATTTCGTTTTCAGTGTCCCTCCTGGGAGCCTCAGGCCCATTTGGGGAAAGCTTGGCATTTAAATTTTGTTCTTTTCTCTTACGTTTTATATATTTATCGCCCTTAAATGTTTTGTAGTTTTCATTTAAACAAGCAGAAAGTTTTTCAGTTTTCCACTTTTGCGTTGCATAAACTTTGCGTTATTTCACACGCAGGTATTATATTGCTCAAGCGAATGCAATAAATGCAGCAGCCAAGGGGACAAAGGGAGCTCATATTAAATGCCATGGAACAAGGATAGGAGTAGAGCAGGGACAACAACTATGCTAGAAGAACTTTGTCTCCTTTGGCCAAAGTTTGCTTTGCTTATTATATTCAATAAAATATTTTACAGTGGCACTTCGGGGTACCCCGAAAAACTCTGAGCAGAAAGAAAAAAAATTGCCAAAAAACAAAAGAAAAGGACGAGATAGAAAAAATGTAGAAAAATAAATTGAGTGGATTTTTCTTGCCCGTCTAAGCAATTTGTGGGGAGGGTGGAAGGGTGGTTCTTTGTCAGATTACAAACTAATATTGTAATTTCTCCGGCAGCCAAACGATTTTGTTTACTTGGCCAAAGCCAAAGTTTTTGGCACACTTATTACCCATCAGAATTTGGCCAATTGCTATTAGCATTTTTTTTTTTTGGGGGGGAATGCATGTTATAAAATTCACTATAATTATAGCAGATATGTTAAGCTATAAGCAAAGTTGGCAGCTGCGAAAACTATTTGAAATGCATACTGAAAGTTGCTAGAAAACTCATGCAAATATTGAAAAAGCAGAGACATTCGTTTACTGAAAATATAGTAATTGCTTTAACTCTGTGTTTCAGATTAAATTCAGAAGTTGTCCAACTTTTTATACAGCTTATCGCTGCTTTGCTTCCCCATAACATGCCCAGCTATTTTTCATATATACTCTCACTCATGATTTCTAAACGTTTAATGACCAGAACCGAGAGCAATCCACAAATATATGAGCTGTACAACTTATCTGGCGCAGCACACTCATTTAGATGGCCAAAAAGGACACCCTCTCTTCCTCAAACAAAGCCAATGATGAGCTCCGACTATCATTGGGCTGGAAGGCAGGTGAGCGTGCGGGGGGAGGTGGGAGGGGTATAACCTGTGTGGCAGACACAGCTTAGCCTTATCGGCCCATTCCACAAAAAACAAGGCTGCCAGCTGGACTCGCGTCTGGCCTGTCATGATTGACGGTCATTTGTCATTTTCCACCATTCGGCCATTTATTTGGCCACAACTTTTTTAACCGCTGGCCACAAAAACGAAACCAAAAACCGAAAGCCGAATGCGGCACGCAAAACTTTGCCAAGCTGTAACTGTTATTGTTGTTGCCTCCGCTGCTGCTGCTGCTTATGGCACATTTGTCAGACGTTGACGTTATGCAAAAGCTCAAACAAAAAGAGGAAAAAAGGAATTTGTAGGTGTTGCCCGACATGACGCCTTTAAGCGCGTATAAATTACAAAAAGCCAAAAGTCAGTCCGTGGAAACAACAACAACACAGGCAGCAGCAGAAAGGGTTTTTTTTTTTTATAAATGAAGTTGCCTGGGCTAACGAAAGGGGTGTATGGCGAAAAGGGGCGCGGGATCGCTGACTAGCAAACGTATCCAGAAAGCTGACATGTCACGCCGCCAACTTTTAAACTGGCTACAGTTACAGTTGGAGCAGTCACAGAGCCACAACGTGTTATCGTTTCGACCCGCACGCCCTCGTGCGTGGGCGTGACACACACACACACACACATACATACTCGCCACTGTCAGTGGCATTCATTAAAAAGCGGAAATTTGTGATTTTCGGTTTGCTTGTTGGCAGGCTTAAGGTCTGTCCTGTCATTTGTTTGCCTCCCCTTTCACCTTGACTGGAGGAGAGCGAGAGAAGAGAAATGACTTTAAAGCAAATCATTGACAGAAGGTAGGCAACATTTTTGTTTAATTAGCCCAGAGAGCAGCCAGGCAGCAAGATCTGCACAATAAATTTCTAGGCACATTCTGGCAGATTTATCTGTATGTCGAGCAGAGGTTTAATTTAATTAACAGTCTAATGAAAATAAATAAACTATGCCAACTGATTTATGCACACTGTTTAAATGTTGTTAATCTATATAGGGGGGTGGTAAATAACATAAATTATTAAAGCAACATTAAATGCAACTCATTATGCAGTGCTCGCAAGATTGCCTTACCCATTGGCTAGAATGTTAAGTCTGCTGCATTTGCATTAAGACTACACACTCGTATTATTTATTGTCTGATTTAACAATCTACTTGAAATTGTGATGATTATTTTGTATTTAATTTGGGATTTTCTTAATCTATAAGTTTTCGAAATTACTTGCTGCGCTCGTAAGTATGCTATAGTTTAATGCACAAGCCATTTACTTGCTGCGCTCGAAAGTATGCTACAGTTTAATGCGTAATGCCATTTGCTGCGAAAGTTTTTAATTTCTTGCATGTGTGTGTGTGTGTGCTATTTTTCTCCCCTTATTCCTTTATGCTCGGCACAAAGTTTAAATGCAGCTGCGTTAACTTGGGCGCAACTTTAGTCCAACACACACACACACACATACGCACTCGCATATGTAAATTTGCGCACACAGGCATACAAAATCAGCAGCAGCAGCAGCAGCAGCTCGTAAACTTTGCAGCTAAGCAACAAACAAGGAAGCCGGCTCCAGCCCTCTGCTCTCCTCGACTGGCAGGCAGCCAAAGCAATCCATCAAAATTGCACCTTCTTGCAGAGAGGCTTCTGGCCCTTTCGTACTGCCTCCCCGTCTTTCTTCTCGCACCCCTCCCCTCCCCAGCCCTTTGCTTCTGCTGACTAAATTGAATTTAATTTGTTTTGCGCGTCGCAGTCGCACACATGGAGACAGCATTGAAATTGCGTCCCTGAGCGGGCTAAGTTAAACACTCCCCAGAGAGGGAGAAAGTCTGGCAAGAGAGAGAGAGAGAGAGAGAGGGAGAGGGAGCACCAGCAGGAGCAGCTATTGTTTAACCCCTGCTTGCCTGCGTAACGCTGCGCTGTGCTTTTGTTAATTATTTGATGAATTTTTAATTGATTTTTCGCGCACAGCGTGGCGCCCCCAAGCGGGTCGGAGCAGTAAACTGAAGCGGGCTCTAAAAAACAATATGCAAAAAATAAAATGTTGAAAAATAATAATAAAACAAAAGCCATAGCGCATATCTACCACCATAAAATGCGCTACATAATATACATGTGTATGCAGAGAGAGAGCGACTGTGCGGTGTATAAAAAATTGTTGCATACTTTTAGCTGCTTTGTTATTTAAACAAAAGCGCAGGCAAGCAGGCGTACAGTGACTCCCCCTGTGCCTGTGCCTGTGCCTGTGCCACGCCAGCAGCAGCCGCATGCATTGTTGCAACATTTAAATTAAGATAAATCACCGCAAAATTTATGGTTTTAATATGTGTGCACCCTTCACACACCCTACCCAGCCACCTCGAGTGCCCATGTGGGCGTGGCAGCGTAACAAGAACTCGAGGTGGAGATGGATGGAGGTGGCTGCTTGTTGCCGCCGTTGTTATACAACATGGAAAACAATTTACTAAATTGCAATTAAGTGACATTTTATACCAAACCAAGAGCAAGAGAGGGATAGAGAGGGAGAGAGTGAGACAGCCACACATCGAAAAGGTAATGGCCGTTGAATGGACGCTCCACTGGACTGGCTGCCTGCAGTTCGTCGTGTGTGTGTGTGTGTGTGTTGGCTGCGGGTCTGGTCTGCTCTGGTCCAGGACTCCGCACTGCCAGTGCACTGGGTAATAAATTTGAAATTGCGGTTTGGCAGTTTTAAATATTCAATTAGTTGTGAAATTTTTCGCCTACATGAGCAAAGGCACAATGCACGTGCATATATGTATGTACACATATATCTGTCTGTCTATATGTGTAACAAAAATGGTAACTGTCGATTTCTGCACATTTGAGGAAGATTTGCAACACGTTTTGCCACGCTGGGAATTTATTGGGAGTGTAAACATGATTTTTAGTCGAATTAAGAGCATAATGACTCATTAGCAGATTAATGAAGATGTGCGTAATATAATTAATATGATATCTGTAATCAATAAGGCAACTTAAGCTGCCAGATTATCGAGAGTAGAAAAGTAAAATTATGTGTCATATGGCTTGTTTGTCACCCAACTCCCAGTCAGGGTTACTCTCCCGAAGCCTGTCAGTTTCAGTGCAAAGACACACGGGCTTAACCCAGACCCAGTCGGTCACCCAGACGTATACGTATTGTCAGCAGCCACCCACAAAATTTATGCAACAAAACTGTCAATTGTGCTGCTTTCACAGTTCTCTGTCTCACTCTCCCACTCTCTCTCTCTCTCTCTCTCTCTATCTGTGTGCGTGTCTTTCAGCCAGCTGGCCACTGTCACACATGAGCGAGCAGGCAGCAGGCAGCAGGCAAGTTAACAGATCCCTTACCCATCAGCTCTACACTGTTGCCGCACTTCATATTTATGTAACGTTGCCAGAGTGACCAGAGGCGTCGCATTCCTGCGAGTGACATAAATATGCGAGTAAGAGCCTTAAAGGCGCAGGAGCTGGGGCTGGGGCTGGAGCTGGGGCTGTGCCACAGTGAAAACTTGTTAAAATAATACAGCATGGGGCATTTCTTTAAGCTCGTCGCCTGCATAAGAAATGAACCGATTGCTGAACCGCTGTGAACCGAAATGATCATTCATTTTGCATGAGCTGGCTGGCCAGGCCAGGCGACGTGTCCGGCGGGGCGTGGTTATAATTGTATTTTAAGAAGAATTATGCACGTGCAATTAAATAAGGCGACGCTCGAGTGGACCGTGTGCAATGGATATACGTAAATAAATATGACTGCAGTGCGAAGATAATGCAATAATAAAATGAAATGCCAAAAGAAACAATAAAAACGATGGCGAGGAGGCGGAGGAGGAGGAAAGTTGTGTATTTAACTGTGTGTGGCGCCTTAAACTATGCAGCATGCAAATTAACTTTCAATTTCCTGCCATCCTGCCTCCTGCTCCCTCTCTTTCTTTGGTCAACCATTTATCCACGACAAAGCTAGAGGGAGAGAGGCAGAGGGGGACAGAGTGCGCTGTGTAGACAATCAAAACTAATTTGCATAAATGTTGCCAAAGCAAAGCAAAAACCAACAACAAACCAAAAGCTGCCATCAGTTTGCTGTCTTCTTCCTCTGCCTCTACTGCTGCTGCTGCTGCTGTTGTTGTTGTTGTTGTTGCATAGTTGGGCAACGACCCAGACGCAAATTTGCGAACAAAAAGTCTAAATTAATAAGTTTGCCCCGCTCGCAGCAGCAGCAGCAGCAGCAATAAAGAAGAAACGTTGTCCAAGAGCAGCGCCCAAATAAATTACAACTGGAGTCGGAGTTGCTGCTCCTTCTGTCTCTCTCCTTCTTTAGCGCTGTCTCTCGTCCCACCTCGCATCATATCTGGCTCTGTGAGTGACGCGCCTGGAGACAGCCAGAGCGGTGAGGAGCAGCGCAGACAAACGTCCAGCTGACTTCAATGGAAAACTGCCTCGCTCTGCGGGCAGTTGAACGCTGTCTCTCTCTCTTTCTGTCTGTCTCTGCTTGTCTCTTTCACTCTGTTTGCCAGCAGCTTTAAGAGCGTCCAGTGTGGCGTCAAAAGACATCAATAAAATGGCGGCCAGCCGCGTGGACAAGGCAAAAAAAACAGTTACGTATGTGTGTGTGTGAGCATTTAAATTGCAGGTTGAGCTCTTTGAGTGAGAAGATTGCTGGGCAAGTACCTGTAGTTCATATAAAAGGACACTAAGAGACAATACAAATTAAGGCCGTAATTACTCTTGCACATTTAAATGATCTATATTCTATGAGATCTTTGTATACAGTTTATGCTTTATGTATGATCTTCTATCAGATATCTTTGAATAGTCTAAAATCACATTAATATTTCTTTATCCCTTTTGTGTCTTTTATTTAATTTATATAATTTTGTTTTCTATTTTATCTCAGTTGCTTTCTAATCCTCCCCACTTTCCTCTTTATGTCTGAACTTCTATTGCCCACAGCTTTCTCTCTCTCTCCCTCTCAGTGTGTCTCCTTTCTCTCGTTTTTGCTGCCCCATTATCGCATTTATTTAATAAATTGCAACAAAGTTAAGGTACTCGCAGCACACCTTAGACCACCTGCCAAGTGCAGTGAACCCCAGAACCTTGCCCTGCCGCGTGTCCAGTTATCTCATCATCCTCCCCAGCTAAAGTTACATGAAGAATGCTCATTGCAGTCGCTCCTCGCATGGCTGTTCTTCTGCTTCGCTGCTCGGTGGCAACTCTGGAACATAACTTGCAATTTGTGTAGCGCAATTATGAGTTTTCTTCAGTCGGTTTTTGTGCATGGCTCTGGCTGGGGCATATTATGTTGCCCGGGACCAACTCTTTGGCATTAAAAACAATGACAATCATCGTCCTCGTTCTCATCCTTGTTGTCGTCGTTGTCGTGTGCGGAGCCGGCACTTTTCTAGCAAATGTAATGCAATATAAAAATGGCAAAGCGAAAAGAGAGGGAGAGAGAGAGAGAGAGAGAGGGAGAGAGGAAACGGGAAGTGGCGGCAGAAAAAGCGCAATGCTCGGGTATTAAAGGAAATGCTCACTTTCAAGTTGTTTGTCTCTGCGCCTCACACAATTGTCGACAAGTCTGCAGAGGAGTCGGATCCGAGTGAGAGTCGTAGTCGTAGTTGGAGTCCGAGTTCCGTCTGGAACTGAGTCTGAGTCGCGTCTAGGTTCTCTATCTTATGTTTGCCTCAAGTTGCACATTTTCTTGTTGCACTGTTTGACGTAATTATAATTGAAGTGAAGTCATGAACGAGTTTCAGTTGCAGTCTTGCTCTCTCTTTCTCTCTCCCTCTCTATCTTTCTTTCTTTCTCTCGTAATGAGCATGTTAACAGGCAGACAATGGCACTTAAAATAAGCAGGGCCCTCTCTCTCTCTCTCTCTCTCTCTATCGAGTGTGTGTGTGTAGGGTATACACACTAAACTACGTCATAATTTTATTACCATGTGTTGCAGTGTGTTTTTCTACCAAGGTTGTAAGCTCCATTTGAATGTCATTTGAAAGTCACACAGCGTAAAGTTTTCAATTAAACTATATGCGAGAGACAGCTTTAAGCAGTGGGGGGAGAGGACAGACTGTGGGGGGTGCAGCTGCCTCTATGCCACACAAAAATTTAATAACCTTTAGCGACGACCCTAAGCAGCACATAAAATTTAATTTTTATCGCGCGTTGAGCATTGAAAATTGTGTAGCATAGTTTTATGTGCTGCCCAGAGAGAGAGAGAGAGAGAGAGAGAGAAATAGAGAGTGAGAGCGAGAGGCAAGCTTATTAATTACCAGCCCAAAACTCGTCTTAACATTACAGATTTATATGCCAACAGTTTCGTTTCATATCACACATAGTCTGCCGCTCTCTCTCTCTCTCTCGTTCTGGAGCAGCTTTTAATTATCCTAGTAAATTCTTAACTATCCAACAATATGACGTACTGTCGCGCTCACTATGCGCCACTCTAAGCGAGAGTAATTAAATACATTCGCTTATTTTGATAGACTTTTAAAGACAACGCGGCGACAGTTGTTGTTGCTCTCGTTGTTGTTGCTGCTGCTGTTGTTGTTGCTGTTGCTGTGGTTGCTGTGGTTGCTGTCGTTGTCTGACTCAGGCAATTTTCATTACGCTGATGAGTTTATAGTGTTGCCAAGCTGTCTCCCTGCAGAAGCAGCAGCAGCAGCAGCTGCGCTTTATGCCATAGCTCGCTTGTCTAATTATTATGAGTGTTTATTTATTTTTATTTTAATTGGCCACAATAAAGCGAACTAAATGTTATAGAGAATGTTGCCTGCAAATCTGTTTGAAATCTAAATAAAGATGTCGGCATTAGCTTTGAAAACTTTTGGCATTTTTAAAGCTAGAAATTCGAGTGTAAACTGCAGCTGCACAGTGTGATATATCTATAAAGGGAGATGGCATGTAGTAGGCTCTGATGTTGTTGTTTTTGTCTGGCGTTGATTTTGTCAGTCTCTCCGTCTCTCAGTCTTTATTTGCTCAGTATGGAACACAGGCGCATAGCTGAAACGCCTCTCACCTAGCCAACTGAGGGAATGACTGAATGACTGACTGACTGCCGCTTAAGCCTTCAATGGCAGTCAACATTTTTAACCTTTTTGTTATGCTCGGGATCAGAGAGCAGAACAGAAAAAAACAGAAACAAGAAAATATATAGAAAGAAATGAAAGAAAAAACAAGCTACCAAAAGAATTTATATGATAAGGAAGGGAGGGCGAGAGGAGGAGGAGAGAGAGGGAGAGATAGAGAGAGAGAGAGCTGCAGCCGGCCAGGAGGGAACTCAGCGGGTCGCTGTAGGAAACTTTGGACCATCACAATGGCGTGTCATGTAGGCAGCGTGAGAGCACGAAATATGACAGCCAGAAGAGAAGGAAGGGAGGTAGGACTGGGCAGTGCGAGCAGCAGGAGCAGAGCAGCAGGAGGCCTTTTGTTGACGGCTGTAGTGGAGTCCTTTTCTCTCTCTCTCTCACTCTCACTCTGGCCTGTTGCCTGCACAAACAACATCAAAAATAACAACAGCAGCAGCTCTGGCAACTATAAGTCCAATATGTACGCTTTAAGCATAGCATATTAGTTTGTACAGTCTTCGGTGTGGGTGGTTTATGCACTGCTCTGCAAAAGGGTTGAGAGGGGGGGGGGCGTGGCAAAAAGTGAAAAAGAGGATTCAAAATAGACAGAGCTCAATGGGAGCCCTGAGTTTGATGTAGTTGTTGTGTGAAGACAACAACAACAGCAGAAACAAGCAGAGAAACAACAACAAATATTGTTTGTTAAGCCAAATGCATGCAAGCTGGACACAGTCAGTCAGTCAGTGTGTGTGTGTGTGTGTGTGTGCGAGCAAGAGAGCAACAGACAAAGGCATCGTGCGGGTCAGCGAGCTGCGCTGCATGACTTGCTGCATTGCATAGATGGATGGATGGATGGATAGATGGATGAATGTATAGACGGCCAGCTGGATAGATAGATAGATGGATAGTTGGATGACTCGCTTTATAGATAGATGCAGCCCGAACCAGGACCTGCTGCAGGCACGTTTGCCCAAAGCAAACATATATACACACACACAGAGCAAAGCCCTCAGCTGAATCAGTACCCTGAATCCGTATAGAGTGTATTCACAGGGCTTTAAGTTTGTTTTAAATAACAGCTAGAGAAACATGTGTTCGCTGGGGTCAATCGACAAGATCTTTGGGAGTATTGAAGCATATGCTCAGAGCTGCTAAACAGAAGAATGCATATATTACTTTAAATCAACAATACTTTGCATACCAATCGACAAATAAGAAATGACAAATGGCAAATGTTCTACTATAGCTCGGCTAATTCGATTTATTCTTGCCATGTAAACAGCTTGTAATCTCGTATGCTGTGCAGCCAATTTCCCAGTTTCTATCTATAACAATGCCCTCTCTCTCTCCCTAGCGTGCAGTCGTGTGATTGACCCAACTGTGCTCTGGAAATGTGGAAGGCAACAACTACTTTAAATGCAGTTAACGTGGGACGTGCAGATGACTTTGAGGCGACTTTCAAGCAGAAGCAGAAGCATTGCACTCCGCATCGAGCAACCCTGACAGCAGTACATTAATCTTGTCTACGCCTCGAGACTTTGTTGCTTAATGAGCTGTGTGAGCCGGGCTGAATGGGGACTCTGCTAGCCAGGGCAGGCATTAAAAATTATGAATAAAAAGGCAGCGAATACATATGTATGTACAGCGCATACAGGGCGTATGAAAATGCATTTAAAATGCAATAATAAAAATGATAATGGCATTATAATACTAAAGAGAAAGAAAGGGACAACACAGCAGCAGGCAGCAGGCAGCGGAGCGCATTTTATGCCCCTTACTGCTGCTGGGCAACGCTGGAAAGTATGCTACATTATTTGCAGCTCGTTAATTTTTATAGTTTGCGGCCTCGCTGCTGCTGTTACAGGGTGACTCAACTTAACATAAATTTCGCTGTTTGTTGTCGCCACCTACGTTCATTAATTTTCTTTCTTCTCTATCTCTCTTTCTTTGCTATTGATTTCGCCTAAATTAGCACACACTCAAGCAGAGAGAGAGAGAGCAAGTTTGCAGCGAAAACTTGTTCTGCTTATTCGCTCATTTTGTATCTTTGCGGTTGCCCCGTTGTTATTTTTATGACTTTTCATATTATTTTACTTTTTGGCAGTATATGTATGTGTGTGTGTGTGTGTGGCACATTAAAGCGAATTCAGTCGCCCGCTGGCCAAAACATGTCTTTGCTTTTTAGCCCCCTCGTCCGTTCGTCTTGTGCGCTATTAAGCTATCAAGATTTGTAAAGTATATGAGCCAAGCAAGCGACCGAGCTGCTGCTTCTCTTTGTGTTCGCCTGCTCAAGTGTGCTGGGCAGAGAGGGAGAGATCCCTCTCTCTCTCTCCCCTTATGCCATAAAATGCTATCTGTCTCTTTTACACGTCGCTCAATGTCGGAGTTGGCAGAAATAACTGTGGGAAAGCAGAGAGAGCGAGTTTACGAGCATGTTTCGACTATATCATATATTTGCACAGATAACCCATTTTAAGGCATTAAACAGACCGAGGAGTTTAAGAAACATTGCAAGAGACTGTGAAATGAAATCTGCAAAAGACCTTGTATACAGCTCTATATAAAACTGTAGAACTTTTCGAAAAAAAATAAAACAATAGTATTTCTTCTAGCCTTTTCCCCATTTCTGCCCATACTTCACCTATCGAGTGGCCACCATAACAATTTGTCTAATTGCATTTGGCACTCGCTTCACCTGCTGCAAAAATGCATTAAGTGTGGCTCACATTGTTGCAACAACAAAACGCTTCACACACACACACAGTCGGATAGCCACTATTACCATAACATTTATGATTATTAACCTACAATGCAAGGCACTCTAAATGCAATTAAGATTACAATCTTTTATGGCTGAGCTGTTTGGCTGCTATAAAATAAAAAAAAAGGAACAGAAAACATGCATATATAACGCAGCAGCAGCTGGAGATGGAGATGGAGACGGAGCTGCTCCTGGCGACCCTGCCACGACAAACAATTAAAACATTGTGCCGCCTGCAATAAAATGCTGTTCCAGATGCTTATCGCATGCCAGACGACCCCACGTGGTGGTGACCACATATTGCATAAGAAATAATTACTTTTTATATTACACATACGCCCCGCTAGCCGCAGTCAAGTTGACACTATTGATTGCCGACTCCAACTGCTTCAGCTGAAACCTGGGCAGAACTGATTCCCCTCTCTGACCACTCATCCCTCCCCCCCGGCCCACTTGTTTGTGTGTTTGCGTGTCGCTTATCGTCCAGCGCGTTGTGTAATGAAGACACCGCGCAAGGCAAACAAAACCAAAGCCAGTGGCAAAAGCGTCAGACAATTGCTTCGCCGATAAGATCAGCAAAGTGTTTGTTTGTTTGTTACCTGCCCAACTCAGTGGAGAGACAGACTAAATCACGGCCAAGAATAGGGAAAAGTTTTGACAGAAAATATGTCATTTATTGCGCTTAATTTTTAGCCGCTTTCAAGCCAGAACTCGCCTCGATAGATATGTCTGCCCCATATGATTTCATATCTGGCCTCAAATCACTTTGCTGTTTGCACTTGCTGCCTTCTTATTTTCCATTCATTTTGGGCTAATCCTGCGCTTAGCAGCTGCAGGGTATTTCAGCAAACATCAAAGCAACGTCAGCTACGGCGGCGGCAACGTCGTCAGCCATCAATGTCAACAACTTGACTTGAATTTTATGCAAATGCTTCAAGTGTCACGGACTAAAATGGCAATTGAAACGCTAATGATGACATTTGGCAGGCCTAAACAGCAGCCAGGCAGCCAGGCAGCCAGGCAGGGCATCTGCCATCACGAAAAGAAAACAATAACAAACTAAAAGCTGCACACAAACAAACACTCACTCTCTCTGTGTGTGGGAGTATTTGTGTGCTTTTCCGTTTCCGGCGCGGCCAAGAAAACATTACAAATCGTTTTTGGCTGCCACTTGCCATGGCCTGAGCACAGGCAACGGCCCTGGGACTGAGACTGTCGACTGGGGCCTCTGTCTAGGCCTCTGGCATTTTTACGAGGCATTCAGCCAATTGACAGGCTTCACTCGCTCGTAAAAAAATCAACCAACAACGTAAGAAAAATGATGCGCAGACAAACTACGCACTGCAGGGGAGTGAGAAAGAAATAAGGAAAGACAGTGAGAGACACACAAAGAGAGAGAGAGAGAGAGAGGCACAAAGACCGAATGAAAACAACGAGCAGCTGCCTAAAAGTATGCTTAAATATTTAAAATGCTGTGCGGCGTTGCCAGACGCAAAGTTTTTGCGTTGCTTTGCAAAACATTAAAACACATTTAGCTGGCAAAGAGGGAAGGAGCAGCATAGAGAAAGAGAGGGAGAATAGGGCGGAGAGAGTGTGAGAGCGAGCACATTCATTTTGAGGCATATAAATACTTATTATCGCTTATTTGAACTTGTGAATGAGGCAGCCGCTGCTGCTTGTGATTTACTTTTATTTGGGCATTTCCCTTACGCTTGCTGCTCTTCTCTACCTCTCTCCCTCTAGCTCTCTCTCTCTTTCTTTGTGTGTGTGAAAATCGATTTCTTGTTGTCAAAAAAAAAAGCGAAAAAAGGTCAAAAACAATAAAAGCCTAAATACACATACGCGCCTTTGAACTGGCTTTGATAAAAGAAGCAGAGCGAAGAGCAGCACAAAACGAAGAAAGGCAAGTGGTGTGAGGAGGCATCGGGATAAGGCAAAGGAATATAAGGATTGTCGGTGCAGGAGCAGTCCTTCTCTAAGCCTCCAATCAATGGCTATACGTCGCATTCGGTACGTGTGAATTTAAGCTGATTAAAGCATTTGCTGTCGGGTAACGAGAAGAAAACAGCAGCAGCAAAAATTGATGTCTGCTTTTGGGCGCTGGCTTTATTTATGCCTTTTGTCTGTCTCTGTGTCTGTGTCTGCCTTTGTTATCGGGCTTAGTGATGAATTTTTTAATTTGCACCGCAGCAGCCAATCATCATTTGCACCAGGGTTGCCAGCCAATATAAATTCAATTGAATTTGTCGCTGTTTTTTATGGCATTGCCAGTTGCCACTTGGCAGTTGTCAGTTGGCTAATAAGGCAAGTTTGCCGAGTTGGCCATAAAAAGCCGCCAGATGAGTGCCAGGTGAAGTGCTGATGATAATGAAATTGGCCAACACACACACACATCCAAATTGCCGCCAATACAATTCAAATGCGTAATCATGTGAAGCCAAACAGAAGGGAGAACATGGCGAAAGGGAGCAGGCAGCGATATCGACAGATTCGGAGTGAGAAAGAACTCGGCACAAATGAGAAAAGTTTTAGCAAGCAACGCTGCGTTATATTATTATTAGTTTTTCGCCTATTTACCCCCCTATACTTTCATCTTCTATCCCTGCTAAGACTAAAGTTTTCTGCCTTTCACTTTGTTGCTTTGTTAGGGTTAGTTTTGCGCTCTCCCTCTCTCTCTCTCTCTCTCTCTCCCACTCTTCCTATTTGCCAGGGCGGCTGTTTCATAGTTCATTGCTTTTCAATTTGATGAGGCGTTGTCTATAATAATCAGGCTGCTGCCTGCCTGCGCAGCCAGAAAATGAGCCGCTCGAAGTTTTTCCAGCCTTATCGATGCGAATGAAGGCAGAAACGAGTGCGCATTTTCCACATACGTCGACAAGCTTGATGAGGAGTGATGGACAGCGCAATCGTCTCTTAAATTTTTCCAACTGTTTTGTTAATTTACTTTGTAATTTATCAACACTGGCACACTGGGCCAGTGTGTACATATTAGATTTTTATGCAGTTGATTTTTAATCTGGCGCAATCATTTTTCGGGCAACGGGAAATGAATATTTATAAGTATGATGAATGAGGCGAGACGGGAAACGGGCAGAGCCACGCGGCAGTCAGCTGATTTACTGATGTGTGACAAAGGGAGAGAGAGAGACAGAGAGAGAGAGGGAGACACGGCGGATAAAGGTAAGGAAATTAATGCGCAGTTAGAAACATAAATCTGTGTTGCGTTCAAGGAAATGGCACGGATTTCACAATTTATATATATATATATATATATATATGTATGCGAGAGCGGGAGCGAGAGTGACTGTCTGTCAGTTTTTACCTTGCACGCTGCTGCCAACGCTGCGTATGAGTAATATTAATTTCACTTTAAGTCGCTCTCGCTCTCTCTCTCTCTCTCTTTTTCGCTTTGCGCTCGCTCTGCTCAATTTGCTCAGCCGTGTGCGTGTGTGTGTGTGGGCGTGCAGTTTAAAAATACGCAACGTTACGTAACGTCAACGTATGCAATTTACGTGACACCATTACGCGTTAGACAAGTACAAATTACGTAGCAGCAGCAGCGCGAAAGAGAGAAAGAGACAAAGACGAAGCTGCCGACAATATGAGCTTGATAATGATGAAACATGAATGCGTGCGTGAGTGTGTGTGTGTGTGTGGAAGAGAATATCAAGATAAATAACTAAACGTGTGTGGCTGTGTGTGTGTGTGTGTGTGTGAAATGAAAGTCATCAGCGCTCTGTGAGAAAATTGCGTATACGACACAGACAAAAAGGCAACAATTTTCTCTTTTCTCTCGCTTTTTCACACTTGTTTTCCTCACGTTTGGGTCAATTGATTGAGCAGGCTGGATCAGGCCTCTGTGCCCGATTTGGTCTTAAATAAATTAAACTCGAAAATAACTGCAAATGTCAGCGCTAAACTTGCCTTGCAGTCGCCTTTGACTACGACTTCAACGAAGCAATTAAACTTGTCCCTATATAATTGCATTTTCGGGCCTCTGCGAACAAAAGCCGGGCCCAAAGCCAGAGCCAAAGTCAAAAGTCAAATAGGTGAGGGAAGCGGGGGGCATCTGCGACTGTTGAGTTGCCAAGTGCGCTGCTGATAGCGGCCAGAAAGTTGAGCGCTTTAATTTCTTGGAAATTTGTTGGCCAAAAAAGCTGGAGTAGGGGAGAGAGGAAAGCAGGCAGCACAAACAAAGCAACAAACAAAAATGTCGACTTGATTGCGTCGTTGATGTGCCTTCGCCTAGTCCTTATGCTCCCAGCTCCCCGCTCCCTACTCCCACTCCCTCTCCTGCCAAGGCGAGCTGGTAGTAAAGACAGCATCGAGAGCGACACAATTGTGCGGACAGATTGCCGGCGAGTTGCCACTGCTGCAACTTGAAGTTTGAATCCCCAGCGGATTAGAAAAGTTTAAATTGTTGCCGCCAAGAGCTCAGAGCAGAGGCAGCCAAGTCAGCCAGGGTAGCCAGGGTAGCCAGGGCAAAGTAAAATCGAAGCAACTGGCAAATGAACGTTGAATGAATGAAGGGAGCAACGTAACGATTAGTGCTTTCATGTCCTTTGGCAAAGTTTAAAGGTCATTCCTTTGCCAGGGCAGCATCCTTCGTGCGCTCTGTCTCGCTCGCTCGCCTTCTGCTGATTTGACACATCAACTTTGTCAAGTTTTTGCCACAGCCAGCAACGAGCGACGACCGTCAACGTTGACTATTATGAGCAATGGCTTCCCTCTCTCTCTCTCTCGCTCTCTCTCTCTCTTACTCCCCTTCACTTTGTGTGTGTGTGTGTGTGTGTGCACAAGCAATTTGTGCAATGGACATTTTGGGCGCTGCGCTGCGCTGCTTTGATAAGCGTTGCCAGCTGCAAAATGTCTTAAAAGATTGCGCGCAGTGCACTGACTTCTGTGGCTGCCACCTGCCTCAGGGGCAGCCCAATTTGAGAGGACTCCTCTTTCTTTTTTTTTTTTGTGGCAGCTTAAGAACGTGTGTGTGCAGACAGAGCAGGAGGATAGATGGAAAGCAAGAAAGAGGTGAGAGGGAGAGTAAGAAAAAGCGCAGCAAATGAGTTGCAAAATTTGGTAAAATTTACAAAGAGTTGCGAAAATTCTTGAGCAAAGAAAAGCATGTGCTTTATAAAGAATTTCAACAGATAATTTCCCATGACTAGAATAAATATATTATAAAAACAACTTCATATTATAACTGAACTTTACACCATATTCCACAGAAGTTTTCCCTCCCTGAACGCCTGCATAATGAGCTTGTCAATAGGTTTATCAATCCCAAGAACTACTCGAAGCTATGACAAGAAGCAGAAGAAGAAGAAGAAGTGGGAGAAAAATTGATTCAAGTGCTGTGTAAATTATGCAAATCTTTCTCTCCAAGTTTTTTTTTCTCTCTCTCTCTCTCTGCCGCTATCCTGCTACGCTGTCAGAAACAACCGTGAAACATGACAACTACGGGGCAGGCCAGTAAAAACAATATGGCGCCCTGGCCAGAGGGTGCCCTTGTCCGGCACCCATTGCCTGCCATTGACAGTTCAACGTTGTTTTGCTCTAACTTTCTTTCGCAACGCCCCAATCTCGCCCCCCTCCTTCAATGTGTTCTATTTTTTCCGGGTATTTTTTCGCTCAATATTTTCTTTTTTTTTTTGTTAAATGTCAAATTTTTGCAGACACTTTTGACAGTTTATCGAAGCGCGCTCGTAATTTCAGCTGACGTGTGTTGTAGGTGTTGAAATTGCCGGCAGAGCGAGAGGGAGAGAAAGAAAGAGAGGGGAAGATCCAAGTTTGGGTTCAACTTTGGCACATACTTAGCCAAGGTGTGAATAAAAAGTTTTGTTGACGCTGCATTTTCGCCAAGCACAAAGACGGGTCAAGTTTTTCGGGCACTTCATGTGCAGAGAGAGAGAGAGAGAGAGAGGGGGGAGAGAGAGAGGAAAAAAAAGTAATTATATTTCTCAGTCAGGCACCTATGGCGTCCTGATTGGCGAGCAATCAAATTGAATTGCCAAATGGCAAAATCAAATTATGTTTGAGAATAACTTGGAATTCGATTACTTACCGCTGCGACTTTCATTTTCAGCTGGCTTCAGCTGTAAAGCACGGTTCATCTGCAAGAGAGAGAGAGAGAGAGAGAGAGGGAGAAGAGAATTAGTATTTATTTGGGGAACTGAATTGATGAGGAATAAGTATAGAATGAGAGAGAGAGAGAGAGAACCGAGTCGAGTCACATAGTTATTCAAATATCAAAGCCATCTCTTACGTCATATCCTGATTACCCTCTTTAAATATGTCAATTACCAAATTGCCAAATTCAATTTCAACCTTCACATCGACCTGCGATGATGTAGCACTCTTCATAAACACCTTCAAACAGGGCACAGACAGACACAGAGCACAGAGCACTTTCGAGCATTTAAATGCCACTCAATATGCAAGCGAAGAGCTTTCCCCCCGTCGCTCTCCACTCATCTATCTTTCGCTCTCTGTCTCTCTGTCTCTCTCTCTGGAGAGTGCCTCTGCGCACATTTGCGCTCATTGCCTTTTACCCACGACTGGGCAGCCACATCCTGTGCCGCTTCATGCATCATTAAAGCTTAAATCTCACCCATGCGACCCATGTCGACTGGCACTGTCGACCAACGACTGGCGGGTAACACTTAACGCTCCCGCTCCCGCTCCCCCGCCTCACCCGCCTGCTCTGCCCTCTGGCCTGAAGCAACCCCCTGGAGTATGACTGAGTGACTGAACCCGGCTACGTGTTGTGGTCACCTTTTGGTTTATGGCAAATGAGTAATATTGGGAACGATAGGAAAAACGCCATTAAAAGACGCACGGCATTCAAATAAAACTTAATTGAAGGCCTTATGCAGTGATCAGACTCAGGAAAAAAGAAAAAAAAATGGAACCGCAGAGCGAACATTTGATGATTGCCATCTCTCTCTCTTACACAGGTGTCATTTCGTTCTTAGATTGCCTCATCGCCTGCCAACTGCCAACGGCCACCTGCCATCTGCCACAGGGTGTAGTGTGTATGAGGGCGGTCTCTTGTCGCATGAATATTTTATAATCAGCCATTAGTTTGCGGCAATTGAAAATGATTGAAGCTTTTAACTGCAAAATTCAATTGCCTGCGCCGCTGAATATCGTAAAATATTTAAGTTGCTCATAGGGTTTACTATACTATACTATACTATATAGTTCGACTATTTTTTGATGTCGTAACACACAATCCATTAGGCGGGGCGAGTGTAATTAAAATTGCGATTTATGCATGCGCATGCACAGGGTGCCCCAATTCGTTGCGGGTCTCTCTGTCTTGTTTGTAATTCAATTATGTTAATGATTGGACAACATTTACCGTATTTACATTAATGCATAATGAATGAATGAGGCAGAGTCGTGCAGCGGGGGAGGGGAGGGGAGCCAGTCGAGACTCTCTGCATTTCGTGTGCGCCTAAATGCAAGCAACGTTTTATTTTGGCTCACTGATTTTTTAATTGTAATGCTTCAGCGCGCTAAACAGACTGCAGGAGTGGGAGGGGGGGAGGTAGTCTGACGCAGAGGGGGCGTAGTGACTGGACATACGATGGCAATTAAGTGCATTTCTCTGTCTGACCAAAGGCATGCGCGATGCGGCCCCCCCTCCCCCCATCAGCATTTGCTTTTTGCATTTGCTTTTGCTGCTGCTGCTGCTTTTGGCCTTACTCAAAGCTCAGCTGGGATAAATTAAGTGGTCGATGAACTGAATCCTTGTTGATTTTGTATACTGCGCCCGCCATGTTGTTGACAGTGACAGCAGGCTTTGGTAGTGTGGGAGAGGGGGAGGCGTCGGGCGTCGGGCGACTGGCGATGACGCCGCAGAATTTAAACCAATGTTTAACCAAAAATGTTCATTTAGTCGCACGTTCGGCATCATTTGAGGTGAGCAGAGAGTGGCAAGAGAGAGTGGAGAACGGCAGAGAGGGGGAGAGAGAGGGGTAGAGAGACTGAGAGAGGTGGAGAGATTTCTGAGCTGATGAATGATTGATGTGGCTGGGGTAATAAATTGGAAAACGTTTTCGGGGCTCAAGCAATGCAGTGCAGACAGAGAGGGAAAGAGAGAGAGGAAAAGAGAGAGGGAAAGAGAGAGAAGAAGAAATAAGATGAGGCAACATGAGGGGAGAGAGAGAGAGGCAGCTAAACGCAGCCACAGCTTGCAACACAGCTTGCTGCTGCTTTCTGAATGCTTTATCAACACCGACATACCCGCAGCTGCATGCAACAACAACAACACATATTGAGCATGCATGAACATGCACAAGCTTGCAAAAGTCTGCCGTCTCCGCAAAGTCTGCAGACTGGCAACAGAAGAGGGCAAAGCGGGCGTGGCATCCACCATAATTGTCTGGTCGTCTGTGTGCAGTTTTTTACCCAGTTTTATTTTTTTTATTTTTGATTGCAGTTGTTGTTGGTTAATGAACTCAGTGTGGTGTGGGCAGAGAACATGATACCAAATAAAGTATAAATATATCACAATATTATCAAGAATAGTTACACCTTTCGTATACATATGTTTCGCTTTCCTAGTAGCCAAAAATAGCTCATACCACTCAGGAAATTACTCCCTCCACAGCTTTATCGATATTTTCAGTGTGCATTAAGTAAATTAGAGCTGCTAATGATATATCATATGATACTACAGTAATTCCAATTATTGTTAATGTGACAACAAAAGCAAGGAAAACTAATTTAATAATTATGATACCATGCTTTGCTTTCAAGCAGGTTAACCAACTAGTAATGCTTTGGTACTCTAGCCCTATAAGTTACCTTGTCTTTTCTGTTGCTATAATCACTACAATTTATCAGACTCGTAAAGAACTCTCAACTGTGGCTTTCATTACAGTTTCAACTTAACCAAACATTTCTAAGGCATCGCTGACTGTCGCTCCCTCCCTCCTCCTGCTCTGTTCCCACACAGTTTCTGCCGCTTTCAGCACTTTGGCAGAGCACAAAGGCCTTACTAATTATGGGTAGCAAAAAGGTTTCCCTCTCTCACTGTGTGTGTGTGGCAGAGGCAGCTGCGCCCACTGGGCCTGACTGTGTGAAGCTGCGTAATTAGCGCACATAATTTGAAATTTAAATGTTGCCAAAAGCCAAAAAACCCACATCTCAGCGAAGCCTTTGAGAGTCGAAATTGTTAATTAAATCTTTTGGCAGCAGAGAGCAGAAACAAAAAAAATAAAAGAAGACAAAAAAAGAAAAATATGATATAAAAAAAAAAGAAATGAAGAATCCAAAACGTTTTCACTGCGCAGCTAAAGATGCCGCGGCAGACAATTAGCCTGATGACAAAGTGTTGAGGCTGGGCGGGATTGCAAGGGGCTAAGGAGGCTTATAAAACTAGGGAGGCACTGGGAGTTAGCAGGCAGGAGGCAGGAGGCAGGAGGCATTCCCCGTCGACAGCGGCGCCACTAGCAATGTTAAACCGCAAATTTTAGCGCCTGGACAAGTCGTGCATGACATGGCGGAGGACTAGTCCAAGTGACGCCGCCTCCTACGCGTATGCAATGCCAAAAGTGCCAAGTGCCAAACTGCCAAGTACTCTGCAGGCATGTGTATATGTGTATGTGTGTGTGTGTGTGTGTGTTGTGGGTGCATGAACCCACATAAACTGCGTTAGTTTATGAGAGTGAGCTACGCGTAGCGGCAGTCAAGCCGTAAGTGCCCACATCTGCATCCCTGGCACTCCCTGCAATTAGACTGCGGCGCCGTCTATTGAACCAGCCCAGTCTGCCCACTCTACCTCTCTCTCTCTCTCTAAGCCACTCTCTCTTCTGCCTGGTCAGTTGCGCTTTGTTGTTTTTATGCATTCACCCGACTCAACTACATAAAATGGAACAACGAAAATGCAATTAAAACTACGTTTTATGGCTTTGTTATGGCAGCAGCAGCTCGAGCTGAATTCGCCACATGAAAAGCGATTTTTATGATGCTCCCTCTCTCTTACTGTCTCTCTCCCTTCCACTCTCATCATCATCTTGGGCACAATCATCGTGAAGCTTTTTCGAAACTGAGCGCAAGTTTTGTGTTGATAGAAAAGTAATACTCGCACTTTATGCTCTCAGTCATGTTTGCTTATTGAAATATATATTCTATACTCTACCCATATTTATTCCATATCTTTTTAGGGTTTTTTTTTTTGCCATCTTGTTTATCAAAAATCATCAAAGTTTTACGCAAAAGTTTTTGTGTGCAGCTGCTGATGGAGCTCGCCGAGTTGGAGAGTTCAGCGAGTTCTACGAGTTCTGTTATAGAAATTTGTCACTGGCTATGCTTACTGCATGGATAGAGGGGTAAGCAGAATGGGGGGAAGGGGGTACCAGGGCTAAAGCAGACAATGTTGTGCCTGAAGCGTGCAATGGCAAAACAAACTAACGAGCTAGCAAGCAAAACAATAGCATGTAGCATACTTTTAGGGGCGAACCTTGCTCTCTCTCTCTGCCTCTCTCTCTCTTTTACTTCAGCTTCTGCACCAATACATAACAACCTGCCATAACTGTAGCTTAATCAAAAGTTTTTGCCGGGCGCAAGCTGCAGGGCAACCTCAACCAACAGAGTCCTCATATCATCATCATCATCATCATCCACTTTATCATCATCCTGCTCGCATCCCTTTGATACTAATCAGTGCGGCTGCTCCTCATGCGAGGCTGCCTTTTATGTTTCTTTCAATTCTCACCCACGTTGCACGCTGCACGCTGCGCTCAATAGTCTCTTTCTCTTTCTCTCTTCTATATCTCTGATATATGAAATATGGCAGCTGTATATAATGGTCGCTTCGGTCGTGTTTGCAATTAGCAAGTGGCAATTAAAGTTGGTCTGGCGCAAGACACATTGAGCTGTTGCCATTGAGCGGCCAGTGGCATAACGGGATTCTTTATTAATGGCAGCCACAGATATAGAGAGAGAGAGAAAGCGAATGAAGAGAGAGAGAGAGAGCGAAGCAGGGACATAGGGTTCCTGTGGTTGCAGGCCACAAAGAGATGTCGTAAAGAACATCAACATATGTTTTTGATTTTAATTGATCTGCGGTTCTTACATTTCAAATATGTTATCTACTCACATATGATTTATTTATTTAATATCTCTTATATTGCTTATTCGATGATTATCAAATTGAAACATATCTGATTAGGAACGTATAGAAAACACCTACATTTAAAATCCATGGCCCTTTAAATAGTCAGCAACTGGGGAGGATTCTATTTAAAGCACATGCTTACGCCTACACTTAATACCTGTCCCCCACTCTCACCCATATATAACGTCAGTGAAATCAATATTATTTTATGTTTTGACAGCCCACACGTGGCACGATCTAGGCGCTGCCTCTCTTTCCCTTTTCACCTTCTCTTTCCTCTGGCCTTCTTTTTTGCTAATTCGCAATTTGCGCACTGGCACCAAAAATATTGATTAGCTTCAGCCATATACCATATATACTATAAATACTGTATACCCTATGCTCTGGGTACTGCCCGGTCTAGGTAATAAATTAGACAAACTAATGTTTTGTCTGACGTTGCGTCTAATTAATGGCAAACCTTTCAGAGCGGCTACACCTTTATTTTTTTTTTGTGTGTGTCGGATAAACAATAGTGTATTTGCCCGATTCTGGGAGAAACCACTTGGACTTGGAAAAAAGGGGGCAGTTCGTACGGTTGGGTAGGGTCATTAGCATGCGTTAAAATGGCGTTAAATGTGTAACGGAAACACGGCGCAAGGACATGCCATATAAATTTCTTTTGTTCCGTTGTTGGTTTTATTTTTTTCTAGGCCTGTTTTTTATGTGCTTTGGTTTGGTTTGGTGTTTTTTCTGGGTTTTTTTTCTTTTGTCGACTGGACGCTTCGTCGCCTTGCATAATAAAAATGTCATAAATATTTTTTGTTCAGGCTGCCGTTGTGTGTGTGTGTGTGTTAATTTTTTCTAATTGTCTAAAATTTAGATAATTACATGCCATTAATTATTTACATAATAACGTTGTCGTTTTATTTTTTTCTATTCGTTTTCTACGCCCGTTTCTGTTTTTTTTTACGTTTTACAATTTTGTGGTCGACTTGGCCTGCCCATATAAATGCCTACACGTAGATATATCCTATATAACATATATATATTGCTGGTATATGCGGGGCGTAAAATTAAATTTACATAATTTATGACTTACTCAGCTCAAAATGGTGTGTGTATTAGGCTGTGAGAGACTCTCTCTGTGTGTGTGTGTGTGTGTGCCGTGTTGCATAATTTTAGGCATTTTTGTTTATTGTGGCGTAAAATTTGAATTATGAATAGGAATACACTCCCACTCACACACACACACACACACTCACACCCAGTCGTGTGGTTATTTTTTCCGTGTTAGGGTTACATTCTGAGGTTATTAGTAATTTATTTGCATATTTTGAGGCGCAGCAGCAGCAGCAGCAGCATGGAACTTGATGGACAAGCAGAGGCAGCTGCTAGTGTGGAAGGGGGTTTTGGTGGAAGGGGGTTAACAGAGCAACCGGCATCAGGGTGAGTTGTGTCTCTGTGTCTGTGTGTCTTTTGTGTCAACTTGGCCGGGCACAAAAGTCAGTCAAGTGTCGTTTTCGGAAGACATAAATTTTGAGCCGGGTGGTCTGAGTGAAGAATGCGTGTGAGTGTAAGTGTGTGTGCGTGTGTATGTGTGAATGTGACTGTAAGTGTGTGTGTGTGTGTGCATGCTATGCCAGGACCAGGACAGGTGTCCCACAGTTGTAGCCTGTCGTTCTAAAGGCGAATATAATTGAATAGCGGAAAAGGTTTCGCTGGGATTTAAAATGTCTCCTGTCTTCCCTGCCTGTCTCCCCTCCCCTATACCATCTGCCCCCTCCGCCAGAGTACAAACGAAATAAGCTTATATACGTCTTCTTATACGCGCAAATACAATCAGTGAGGGCGCACAATAAATGATATAAGCAAGGGGGCTTTAGAGAGATCAAATAATACGCTAACTGAGTTTGCATTGATCAAAATTGAATGTTGGAGGGTTGAGCGAGCGTGGGAAGCTTGCAGGGTGTAAACTATTAGGAAAATTGATAAGCTGAATTATGGATTTAAGATATGTGATATTAATAAATCATATATTATGCCTTATCACTCTTTAAGCTCACTTTGAACTTTTGCCAGGTCATCTACGCACTTGAAATTGAAATCACATATTTTTGTAACATTAACCAGAGTTGCCAACCCACTTGAAGCAGATTGGGATTGGATTGGCAGGCAACGCACTCTCAAAGCCACATTTAAGGCATACCTTTTGGCCATGCGTTTTGGCCCGTTTCGGCCAGTCAAAGCGGCTTATGTAATGCTCGATACAACATTTTTGTTGCATACCGTGGGGCGCACGCAAGAAATGCTTATAAATTACATAAGGCCTGGCCAGATGCCGTCGAGCCAAGCTGAGCTGTTGCCAACAAAGCACTCAACTGTGAAAATGTCTGTTAAGGCCAACACACACGCACACACACACACACAGGAGCCATCTCCACTCATGTGTGTCCTGCATGGGGCTACCTTGCCTGTCAACGGGATGACAGTTCATATAGTATATATGCCCACATAAGAGTATGCTATGCCATATATGATCTGCTCTGCGTATGTGTGTGTGTGTGTGTGTGTCTCTCTTGTATATAGGAGTGAGAGAGAGAAGGGGACAGAGAGAGGCTGCCAGCCTGCCTTCAACTGTCAATTGAGTTGGCATGTTGGCAGCCTCTTGACTTACGTTCAATATGAAATACGCATAAGCATGATAAGCATAAATATACCCAGACACACACACACACACACACACACACACACACTCAACTCACGCATAGGCAGAGCAGCAGCAGCGGCAGCATTTTGCTCAGTCAGCATGGCCAGGCGTCTTGCTAATGCCTCGCACGTATTTTAATTGATTTGTGCGCGTAGCTCAGCTCATTACACACACACAGACACACTCACACATGCACAGACACATACACATGCACACTCGCACACACAAAAAAACATAGCATACATATGAGCGCGCGCCAAGTCGACAAATTGTAAAAGAAACACGCAAAAAATCAGTTCCAACAACGTTTCAGGCAATGCAAACAAACAAACACAGAGCGAGACAGCACAACTGCAGAATGAGAGAGAGAGAGGCAGCTACTCGCTTATTTGCTGAACGAGTTTGATGCCTGATGATGATGCTCCATTTATTATTAACTTGAAATGATTTCGGGCGCACTGGTCGCTGGGAGGTGACGACGCAGCGATTGAATGCACGACTGCATCAAATGGCAACCCTGTATCTGTATCTGTATCTGTATCTATAGCTGCAAGTGTATCTACAACTGTATCTGTATCTGTATCTGTATCTGTGCACACGTGTGAGTTCAATTGGAAAATCGTGTGCTGCATACGCGCGTGTGTTTGTTTGTGTTGTTTCTCAGCGCAATTCGAGTCGTGTGTTCTCTGTGCCAGTGTGTACACACTTTAAGAGACAGCTGTAATACATGCGAGTGTGTGTGTGTGTGTGGAAATGCAAATTACACGCATACTCCGCCGATATTTAAACATTTTTGTGAATATTAAAAAATTCTATCAATTTAAATTGATTTAAACCAAATTTTATCAGTTAAGTTGCATTTTTTATAAGTATTACGATTGAAATGGAATAAGTCAGCTGTATAAAAACATACTATATTACAGAGCAGTTGCAGAGCTTGAAATCATGTAAATTGTATTACACTGCAATCTGTGTAGGTATATATATTGCTAGATCTGTCAATTTCCCTTGACTTCTTGAACTGTTCCACACCTTTTGCCGCACCTAACTCTGCTTGAACACGTATCCGTATTTATTGGGATTATAACACATGCCCATGCTGCGTATACGACATGTTGCCTGCTAGGCATATGCATAAATTAGACAGAGAGAGGGCGAGAGTGAGAGAGAGAGAGAGGAGGGGGGCCATAAAAATACTTTAGCTACGGCCGTTTGTCAGCTTTTGCCACTTGACAGTCGCCCAAAGGCTTTGCAGTTCCATTCCTTTTCATTGCGTCTTTTACTGTTGCTCCTCCGTCCCTTGAGCTTGGCAAAATTATGCACACATCTCCTTCAGCTTCAACCCCAAGTGCAGTGTGCCCCCTCACAACGCATCGCTTCTCTCTCCCTCTCCTACTCGCTCATATATCAAAGTCGCAGCAAATAAAAGCGACAGTTGAGAGTGCACAGTGCAGAGTTCACAGAGAGCGAGAGAGAGAGAGAGAGAGAGAGTCAAGAATCGTTTGCCGACTGCCGCCTTGCAATTTATAAATTGCAAAAAAGCAGCAAAGTTACAGAGAGAGAGAGAGAGAGAGACCGAAGAACAGCGAAACAAAGACAAAAGATTTTGCTTATATTTTATGCAATATGCCAACCGCGTTTTATTAAGCAAATTACGAGGAAATGCGAAAATGTGGAAACGGCAAACTTGAAACGAGCAAATCTCGACACCGTTCCTCCTCACCATTCCCACCCCCTCACCAAGTCCTACTTATGACCTTGGCAAACAGCCTAACGCGCATTCTCTTAAGCAATTTAGCAAACAGACTTCCCACTCGAGGCTCAGGCAGCTCTTAACGCACATTTTCATATATAAATTATTAATTTTGTATGCCCAACAACCACACGCACAAGGCAGACCCAGGGCCGGGGGGGAGTGAAAGGGAGGTAGACGATGGTGGCGGCAATGGCGAGTAAAATGCATTTTGTGCTCCATTAAATAATAAAAGCAAACGTGGCAGATAGCAGTAGCCAGATACGGCGTAGCCACCATATACGACGCAGTGTACACAATAAAAATCTTACACGAAGCGCATAAAAATAAACCAGAGGAGGATTCTCCCCCCGGCTTCCCATCCCTACCCCAGACTGGCGGGGGAGAAGGAATCTCAGATCTGCTGCTTATCTAAGGCCAGAGTCGAAAAACCCCATTGTGATTTTTAAGTTGTGTGTGTGTGTGTGTGTGTGTGTGGGAGGGAGCGAATGTTGCCTGCTTTTAGGCGAGAGTGCATAAATAAGTAAAGAAATGCCTGTCGCTTAAGATTACATGGCAAATAAGCAGCACAGAGCAGCACGGAGAGTACAGCACGGGACATTTGAATGTGGCCACCGACAACACTCGACTTAGTTATTCATAGTCAGGTCTGTGCGAGTATGTGTGTGTGTGTGTGTGTGTGTTCATAAAAATCAGCATAAACAGCAATTGTTATGGCCTGTGAATGGGAAGACGTTACAACACTCTCGATACGCTGCTACAACTGCTCTGATTAGCCCAGTCAGAGAGAGAGAGAGACAGAGAGAGAGAGAGAAAGCAGAGGTAGAAACTAGCGCACTTTAATTTAGTTATGAGTTTCGAGAACTGACTCAATACACTCGGGAAATATGGGGAAAAAGTAAAGAGTTCCCAGGGGTAGAGCTAGAGTCGCTTGAAGTACTGTCACTCTTTCTCTCTCTCTCTCTCTCTCTCTCCATCCCCCTCTCACTTTTCAAAAACACGCACGTGTCCTTGCCAATGACAAGGGAAATTTTACAAGTTTCAAGTTTAATTTGCCAGGAGTAGCAATCAAGCAGGCGGCAGACAAAAAACAACACAGAACTGAATAATATAACAAAATACAAGAACAGGAATGCACAGGAGAGAGACAAGGAGGGGGAGAGAGAAGGACTGAGCGTGCTAAGGTTAAGGGTTGCTTTTTATTTTGACTCGTCGTGTATGTGGGGCAACCCTTTCGACCTAATTGCATGGAAGTTGTTACGCTGCCAGTTAAATGTAAAAATTAAAATGTATAAAATGTATATCATTTGAATAAAGCAGCAGGAGGAGACAGAGAGAGAGAGGGAGACCCTTTGAGGTAGAGTCAGGCACAACTGTCAGTTTGCCATTATGTCTGTCTGTCTGTCTGTCTTGATGTCAGTCACTCATTCAGCCAGAACGTTGCCTGTTTTATGAGGTGTTAAGTGGGCTTAAATTAAAAGTCGTGCGAGGCAGGGAGGGCGGAATGTGTTGAAATGTTTGCGTATTTGCTCAAGTTATGGCAAAATGCCGACAAAACACAGGGCAAAGTGAGGGAAGGAGCACAGAACACTTGAGAGCGAAGCACAATTGCGACCCCAAACTGACTCCATGTCAAGCCTGTGCCGCCTGCTTGTTTCATTAGAGGCAATCCTGGTGGGAGGTAACCTGGAGCTGGATCTTGATTTTTGTCAGAGGGGGAGCAGAGCAACTCACATGTGCGTTATAAATTCGTATTTAATAAACTTTCTCGTGCGACGTTTTAAGTGAGCTTCCGCTTCCTGTTTCTGCCCCGGAATGAAACGATTGTATCGCGCTGAGTAATGTTATAAAAATAAAGAAAGTTGTAGGCTGCTATAAAAAGAGAACTCTATACCCCATTTAATCCCACACCTGATTAAGATATAATTTAAGCCTTATATCATCTGTTTCCATCTGCAATTATGCACATACTTGGCGCATAGTTAGGGGCGTTTCACTCTTATTAACACGATTCGGTCAGTCTTGACCAACGTGTCAGGGATAGGATATCTCCTATCTCTGATCTCTAGCACACACCCAGCTTGCACTTCCCACCATGTCAGAGCAATTAAAGTAACATCAAATCATTTTTTTTTCTATATTTGCTCAAGGTTGCGACACGTGTTCGTATTTCCGGGCAACTCAGGGAGCAACGATTGCTTATTAGAATAATAATATGGCCAAAAATTAAACATCAGATTGCACCCTCAGGGGAGATTGCATCCCCTCGAAGCATTTACCTAGTAGAAGATTAGAAATCCACCCTGTGCACATGTGGAAACTCTCAGCTGATAATGAAAACATTTGCACAACTTTCCGGGGCGTTTAATAAGCGCAGGCAAAAGGACACAAAGGGATACAGCAAAACTTTTTCCAAGAGCGTAGGGTGTAGGGAGAAATCTGGGGACTAGTCAAATTTGATGAGCTCATAAAAGGCGACGCGTCTTCAAGTTTTCAAAACAAAACAAAGTGAACTATAGAGAGAAGGGAGAGGAAGAGCGAGAGAGAGAGACGCGCCTTTGATCATAAAATCTAGCTGGACGGACCCAACTATCGACCCGAAAAGGACATGCCATAACTGAATGAAATCCAAATTAATACAATTTCTGGGTCTTTCGCTCGCATTTATATATAGTATGTAGTATTGACAGCCCCCAGATCAAAAGATGATGCGAGGGACACTTGTGCGCTTGCAAGGAATTTCACTATGTTGAGATGTTAGATACGATGGTATGGGGTCGTATGTGTGTGTGTGTGTGAGTTTGTTGCTCTGAGCAAGCAATAAAATAAATGGCAATGAATGACTGAGCAAATGAATAAATGAGAGAACATTTTTGCTTTGAAATTCAAATTTCAAAAGTTGTCATGACATTGTGTTTATGACAGAGCTGGGCTAGAAAGAGAGTGGGAGCGGAGTGTGAGAGGGGCAGGGGAAGTGGGACAAGACATTTGCGACTGCTTTAGTGTGTGTGTGTGTGTTTTTTCGGCTGCATATTTAAAATTGAATATTTGCACGCCTTGAGCATTTCAGATTACAAAGATCTACTTCACTTTTGCGCACACAAACAAGCATCCCCATACCCATCCCTACATACCATATGGTATGTCCAACTGAGTCTCTCACTCTCTATGTGCGTGTGTGTGTGTGTGTGTGTGTGTGTTGGCCCTGTTGTCATTTGCATGCGTTAGATGCGTTTGTGCTATTTGCACTGCTCAAAGCCATTTTAAGCGGTTTATTTTCATGTATGCTCTCTGCACACAAATTTCTCGTTATATTCAATTTAACTAGCTGGCTGGAAAGAGAGGGGCCGACTGGCCATTGGGGCGTGGCTTAGCCAAGGGTTTGCTTTAAGATTTAAGTCACAAATTGGGGCAAAAAATCCCTCACTCTTTACACAGTGCGAACATGTGTCCTATGATTTTATTTCTTTTCTTTGCACATATTTCTCATATTTGGTGTGAACTTTGGATTGGGGAGAACTGTGAATTAGCCTAGAAAATAGTTTGAAAGCTTCTTAGGGTATATATAAGCAAATTACTTAAGCTCATAAGGGATTAATGTAGTTTTAGAGTAAATTCAGAATAATAAAATAAAATAATGTGCACTCTTCGAAACACGCTCGAAAACATTGGATCAAAAATTGTAAATTAAATTTTGAATAAAAACTGGACAATCCCTCAACATATGCATGACTCTGCGTAGAGATTAAAGACTCCCAACTCCATCCAAGTGCGCTGCACATTTAAATAAACTGAAAATCCATTTGCAATGTTTGTTTTTTTGGCTTTTCCTCTTCTTTTTTTTTTTTGCTTGATTCTTAATTTGTGCTGGCGTTGAAAGTCAATTGAAACTGAAATGAGAATTGAAATGGCCAGCAATTAAAGATGATGACGCCTCCATCCCTCTTCCCCCCACCATCCCATTCCCAGTTGACTCCCGGATGTATTCTGCTTCCTGTTTCTACTTGCCGCAGGCTCAAACACTTTGCATAACATTAAGCTGCGTTGGGGTTTTTTTTCTGTGTTTATTGTTGTTGGTATTCTTTTCTGGGGTTTGGCTCGTTCTGTGGTCGACCGCAGCGCTATAAAATATGCACCCGGCTCGGCACGGCGCTTGGGAAATTTTCACAACAACAAAAATGGAAAACCGACGCTGACGTTGAAGTATGCAAAATGAGTCGAGGTGCAGAGGCTGAGGCAAAGCGCCTAAAAGCATATTTCAATTAAGCTATCACCTTGAATTATTCTCACGAGCACCGGCCTCATCCACCCACACACAGACAGACACAGACAGACAGCCTAAAAGCAGGCCACAGTGTATATTTTAATTTTTTTTTTTTTAATTTTAATGTTTTCATTCAAGAGCCAGAGAAGCAGAATGCGATTGCGAATGCCAAGGAGGAGGGGGAGGATGAGAAGGCGAAGCAGAATGGTAAAACCGCTCGTCAAAATTTGCATTTAAATGAGGCGCAGCGGCGACTGACGGACGGGCCCCGTTTTTGGTTATATACATATACCAATACATACAAGTATATTCTACATTTACCTATACATATATATGTACGTATTTATTTTTTGTTTGACTGTTTTTCGACTGGGGTGAAATTTTTATGATTGCGGTGACTGCCAAATTGTCAGTGGTTTTGTGTGTGGGTGTGCGAGAGTGTGTTTTCGCCTGGCTGCATAAAATGTAAATATTCATTAATATACATATATATGTATATGTATATGCGAGGAGTAGCTGTGCGGGTCAGCGAACACACAACAATCAGTTGGCAGTTATTAAGTTCAAGCCAAAAAACAAGCCGAAGTATTTGTAGTCTGAATACACTTACTAATTAAAGCGACTTCAATGTGCAATTTAGTATGCAAATATTATTATCGCATAAACTTAAGATTATAATATTTTATTAAATTCTCTTAAATTTGCCATGTAAATTGCAGACAACTTAATTTTTTCCTGCAGTTCATATATGAAACTCGCTTTCCTCTTAATTATATATAGATATGTGTAGCTCAGTGTACTGTTCCATATTTCTCTGGCAAATTTTAATTAACAAAATGTTGTGCGTGTGTGTGTGTGTGGCAGGCTTTATGGCTCCAAGAAGCATTGCATACTTTTAGGCATGCAAAAAATTACAATAAAAAGGCAGACAAGCAAGCGACAGAGACTGCACGTCTGTGTGGGTGTGGCTGCATGTGTGTGGCTCTGTGTGTGTATGTGTGTATTGGCTATGCAAAAATGCGCACAAACACACACACGTGCTCATGCTTGGTCTCACACACATGAGGAGGCGCCTCGTTCATCGTCATCCTTCATCCGGCTCTCTCTCATGCTACTCTGCTCGGTTTG
This sequence comes from Zaprionus tsacasi, assembly GCA_018904105.1. NCBI lineage: Eukaryota > Metazoa > Arthropoda > Insecta > Diptera > Drosophilidae > Zaprionus > Zaprionus tsacasi. The sequence continues at coordinate 293,990 of JAEIFR010000019.1, read as the reverse complement.
GCCAAAAATTTTTGGCATAAATGCCATAAACAGTTTATTTAGCAACGGAAAATTAACTGCAAAATGTAGCAGGCAGCAGCAGCAGCAGCCAGACGACTGATGATGCTACCCAAGGCAGCAATTCCCGTAGAATCCTCCCCCCCCCAAAAAAAAAGACACAACTCAACTGAACTCGACGCTTTATGACGTTTTACTTCATGTGCAGCTTCATAATTAAGTGGCTCCTGAAGCGAGAGAGACAGACAGAGAGACAGAGAGAGAGAGAGAGAGAGAGAGGAGTAGCCAGGGGTGGATCACAACTAGCTAAGGCAGTTGTTGTAGCTCCTCTGCTCGCAACTGTTGTCTCCTGCACTCGAGGGAGCTTTTAGTTTTGAGCCACGTGAGAAGCATCATCGCTTTGGGTTCGCCTTTCAGCCATAAAAACGAGCCCCAAACGAGGTCAACTGAGGGCACTAAAATGCACTCCATAGGTGTATACACACACACACACACACACACACACACACACACATGTGAATATAGATTTATAGCTCGACCAGTTCGGGTATAGAGATAGAGTAAACATTTAAAGAGGCACATAAAAGTGTTAGCAGCTCGTTTTCTGTACTTACTAATTTGATGACTGGCGGTATTAATGGATGATGGCAACTTACCTGTAACGAGAACGAAAACAAGAGAGAAAGAGAGAGAGAGAGAGAAGGCATTAATGTTAAATGTAAGCGAAATGGACAGAAATTGAAGTAATTGGCTTATGTTATTAGGCGTCTCATTGGGGAGCATGTCTAATGATGGCACAGGAATTATAACTTTAATTGAAGTGGATGTAATTAGGCTCTAGCAGGATAATATGGCTGCGCTGCACTGAGGGTAGCTCATAAATTTAATACGTAAATAATTAGTATTCACATTTAAGAGTATTACATTTCCAGGTATTCAGATTACATATATTTACGGGAAAATACTTTATTAAATTTCAATTTTTCGCCACACAATCTTAAAGGCAGCATCATCGTTTAAAGTCTCACCTTTGCTTTAAAGCATTGATTAACAAACCCCTTCAAACACGCTTCGTCAACCTGGTGAAACTTCCTCGAGGCAGTTGCCCAAAGCCAGCAAAGCGAGAGAGAGAGAGAGAGGCAGACGCAAAGCAAGGGAGGGGTATATGGCGAGAAAAAAATATCATAAAAATTCTATTTTCGTATAAAATTTCGAAAGTAATCTAATAAATATTGATTTTCATTCGTCATCGACAGAGGCAACGTCAACGCTGGCGACGACAACAACATCATCATCGTCATCAGCAAAGGCAACAGCAACAGGAGCAGCACGAGGCAGAGGAGCAACAGCAGCAGGAGCAGGAGCAGGAGAAGCGCCAGGAGCAGGCCGAGAAGGGCGCGTTGTGTAACCCTACACGTGCACACACAGTGATATAAAGGGCCAGGACACGAAACGACAGGACAGCACAGGACACTGGCAGCACACAGGGGACTGGGCAGGAGGCCGCTGCAGGGAAGGGGGAGGCAGAAGTGACCGGGCAGAGTGTCGACCGGGGACAGGCGTAGTCAATAGTCGTTATTTGATATAGTCGAAACCAACAAGCAACCCATGATGAAACGTGCCTGGGCGGCTGACCAGTGCGACCACACGCAAAGGGCAAAACGGGGCAGGAGGGAGCGACCCGGCGTGAGCGATCCCAACCAGCGCTGCAAGGGATGAAATCATGCGCGCAACTCGTTTTTCGGACTCGACTTGGACAGCTCAGCCAATACATCGACCCACACACACACACCTACACACACAGACACACCCGCACACAGTTCATTCAATCATTCAAATGTCCTTTGAACTATAAAAATACATGACACTAATAAAGAAAACGAACAAATGACACGACACTCGCTTCGTACCCGGAGCTGAACTGTCTGAACGGACCCCGAACCGGACTCCAACGCGGTCACGATAAGCAAGCAAAGACGTTGCGGGACGCTACGAAAAAGCAAAAAAAAAAAAAAAAAATTGCTATTTAGAGCAATTTATAAGCATACTTTGAAGGCGCCCCGCGCTTCCCCTTCGACATTTGACATTTACGAGTACGCCGCAGCGGAGCCAGGGGTGGAGGAGGAAGGGGAGCAGGGGCAACTTTCAAGTATAGCGATCCCCTTCGACCACATAAATTTCTGGTGCGCTTCCAAACGGTTTTGCTGTAGCTATTTATTGCATTTTTATGTAAAATGCGCCGTGCGGTATGCTATACTTTTTTTTTTTAGCTGGCCCTATCTTCCTTTACCCCCCTCCTGGCAAGGGCGACATTCCTGCCAAGTTGTTTACGAGCCAAAGAGCGTAATACGTAATATACGTATACGTAATGCGTAAATCGAGTATGCCGCCCACGCAATGACCAAATTTGCGCAATTAAAGACATTTTAGGGATATATTTTATGGCATACTTTACAGTCAGCCCCGGACTGTGTCTGTGTGCAGGCAGGTAGATGCGATATAGGGTAGATAAAGAAATATAGCCAGAGTAATTTAGATTCTAAAGTTATTTAGTCCAATCGAATCAATAAAAATTCCATTTTCAGTTGAGAAATAAATAAAAAGCGAAGCTCGAATTTCATTTGCTTTATTAGAAATGCAAAAGGTGGAAAGGGAAAGAGAAAAGGCAGGAAGAGAATGTGTGGAGATAGAGGAGAGACTGGCACCTTTATCGCTGGCTAAGCTGTCGCCATTTCTACAAGTATTTTTATGCATTCGCATTCATTTTCACATAGTACATATATCGCACATATATATATAGTTACTCGGTTTAATATGATTTATCTGCCGCATCTGGCGTGCTCTGCACATTTTTATGACCATATGCTGTTCGACAAAACCACATCAACTGCAATACACACGCACACACACACACACACAATCAAAGTGGGGGAAAGGGCGAGCAACACGAATGCGAAACCGAACACAAATCAAAACAGCGCACAGCGCCTAAAAAGCTGCTAAGGCCAACAAACAGCACGGGGCAATAAACTACAGTGCCCCAGCCCTGTACCGGTTCCAAATCTGGCTCTGAGTCTGGCCCATGTAATCTCTGTTGACCATAAAGATTTATAGACTATTGTGTGTCGGTACTGGGCGTCGTTGCCATCGCCGTCATCGTCGCGGTAGCCGCAGCAATGAAAAGGAAACTTTTTGCAACTTAGCGCCAAACTTTATGCAATAATTTATATATATTGGGAGTGCGCGGCTTGCGACTATATAAAAAAAAATAAAAAACACGACGACCTACACAAAAGGCAATACACATAATAGAGGCAACAACAACATCACAACAAATAAAAACGTAACGCATTTGAGGCAAGAGCGACAAACAAGGCACAGCAAAGAGTTTTGAGTGCAAGTCGAATACGGAATGCTCTTGCTATATTAATATTTTTCTATTCTAGCTAAAAAGGCTAACGAATCAAATATAGTTAAAATAACATTTATTTTTAAATAATACAATAATTTATTTAGTTCAAAAAGTTATAGAATAAATTATTTTTAAAAAGAAAGTTATTTTGAAATTATATAAGCTGTTTTTTTCTTAGAGAACTTGCTTTAAAATCTCAAAAATAAATCTAAAAAAATTCCAGAGTAACCCTGTTAAACATATGTAAGGCAAATTTAGCGTTAGCTATGCCGTGCGGCGATGCTCGTACGATAAAAAATTAAAAAGTTACTCCTTCGATATAGCTAAACGGTGAAAACGGCAGAAATGTAGTGACAGAGGGCGGCACGAAGGGCTGTACACAGCAAAAGGGCGAAAGAGAGAGAAAAGGAGAGAAAGAGAGAGAGAGAGAGACAGCTGAAGCGGGACTTGCACGCGAACGCGCCAAGTGTAAAAGAAAAAGTTTTCAATGAGTTTTTCCTGTCGACGGCAACGGCGTCGGTTATGAGCCTCCCTCACAGCAACAACCTCTCGTGTTATTGTTGTTTACGTTTAAAATAGACTCAAGCGTTGTTTTTGTTAATGTTGTTGTTAATGTTGTTGTTGCTGTTGTTGTTTTTCTCTGGTGCCGGCTGCAGCGAGCATTGTCTGAAGTGCGTTTCGGTTTGCTACTTTTGCCTTATTGTTGTGCCAGTGTTGCCCGGGATGCTGCACGAGCGAAATCAATCGATAGTTAATGGAAAATCGTTATTAATGAAAAGTTTCTCAGCCACGCCGAGCGCACGCTGCAATGGAGCATGCAGCAAAATGCGAAGCGCCATAAAAAAAAAAAAGCAAGGAGAATCAACGAGAGAGAGAGAGAGAGAGAGGAGAGAACAAGTGTGGGGCTGCAGAAAAGTAAAAATTGAAAGCGCTACATTTAAGTAGCAAACTTTGCCGGGCGTATAATTTCTGCTTCTTCTTCTGCTCATTCTCCTTTTCTTTTTTTTTATATTTTCCGTTGTTCGTAATTTCATTTGAGTGCGAAAAGTTGCACGCGACGCGTCGTTGGCGGTGTGAGAACAGTTTTTTTTTCGTTGTTGTTGTTGTGTATTGCATATTTCGCGGCGCATAAATATTTTATGCATGCAGCATGGCAACAAAAGCGTCATCAAAACACACGCACACGCTCTCACAATGCCCAAGCCGAAGAGATTCTTCGCGTTTCTCAGTTTCCACTTTGTCTGTCTGCCATTTTGTTTTGTTGTCTGCCTTCTGCAGGCGCATTTGCACCTCAGTGCAAGTCGGGACAAACTTTTGGGCCAATTTATAATGCTCCAGCTACGGTTTTGCCTTTACTTTTGCATTGTCGCATCGCGTACTGATTGAGAGCATTTTTTTTTGCTTTTTGTATTTCTTTTGTTGCCCCAAAAAGTTTTGGTTCAATAGTCACAACAAAAGTTTAATGACAGTTTAAGTTGTTTGATGCCAGCCCCCCAGTTATGTGCAGCGTTTTTAAATGGTAAACATGCTGAAAAATTATCATAATATTTTGCAAACCTTGAAGAAAGTTCCGGATAGCAGGAAATTTGCACTACATATCAATGAACTTTTATTTCCATTGGTTTTCTACGTTCTTTAAATAAATTTCAAGTCTTTAGTACTAACAGAGATCAAGATCAATAGCTTTGTAAAATTTCCTTTCAGTATACATCTTTATTATGCTGCCTTTTCATTACCAAAAGTTTTTGCTATGAAAGTTTAATCAGAAAAACTGCAATAATACCCAGTTAAGGGCAACGCATTTCCCCTTCGATTTAATGGCTTAAAAGTTATTCCGCAATTCACTTTCGCTCGCATTTCTGTGGAAATAATATGCGGGCAAACCTTTTTCACCCTGATCCCGTTCCATTTAGCTGCCTGATACGAGTTCGCATGATATTTGTGATAAATGCATTATTTGCTCGTAAAAAACAGCAGGCCGCTATGCAAGTTTAGTTTAGTTGGGATTTAAGGGCAACCCTGGTAGCAGAAATGTTTATAGTTGGGTCACGCAGTGCTTTTATGGTCATTGCGTATGCCATAAATAAGAGCACCACGAGGCGCCTCGATGTTAAACTTTTAACGTTTTTGTAATCACATAAGGAGCAACGAAAAGCGTTGCATACTTTTCGGCTGATGCTGATTTATTGTGCAACAACAAAGTTTATCATGCATATTTTATGCGTGTAAATGTTGCCGTCATAAAATGTCTTAAAGACTCATACACAGGCATACAGATCTCTCTACAGATACTCGTACGATATGTATGTATGGTGTGTATGGGGTAACGGGGCTTACCCGGTCTCTCACTCGCCACATCATGTGTGTGCGTGGTCGAAATCGTGGCCGGCTTTTTATGCGTACGAGTTGTAATGGCGGCCAATAAAGCCGCCATTCAATGCAGCAAATTGGCATTTTATTAGCGCCCCTCGCCCCTCTGAAAAGTGCTCAGCCTCCCCTCGCCGCACACTAATTTGGCGCACAACCCTCGCTCGTTCTCTCTCTCGCACTCGCCCTCTCCCTCTCCCTCTCTCGTATGTCATAATAAAAACGAGTGTTGAAAACTTTTAACAAACGACAGAGAAACCAGTCAAAGGCACAACATCGATCGATACATTTCGCTAAAAGGATGTCCCGGTTGCACCCCCCGCCGGTCTGGTTTTGAGGTCGTACCCACGATATACACAGTCAGCATGTCCTGCTTTCGCGTCCGCGTCCGCATCCGCATCCGCGTCACATCTAAGGCATAACTCAAAGTTTACTCAAGTTACTTGCAGCCCAACGAACGACAAGACACAAAACTTTGTACTTTACATCATTAAAAAGTTTCATTCTTTCTTTGCTTCCCTCCTCCTGCTCTGCACTGCTTTCTTTCTGCTCTGCTCTGCAACTTTCAATCCGAGCACATCCATAGACTGGGTTAAGCACTCGCCAGACTCGGCGACTTTCTCCTTGGCACCGGCTTAGCCATTGACAGTTCGCCCATCAATCCGTAGATGGCTCTAGGGCAGCTGCAGCGGCACCACGCAGCGGGTGCAGGAGAGATTTGGCTTAATTTGTGCGTTTTGCAGCAATTAAAGAAAAGTATTCGCAAAGATATCTTTCAAATTCTTTCGAACAATAGATTCAACGCGTTTTGTCATCCCCAAACAGAAAAGTTCATTACGCTTCAGGTAGAGTTATGATGAAGAACCTCAATAAGTGTTTTTTTTTGGAACTTTATCGCGGAATGTGCGGCATTAATGTAGTTTTCAACGATTAAAATAATATTTTGAAGCTTTCTATTGTATGATATTTTGAAGGAGTTTAAATAAAAGCAGAGATGGAAGAGAACTTTTTTGAGAATTCTATAAAGATATTTTAGTTTTCAAGAACTTTATTAAAAAAATTATATAGGAGTAAGGGAGTGGGATGTTGACATGGCTTTTTGGCATGATATTTTTTAGTATTTTCTAAGAATATATTCTATTAAAGGAATCTAGTATGCCTTAGATATTTAAAAAATCTGTTTTTATTTTACTTTTCTTGCTCTATAAACTTCTTTTTTTTCCTCATTTCGTAAGTCCCCCTTTAATCAACCCGACTGCCAAACGAAATAGGCAACAATGGGACACAACAACAGCAACAACGACAACAACATGAATAAAGCAACAACAACAACATCAGCAACAACAACAAAATGTAGCTTACACTCAGCTGGCGCTGTCATCGTGCGAAAATCGTGTAATAAACGTGCGCATAATAGAAAAATCCGACAAAAAGCAGAAGAAAGAGTGGTGAATAAGGGAATAAGGAGGGAGGAGTGAGGGAGGCGACATCCGGAAGGGTTTGTGGGAATGCCCCCAGACACCCTACACAGAGAGAGAGAGAGAGTAACTAGCACAAATAAATAGTTGCAACGCTCTAGTTGCTCAACGCCTCGTTCTGGTTGGTTATCCGTATGCCGGCGCCGGCTCCTACAGCGCCCTACACTTCTTGCCCACTCCGCCTTGTCCCGCCGGTTGCTGGTGGTGCCTCCAGTGCCCATGCGCATGGAAAATAGTTACACAAACTTGTGCACAAAAAAAAAGAAGGGAGAAAAGGCTTCAAAATAAAATAAAAAAAAAGGAAAATATATAGGAAAATTGCAGGGAGTGCACGAGCCGACGACGAAGGCCCACGACCACGACCACGATGGATACGAGACGGAGATGGAGACGGAGTTGGCGACAAGGACTAGGACTAGCCTAAGAAGGAGTAGGAGGAGCCAGTGAATGAATTGTGCATTGTCCAGCTGCAGCTTGTCGTGCTGTGTGTTGTGCTCACTGGATTTGCATGGGACACGGCCATGTGGCACATGTGATGCCGCGTGTGTGGCTTGCGCCCTCCTCCAGCTAGTGGCAGTTATTAAGCACCTTTTTTATACCCTACTCCTCCTCCTTCTCTTGTCTCGCCTTACGCGTTGCCACTGCACGCAACGCTGAGCACAAGTCGGCATATTAGTGACGATTTAGCGGCAGCACTGGATGAGCTGCCTGGCAGTGGAGGGCAGGAGGAGCTGAAGCAGGGCAGGGCACCTGCAAGAGGCGACAGTGCGTGTGCGTGTGCGTGTAGCGTTAAATTAAGGCAGTTTTGAGCCAGGCTGTGATTGCAACACTGCACACAATGCGGCAGGCGGCAAAACAATGCAAGACTAGGAATGGGAATGGGCTGCGGGAAGAGGGATGAGAGGAATGAGAGAAGAGGAATGAGAGTTAACTTGTGAGGTTGGAAAATTGAAAAAAGAAAAGGTCTTGCAAATGTGCGAATAGTGTGCATGGGCATAAAGCAAATAAACATACGTAAAACAATTTTAAAGCGCATTTCTGCTTTGAGTCTGTATAAAAACCTCTATCTCAGAGACTAGAAGAGTTAGAGCTATCAAATTTTCAGAATTTTACTATGTTTATCTTTCTGCACATTTTCATAATTTATTTTTTTTTTTTACCCCTTTTAAACTGTTATTTTCTTATCAGAAATCTTTAGACAAGTCTAGTGTCTTGTTGCAACCTCTAAAATAACTCAAAACTGTTAAGCTTAGTTGAACTATCTTCTCCTCCTGTCCACTCTCTTTCTCGCTCTGCCCTCTGCTCCTTCCTCTACCTACCACAAGTTGCAACAACTTCAGCTACATTAGACGATGCCACTTCAATGCGCATTCGAGTTGAGTTTTTGAGTTGCATTTTTTTTCTATTTTCGGTTGCAAAAATACAAAAGCAAAGCACGAACCGGAGCTGCCTCCCTCCCCGCTCCCCCCGTTATATGGCTTCTCCCTAGCCATGGTTGCTCATGCCTTTCAGCATTTGCTTTCTATTTTCAATAGACGTCGTCGTCAGTTGCCCGTTTCTCTTCCATGTTGCTGTTGTTGTTGTTGTTGTTGCTGCTGCTTGCCGACAAACAATAAAAATGATGCGTTGTATTGCGCGCTGCTGCTGCTGCTGCTGTCCGCACCCGCCAATATGCCCCCCCTACCACCTCACCAATCTCTAACCATCACACATGCCACGCAGCATAGAGCAGCAGCGACCTCGTCGCCCTCCCCCTCTGGACATATGCTACGGCCAGCAGGCAGTTCGCATATGTTGCAACTTGCAACATTTCGTGCCGTGGTTCTGTGGCACGATGCTGCCCCCTCGTGCTCTCCCCTGTACCGACTGGGCCGCCCAAATCGCCCATTTATATTGATGAAAACGACGTCCAGTTACAGTTCGTTGGCTTTTGCTGCATTTTTCAAGGGAAAAAAGAAGAAAAAAAAAGGAAAAAGTGTGAAGCAGCTGAGACTGGCGAAGTGGGGGGTGGAGTGGGTGAGAAAACTGGCTATTGGATACTGCGAACTGCCAGCTGCCTGGGGGAGGGTAAAGGGAGGGAGCCTGGCAGGTGGAACTGAACCTCGTGCGATATGCAAATGTCATACATTTTGTCAAAGCATAAAGATGATGTCGCAGTGTATAAAAAATACATGACGCATGTGTATCTTGCAGATACACTTCGACAGCCAACGGCAGATGCATCTTTTATATCAGCTGTCTGAGCATAGTTAAAGATTGAAGTTTTCATTTTTTTTTTGGCAGATTTACGGGCAACGAAAATAAGAAATAAGAGATGCGAAAGAGAATGAGCGAGAGTGGATTCTACTAGAGTTCATAAGTGTGTGGAAATGCGAAAAAAAGGTTTACAAACTAAATGAACTGGAGAAAACAGCCTGCACTCCCTCGACAACTTGGGCTACTTAGCCTTCCTCCCTCCAAGTTCCACCTGAATTAACAGAGTACCCCAAGTACTCTTCGAAACAAAACTAACAAGACTATCAACAACAATTTGAACAACAACCACAGTCATCAGCCTGCTTAGCATGGCACTTGGGGTACATAATAAGTCTCAATTAAATGTACATAAACTATAACACCTTGTGGCATTTGCATGTGCACGAAACAAACGAGATGGGGGAGGCGAACGATCAGAAAAGAAAGCACACCCTAATGGAAAACAATTTTCATGCAACAAGAACAACGACAACTCTAACAAATTTTGGCACGCAAAGCCAATGCCAACAAGAGCGGCAAAATCAACAAAGTTTTCGTCAAGTGCAGCAGCAACAACGACAACAACAAGAGCAGAGACAGCAACATGAGGCAGCAAAAAGAGACAACAAATATTGGCGCCACTCATAAAACACCTGCACAGGCAGCGAGACAGTGAGATAGTTAGCAAATACAGAGAGGGAGATGGCAGACAGGCAGCAGATAGAGAGGGAAGAGAAAGGGGAAGATATTGTCAATGGCATTTGGCGACTTTGCGTTTGTTTTGGCGCGTTTCTTTCACAGTTTTTAGCGCGGCAACCCTGTATCTCTCTCCCTCCCTCTCTCTGTCTCTATCGTTCTCCCACCTGCGCGCACTCTACCGCTCTCCCTCTTACGCATTGCATTTCAATTAAATGCTTTTCGGGTTTGCCACTTGCCTTCTCAAGCGATTTTCCCCGACCCCATGTCAACCTACCTTGCTTCGCCCTTTCCCTATCTGCCTCTCCGCTTTCTCTTTCTCTTCGTATCTCTTCCTCCCCCAATCCTTACCTCTCTCGGCTGCCAGCGCTCTTTTTCTTTGCATGCGTGCGTTTCAAGTGCTTTTGCTGTTGCTTCCTGTCGTAAATAAAATGAATTTCGCTTTTGGCAACCCCAGCTACAACATCAGCCACAGCAACAACAACAACAACTTCCCACACACATTGGCAACCTTAATGAATACGACATTATTTTTTATGAGCTGTCAAACACTATTTTCCATACACTTTGTCGTTGTCCTCGTGCCGTGTGCCCCCCCTCTCCCTTTCTCCGTCCCTCTCATGCGTCTCGAGTACGAGTTTCCTTTCACCATCCAGGCCCCCTCTCTCATTCACTCTCTGTCCGTGTGTGTGTGTGTGCAAGGTTATTGTTATTATTTATATTATTTTTGATAAATGTTTTTGGGAAATTTGTATTTTATTGGTTGTTTATCGACAATTAGCGGTTTGTTTGGCTTTCTTTTGCCAGAGGAAATTTCGCCTTGCATGTAAATGTAAATATTTCTTTTCCGAAACATAATTTTGTTGATTTATTAGGCAGTTCGGAAAATGTACATGCCATAATGGCCAAGGGACTGGCTAATCAATTATGGCCATTCACGGCATGGTTTGATGAGGGAGAACTCGATGAAGTCGTGGTCAATTAGTGTAAGTCACTTGAGGTGGTTGATTGACAACTGCAGGAGAATGCAGAGGGTTGCATATTTATATAAAGACAAATATGGTTATATTTACTTATTGATAGAAAATTTGATATTTATTTTATCTGCTTAATTTAAAAGCTTCTCATAGAGTAATTTATTATTTCTACAATTTGCAAATTATCATTTGAAATTAATTTTAATGTTTAAAGAAAATGCAATTTTGCTCTCACTGTTTCTGCTCTGCATGTTGTTGTTGCTCATGTTAACACAACGCAAAAACATGGCCGCCTGTTAGGCTACGCGCTCTTTTACTCCTCTGTCGATCATGTGTTAGCACTGCTCTGCCTCACACCAGACTTAATGCAACTTTAACATAACATTTACATGTTAACTAAACAAAAACATGGCCGCCAGTAAGCCTGCGCGCTCTTTTACTCCTCTGTTGATCATGAGCTGGCACTGCTCTGCCTCACGCCAGGTTTAACTGCAAGCGCGCTGCTAATAACATAACATAAACATGTTAGCACAATGCACAACATGGCCGCCTGTTAGCCTGCGCGCTCCCTTACTCCACTGCAGATTATGCTGGCAGTGCTCCTCTGCCCCACGCCAGGCTTAACTGCATGCGCGCTGCTAATAAGATAACATGCCTGCGCTCTCACTGCTGATCATGTGTGAGAGCAGTTACAGGGTTGTTGTCTTGGCTAAGCTAGTGCAATGCACCTTTTAATAAAATAATAATAATTTTAATATTTCCCTTAATTCATTTACACTCAATTAAACAACGACTTCCTGGAAAATTCAATATGCCAAAGAAAGCGTACTACATTTTTTCGCTGCTGACCTGCTTTCACGCGTCCATCCGAACTGATCGCAAACAATAACTTAACATCACATAGCGCACATATCGAATATTCTTCAGATTTGCAGCAAGCATTCTGTGGTGCCACATAAATTAAACGCAAATTTATTATTCGCGGAACAGCGGGATAAAATAGGAAGGGAAACCTAGGGAAACCACAGTGTATACGATGAGTAAAAAACGCCACTTTATGTGGTTTTGCACTTTGGCAGAGCCATTAAAAATTATGCTAGGCAAAAATATATACTAAATAGTACTGGAAAATCGCTGCCAGATGCAGCAAGAATATGTGTGTGTACGTAGTGCGAGCGAGAGCGAGAGACAGGCAGATTCAGAGCAAGTGAGTGAGTGAGTGAGTGTGCGGGGGAGAGAGTTCTGCCTCTGCCTCTGCCTCTGCCTGAGCATCTGGAAAATTTGTTCACATGACGCACGCAGCTGCTGCTGGTCAGAAAATTTTGCGCTTTTGTTTACATTTTGTGCAGCTATTTTTGAAGCGCGCTGGGGCAATAAACAAAACCAAACAAAACAAAGGAACCGGCAGAGAGAGAAAGAGAGCGAGAGAGAAGGAAAACGGCAAACGTTAAGCGATAAATGCAAAGCTAAAATGCTCAAAAGGTCATAAAATATATATAGGTACAAGAATAATACATAAGTATATGGTATACGGTACATGGTACATAATACATGTAGATGGTATATGGATGGGCCTCGTATATAGCGCCTAATGAGCTGTGTAGCTTTTTGAAGTTGCCTCATTAGGCGATCGAACAGCAGAAAAAAAACGGCTAAAAAGCAACGAACAAATACAAAAAAATAAAACATACAAAACAATCGAAATCGAAATCAATCGATAGTCAAATGGAAGACCCACAATTAAGGCAGGCAGCCATAGATAAGGCCAGAAAGAGAGAGCGAGGGTGAAGGGATAAGGGTTTGGGGGTGTGACACGCTCGAGGGTGTGCGTTAATCACGCAAGTAATTTTAATGCCGCGTTCCACTGTGCACAGTGTGCAGGGTGTGCGATAAGAAGGCGACAGGCAACTCGCAGCTCGCTGTTCTAGCAGGGTTGGGGAGGGGGGTGAATTTTCCACACAAAGCATAATCAACGCTAAACATGCCAAGCAAAACAAAAAGAGACGTCTGCCGCAGGCCTTACACTGGGTACACTTGATACGAGGGATGAACTTTTCTACCCCCCGCACATCCCTTAGCCCGGTTGGCAACAACTATCGCTGTACTCGTTGTAGCCTGGGCCTGTTAACAAAGCTATAAAAATGTCACCTCCAACAACGAAATGAGTCGCGTGGCCTACGAATTAATAAAAACTGGGAAAATAATTTACTGCTCTATATAGGGGAATATACTTAGCAAGGTAATATTAGTAAAGTAGGTACAATAGAGGGATGAGGGGGATGAGCCTTATTTCATTACTTTTTCGTGGCAAAATGAATCATCTAGTTTTTAATAAAATTTTGCTGAAATCTATCGTCTTTTTAGGTATTTCACTTGCTATATGTATATAAGCGATATAGTAACTTTTAGAGCTCTTTTATTCCTTAAGCATTCCAGACAATCCCAAGTAAATTCGACAAATACCCTTGCCAGGTAATAACCCCTAACTATCTGCAATTCAATGAGTTCCATTGTCAAAGCCAGCGACAATTTTGCACACAATTTAGCGCAACCTTTCATAATTGCAGCACTCGAAGGAATCAGCCCACAGGTTCAGAGCGGCTTTCACTAATCACTGGCACCTGCTCAGGGGAGAAGAGGGTGAGGTAGTGGGGTCGGGGGAACTCGAGGACTACGGCTTGAGGCTTCATTGTCTGCGGTCCTTGGGCATAATTTGCCTGTTGACACACAGTACCCAGTGCCATGTCCCACCTGAGGCGCGTCAACAGCTGCTGTCACACACACACACACACACACACACACACAGTGTAGGGTTGCCACGTTGCGATTAAATTACATGGCCAGCAAATTACTTGAGAAAACAAAGCGACAGGCAAAAACGCCTCAACATATGCAACAATAGCAACAATAATAACGGTTTTCTGCGCTCGTCATCGTCATCGTCGTGGAACTGGAACCAGAACAAGCCTGTCCTAGCCTGGCCAAGTCGAGGCAGGCATTTACATATTATTAGAGGCAGCCCCGCGGCATAAATATTGAAAAGCGCCAACGCCTTTTGTTGGCTGGGTAATTGCCTAAGTCGGCAAATTGCCCTGGCCAATAAACATAAATATCACCGTCCCCGTACAGAGACCCCATAGAATGTGTATTACGTAACGCCCGTCTGTCCTATGGAATTAAAAGTTTTCTGCTTTCTACCAATGTTAAATGCGATAGGCGGCAAGTTATTGGTTGCATTGTAATGAAAATGGAAAAGCCAAGAAAACAGGGCAATTAAAACAGGTAATTGTATAAAGTTCTGGTTAGGTAACAGATGGAATAAGTAAAAGAAATTATTGAATAGCTAGGAAAGTGCAGGATAAGTATAATTAATACGGCAAAAAACTTTGAAAGGAATTTTTTTTACTATCTACTATTAAAAAAAAGGAAATATATCTGAAATGTTTGTATCTCTTTAAGTTATTCTCTTCTATTTTTAACATATATAAAATATCTTAAACATTTACGATCGTATTTTTTTTTAAAATAAACTGATTTAGGACTCTGCAAAGTACAAATAGAATGTTGATCGACTGACAGCGATATAAACTTTTAGTTTTGCTGCAACTTTACGATAATTTCTTCTACTTTTGCTTTTGCTTTTGCCTCTTCTACTTCTTTTGCTGCTTTCTCGTACTTCTTTTTTGGGGCTTAACATTTGAGTATTGTCCTTATGACAGTTCTCAACACTGGCTTAACAATCGCATGCAAAGCCAACAAAAGAAAAGTTGCTCGTAAACGAGAATAAAACTTTAAAAGCAGTTTGAATGCAGTACTTTTCTCCCTCTCTCAGTTCTCAGTTCTCGATTTCTCAATTTCTACATTTGCTTTGGGTGTCCTTTCCTTTGCTTTCCCCTACTTTTCCTTTGCTTTGGCCAAAGTCTGTGAGTCATGCGAAGTGCATTGGACATGGGAAAACTGTGTCAACGACTCTGCTCCACTTAAGCGTTTAACGAGCAACTTAGCGCGCACGTAATACCAACAAAAACAACAACAACAAAGAGGAAGGAAGAGCAGAGGAAGAGGGATGCGCAAAATGTAGAAAAATGCAAAAACAAGTGGCACAAAAATATTGAACAACAATGTGCGGCATGGAAGGCGGAAGGCGGAAGGCGAATAGGACAGTTGGAATAGAGGCAGAACAACACAGACAACAGAGGGACAACAAGAAGAAGGACAAGAAAATAAAGAGGAAGAGCAAACAAGGCGCTAGAACAACAACATAACCCAATAAGCAAACGACGAGCAAGAGAAGGAAGTGAAGAACGCATGTGTCATCATTAGAATAAGCAAACGCAGTGGGAACATCCCCCGCCCCCTCTATGGCCAGGATGAAAGTAAAGCAGACAAGACAAGCCAAACAGACAGAGAGACAGGCAGACAGAGAGACAGACAGACAGGCAGACGGACAGGCAGGCAGAGAGACAGACGCAGCGCACGCACCAAGCACAACAAAGAACGAGAACGAGAGCGACTGCGATGTCGACGCACGCACGTCGCACGCATCCACTTTACGCCGAGACCCGCTCAACTACCCAACTACCCAACCACCCACCCATCCCGGTCGAGCAACCACCATACCATAAAAGTGAAATACACAATGAAATTTACGCAATAGTCCCCGAGAAGCGACAACTAAACAGACTGCCGCGTTGGCCGGTGTAATAAAATCAAGAAGAGGGTGACAAGCAGACAACAACAGCAACAATAACTAGCACACACACACACACACACACACATACATACACACTGATAGAGCAGTCAGCTGTAAGTGACACAGAGAGACAGAAAGAGAGAAAGAGAGAGAGAGGGGAGAGAATTGTATGTAAATCCGATTAGAATTTAAGTTTCTAAATTTCTTTTTTCGTATTTTTTTTTGCTACATCAACTTTAAGAAAGTCTTTATAGAGCGACAGCCTGGAAATCCTAGAAAATGGAACACACAAACATGACAGATGGATCAATAGATAAGGCAAGCGCCATATGCTGGGGTTCGATGAGATAAGAAAATGAAACGTGGGTGGGCAGGGGGGGAAAAAGAGCGGAATTAAAGGGATAACAGAGAAATGCGCGTGTAATTGAAATGTGATGAAAAAGATTAAGATATATGTATTTGCACAATTTTCAGTGTTATTATTATGGATTATAAGGCAGCAAAGGGTTCCTGAAAGGGTTCCACACAGATAAAAACTAAAGACTTTGAGAAGCAATCGACAAATTAGAGAAATATTTTTTAATTTAATAAGCCTTATTATTTATTATTATTTTTTATGCTCTATTAAGTAGCCAAGAAAAGGTTAAAGAACTCAAAGTTTGAATGACATTTAAATATATTTTACAGCTCTTGAATTAAAGCTGAATTTCTATATAAAAAATATATATAAATATATTATTAAAATCTTTCTAGATAAATTAATGAATATTTTATTATGTCTTCAATTTTTTTTACAGAGTTTGACCCAGTGACTTATCAACTGTTTTTCAAGCAAGCCACCAGCTTTAATTTGCTTTGGCTTAAAGCGACTTTATGCAAAGTCATAGCATACTTTTGTGCTGAGTGGGGCAACTTTTTTTCAGTTGGCAACACTGAAGGAGAAAGCAATCACAATTAAAAAGCCAAAAAAAAATGACAACAATTGTGCTGAGCAGGAAACGCAGCTGTTGCCTTTGCCAAAATGTTGCAGCCATTAATGGCCAAGACACACACACACACACACGCACACAGGGAGATTGTAAAACAAGTCACATTGACCTACACACACACAGAGACACACACGCAAGACATGGCGCTGATTTTGGGTACTTCCCTCCCTACCCTGCCCCTCTACGACACTCGACAAAGTCCCAAATGATTAATTGTCAAAATATGTTGGGCAAAGGAAAACACGGAGAGCAAAAAAAAAAAAAATGAAACACACACACACACGCACAACCGGCAGCAACAACATAATAAAAAGTGCGTTTGTATGTGTATGTGTGGCTGCAAATGAATTTTTTTGCGGCTCACACACACACAGAGCGAGAGAGAGAGAGAGAGAGGCTCACTTACAACACATGTATTTGTATTAAGTTGTCATTACGTGACTACAGACACAAGATTTATTATCATTTGTCGCCCAGTCTGGCTGCGGGCGCCCCTGTGCATGTGTGTGTGTGTGGGTGTGGGTGTGTATAAAAATTCATTTGCTCTCGATTTTTTCGAAATACACTCGGTATATACTCACAGTAACTTGTTGAGCAAACTCAACCTTCGGCTGGCCGACCAATTCAATAATATGAACCATATGGAACGATTTGCTCTGGAACGTTGCGCCTTTGCGAGAAAATAACAATTTCTGTTGCGCCTCTATTGGTATTTTCTTTGGCTTAAGTTTTTCTCAATTTCTGCTCGTATTGTTTTTCTATTTTTCTATTTTTTTTTATGTTTTTTTCTCAATTTGTTAAAATTTTGGTTTCACACTTTCGCACTTGATTTGTTCGGGAATATATATAGAATTCTGTGTATATATATATATATATAATATATGTATTTTTTTTTTACTTTGTTTTCTATTCTCTCTGCATTGATTCGGTTTATCATCAATTGTCTGTGTAAATTTGCGTGTGTATATAATTTATCTTATCTCTGTTTTCCAGTATTTAAACACACACGCGTTTCTCCGGGTTCTCTCTGGTTGCGTTTTCTAAAAATGAATATGTGATTACTTTTTTTTTGTTTGTTTTATTATTGTTGTTCTCTCTCAATTTATAAGCATGGTAAATTAACAATTTGATGTTTCGTACAGTTGAGGTACAGTTTGCAAAAAAATATTTGCTGCTTAATTGACTGGAAATACTTTTATGGGGCATAGATGATAATAAGAATAAAAAATATCTATGCTCATTTTTTTTTTATTAAAATATAAAACAGCAGTATCTCATTTAGAAGTATTTTCCAATGATGAAGCTTCTTATTGGAGAACTTCTCTACTATTTGAATTGTTTTAAAGAGTCTAGCAATTTTACTGTTTGAAAAAAAAATCGTCCTATTGACTGAATTCTCTCTTTTAAAGGCACTTTAAGAATACAAAAATCACAAAGAATTTGCAAGAAACATTATGTTAAATTATATTTGTTTAATATTTCAGTTTTATTGTGATTCACTTTAAATAAAGTTTAAAAATATTATGTATTTGAACTTGAAATGTTGGGAAATCTATGAGCAAAATATATGAACAGTATTTAAAAGTTAAAGCAATTCACAATTCTTCAGAAAACTGAATGAAAATATAAATCACCTAAGTAAGACATAAAAAAAATCGTTCCAGATCGATTTCAACTTAAACTTGCACTTTGCACACTTTGTCGATAAAATTCGAAAAGAATTTTCAAAGCATTTCGCACTCACGGAAAATTCAACTATTTTCCGGTCTGGTGTTCAAACTTATTTACAATACTATGTGCACACATCAAAGTGTTCATAAAAACATTGGCAAACTGCAAATAAATAAATCGAACAGAGAGAAAAAAGAAAAACAAAAATGAACTAGAAACAGATTTTAGGTGAGCAACGGCCCGTGGCGTATGGAAAGAGGAGAAACAAGAAAAGAGAGGAGAAAAGGCAATAGATTTTTGGTCAAAATCATGAAGCGGTCAATGCAGCATTCGTTCAATTAACGTGGCCAAAAAGAGCACACACACAAACGCACAGAGAACACTGAAATACCTATTTCAATTTCAACTCGTAGTCGAGTAGTGCTGGAAATGAAATTATGGAATGCTCGAAAATATTCGAAATTCAATGGGAAAAAACGTTTTTAGTGCGTTTTCCATACAGTTCGGGTTGGTTTCGGTTTAATTCGATTTGGTTTTTTGGATTTTACTTGTTCCAATTTTATTTGGAAAATTTAAATTGAAAATATTTTCGTGTGCTGCGAGCGTGAAACAATTTTCGTGTTTGTTTACGTAGGCAAATTAAACACACACAGAAAACTCGAAAAAAAATTGGAAACTGTCGAACCGAACGAGAACTGTGAGAGAGAGAGAGAGAGGGAGAGACAGAATGAAATCTAACTGCGTTTCTCAATTAATTTTTGTTTACAAAATGTTTCTAAATATTTTCGGATTGTTTATCAGAGCGTTTTAGTCTATTTCGAGAGCTAACGAATGGAAAACGATTGAAAAACAATCTTTCAAGTGCTGGAAAGTATTTCGAATCGGGGAATAAAAATAAGAAATAAAGTTGGAAATATTCTGGCAACGATTGCAGCATAAGCCGAGGCGCTTAAGCTGGGATCGTTCCGTTTTTGGGGCTTATTCTGGCCATGCTTACAAATTCAACAATAATAAACTCTATTTATTTTCTTTTTTGTGTTAATTGTTGCTTGGATAAACGAATTTTATAGATTTCTTTTTGTTTTATTTTGTTTCTTTCGGTTTGGGTGGCTTGCGAATTTGATTATAAGGTTTTAGTTTGATATACATCTAAATTTATATATATTTATTCTGTTTAATTTATAATATTAAAGCGAATTTTATAATTATTATATTTCTTTTATTTTTATTATTTTGATTTGTATGTTTTTTTTTTTTTGTGTTGTTGGTTTTATTAAATTTATTTTTCTGTTGTTGAATATATTTATATTTATGTTTGAAGAACAAATGTCACACGACAGTCGACGAGAACTATACGAAATATTCCGACTTAACTACACAAAACTCAATATCATACTGAAAAAGGACGGCGCTTACAATGGCGAGAAGTGCTCAAAAGACGAGCCAACGCCAACAGCCAACAGCGAACAAGCAACAACACGTCCGTGTGGCAGCCGCACGAACGAGCCGACGACGAACGTGACGCGAACAAACTTACAACGAACATCGCGAATGCACGACCAATTCGAAGCGAACTCGATGCGAACGCAACGCAACAGCCGGCAACGAACGAGAGTAGCGGTAAACAAAATACACGTTGCCTGTGTGTGGAGACCGATGAATGTGTGTGTGTTGCGTTCGGTTCGGTTCGTTTGAAAGGTGGTGTGTGAGTGTGTGTGTGTGTGCTTGCGTGCTGCTCGTTCGGTTGTGTTCGGCTCGCAACGCGTTGGCCATTGGCGAGAGCATCGAACATGTGTGTGCGCTTGTGTATGGTTCGATGTCAAACCAAAACAAGCAAAAAGAGACAACAAACCAAAGCGAAGGACACACGAAGACACGTATGCTCTATACGAATCAAATAAACATTGATCTACATATAGGAAATAAATCAAATCTAATTGCGATTTAAATAAGCTGCAGGAGAGAGCTGATTTATGCAGTTAAAAAGGCGGCATATTAAATAAATAATGAAGTGACTTTTAATTAAATAATAAATATATAATACTTAATTAATAATTAAATACTATAACTTTTTTAAGACTTTTATAAACTCAAATAAATTCCCCTTAAGTGCACTTTATTTGTATTTCCCCCTGCGATAATCGCATTAGATCATATTTAATCTTAATGAATATTCTCAGCGAAGCTCATCAATCACATATTGCTGGCAATCGTAATCGTAATACGCCCATACCTTCTATAGAGCATCTATAAAAACAAAAACCGAAGATACGAGACGAGGCGAGGCGAGGCGACGATACGACGATGCGAATAGCGGCACATTGCACATGGGCTGGCCAAAAGCCGAAAACGGCGGGCGGCTGGAAACTACAACAAGAGGCCTAAAGCGAAAAATCAAACACGCACACACACACACATACGATACACGAGTCGTGTCGCTTCGAATGCACGAGTGCAGGCAGGCACGAGCGCGCAGCCGAAGCACGCGCATCATGCTCTCTTTGCCTCGCGCTCTTCGCCTCTCACCAGGCACGCTCTTTCTCTCTCTCTCTCGGTGTACGTGCTACATGGGGCGCAGGCAGGCCAGGCAAGTGCAAGCGAGTCGGCTATAGTTTAGTTGCGCCTTAGCTATGTGAGGTGCTTTGTATAGTTGAGCGTAGTGCATCTGAGTGGGAGAGCGCGAGAGCGAACGTGTGTGGCTGCCATGTGCCGGGCTTACTGGCTGGCTGGCTACGTGATGTCAGAAGAGAGAAGAAGCGAGAGAGAGAGAGAGCGAGCGAGCAAGCGAGAAAATCAGCGGCGAGAGAGCGAGCTAGTGTGCGAGCATGCGACTGACTGTGAGAGGCAAGAGAGGAGCAAACGGTAAGGAGAGTGCAATGCTGTAAGGGTGCGCGGTGGGGAGAGGGGGTGGGTTGGGGGATGTTATGATGAAGCGAAAGCGAGCGGGTTGCAAGAAATTGGCCAAAAACATGTGCTCTGCCTGATTTTGCACTTGCCTTTGTTTTGCTTTGCATTTTGTGTTGTTTAGTTGCGTGTGTGTGTGTGTGTGTGTGACTGGAAATTGCCTCGAAATTTGCCACAGACAAAATATTTATTAAACACATGACTCAAACTGTGTGATTAATGCGAGGCACACACACACACACACACACGCACACAGAGTGTGTAATGTGTTGTTTTGCCTTCTTTTTTTTTATTTTGCCCCTGGAAGGTTGCGCCAATAAGAGCGCCTAAGAGAGCGCGCTTAAGAGAGCGCAATCCTTAAGAGCGCACGCAGGGGCAGCAACTCATCATGATGATGACGAAGACAGGAAGAAATTAATATGCGAAACGCAACAATTTTGCCAACTACAACAACAACAACAACAACTGCAGGCGACGACACACAAAAAGTGCGTCGACAATGTCGCTTAAAGCCGGTAAAAAAAGAAGAAGAGGAGGAGCGAAAAAAAAAGAAAACTGTTACAAGAATAACAAAAACATATGGAAAAGAAGCTATTGAATAATGTGCTGAATGTTTTCTTTTTTATTTTTCGGGGCGCGGTTTGAGGTTAGGGAAGCAGCAGCAGCGTGTTGCCACGTTTCTTGCTTTCTCTCTCTCTCTCTCTCTCGCTTTCGCTATGGAGTTCTTTAAAGATGCTTTCTTTTTTTGAAGCAACTTTAATGCACGTGTTTGGGAAATAGTTAAAGAAAGAAGATATGAATGTAGGCAACTGTGGATAACAGTTTGAGGGCGTTTATAAGGCTAAAACTAAAGTGTAATTAGAGCTTCAACATTTCCGGTTTATTGTAAATCAATTTTTAAGGTTATTCCCCATTTATTTGAAACGAAGAAAATGTAGAGTAAATATTACTAAAATTTAAGAAACCTCCTTTTTTTAGAATATTGTATTTTGATTCGTACACAATATAAATCTTGATTTTAATATATTCTTGAAATCAAATATATAAAAGATAAAAAAAAAGATAAAAGATATAGCCTTTTCATTTATTTTGTGATAATTTAATGATATTTTCATTATTTAATAATGTTAATAAGCCATTTGATGTATAGATAATGATGCTCGCTGAGGGAACTGAAGCTCTTTTATGTTGCCAGGCGCTTAATCCGTGAGATAATCTGCTCGATCTATCAAATGTCGATGGATTGACATGAGACACGAGACGAGAGAGAGAAAGTCAGGCACGATAATTGCGTGGGCGCGAGTCTGGCCAGGGTTGCCGCCGCCGCCGCACATGGACAATGCGTAACCTAACAACCTGAATAGGGTAGGGTAGGGTAGGGTAGGGTAGGACAGGGCAGGGCAGCGCAATCAGCCAGCCTGCTATACTAGATTTTTTCTTGCAGTGTGCGTGTGCGTGTGCTTTACTCTCGTCTTCTTCTTTTGTGTATTTGTAGTTGTATTTGTATTTGTGTGTCACTAGGATACGCAAAAAAGCATCACGCGCACCACAATCGCATCTGCCATCTCTACTTTACGCTCTTCCCAGTCCCAGTTCCAGTCCCAGCCCCATTTTCAGTTTCAGTTTCCGTTGTCTTGGAGTTTTTTCAATTTGATATGCTCGAGCGATTTTCGCTCATTTAAAGCTTGTTGTTTTTTGCTCAGTGTATGGCTGTTTGTATGTGTGTGTGTGTGTCTGTATTTGTTTTTATTTTTGTTTCTGTCTTGTTTTCTTTTGTTGCGCATTGCGCTTGTCGTCGCCAATTTATCGCATTTTTACTTTGATTTTGCGTTAATTTTTTCGGACAGCACCGGCATTTTTGGGGGACCTTGTCTATCGTGCTAAGTGTGCGTGTATCTCTCCCTATCTCTCTTGTTCTATCTCTCTCTCCTTCTCTCTCTCTCTCTCCTCCTCTGTGAGTCTGTTTAACGCTAAATGCCACGTTAAGTTTGTTATCGCCTTTTTCGCTGTTGTTCTCAGGCCAGACAAAAATATGCTGGGGCATTCAAGTGTTAAGAGACACATAATCAGTGTCAAGATGGTGACGATGATATGTAATCAATTTTATAGATACATATTGGATAAACAACAACAAAAATGCAAAAGGGAGCTACAAATTATTTAAGATCGCTTATAAAACAAGAAAATTAATATGGCTTGATGGGGAAAATCTTTACTAAATAATTTTCATTATTTTTTAATGTTTATCTCGCATGATTTTGACACCTGCTTACTCTCTCTTTCACTCTCTCTCTCTTTCCCTACTGCTCTCTCTTTCCATTTTCTTGCCTTTTCTTAAACGCTTTTTACCGGGAAAGAAACGAGAAGGCGGCTCCTTCCCCCCGCTGAAGCTCAAAACGCCAAGAGCAGAAGCCGTAGCCGAAGAAGAATCTGAGCCGAGAATCTGAGAGGCTAACCGCGCCTCCACAGCAACCCTTTTCTGCTGAGGGAAGAGAGAAGAAGACCGAGGGGCAGGAGGCGCCACGTTAATTAGATTTTGTGGTTTTTGTGTTGTGCAAACTTCAAAAGCGAAACCAAAAGCAGCGAGAGGGGGGAAGAGGAGGAGGCTCGCCGCCTGAAAGTGTACTTTAAAAAATTTCCTTGTGATACAACATCAAATTGGAATTGAAATGGCTGCGGGTGTCCCCCTCCCCCCCCCCCCAAACACACAGCAACAACAACAAAATCGATAAATACAAAACTTTCTACAATGCGGCAACACTTTCACGCACTTTCAGTTGGCTGCCACGCCCCTGCCATAGCCTACCCTACGCCCTATTGTGGTCTGCCGCTTGTGTAGCATCTCTGGTGGCATTGAAAAACCGCCTGGAAGTATGCAGCAAGTTTTTTACGCAATTAGTGTACAATTTCTTAATTTATACGCTGTCGCCAATTTATCAACACACACACTGGACGAGGGCAGGGGAGAGGGAAGGGTTGACAGGGTTGCCTGCAGGGAGATGAGAGCGAGTATAGAGCAAGCAAAGCCAAGTGAAATATTATTATGAGGGAGGAAAAGGGTTAAAGCCAACGTGGCTTAACATATGCTGGCATAGTTTTTGGGCCTCTATTTAAAGGAAGAAAAGAGAGAGAGAGAGAGAGACTTGGCTGTTAATTAAGTTATGATGGCAGCCCACAGACACATAGATATCTACATAGCTGCCTCATCAGTTTATGAAATTTTCATTAATTTTCGACCACAAGAGAGTTGCCTGCGCCGATGTTGATAGACCCTTCGGCTGCTGACAAAACTTGACGACACACACACACACGACACACAGAGTTCTAATGAAATTTGCGACATGTATGACAGGCACAGGGAAGGGGGAGAGACAAGGGAAGATAAAGGAAGACCAGGAAAGACAAGGGCAGCGGGTTCAGCTACAGGTTCAACCCGAGCGAGCACAACTTGTGGCAGCCCCAAAAAGTATGCTATGATTTGTCGCACATTAGTTTTGATGCTTCAACTTTCAATCTTTTTAGGCTTCTTAGGCTTGATGGATGATGACAAATGTAGCCCACAAAATAATTATATGATAATCAGTGAATCAGCTACAGGCTACAGATACCGACTATGTATACCCTGCCTCCACCTCAACACGTTGTCAGTTATAAAAGACGACTGTCATTTTGATATTTTAATTAGCTGCTGCTTGGGTCACTGCCCAAGTAAGCTTTATAGTATATAGCATATATATTCCAAGCTGCGTAATCATCATAACAATGGCCACACACACACATACACACACACACAGTCACATTCACAGTTCATTTTTGGGGCTGCGCTCTTTTGGCCTTTAACACTCGAATATAATTTAGATTTATCGCTTGATTCACGCATAAATATCGACCATGTCATCTGTTCTGTATGAGGGGGCGTGGCAACGCCTATTACTGGTACTTTTGTGTGCTCGTTGATGCAGAAAAGCAATGCGCCTTGAGTGCCCTCTACAAAGGCCTAACGACTTCTAGGTACGCGCCTAAGTAAGCACACATATATAACACACACACACACAGACATCACACACGCACACACACACACACTTGTTTATAGAACATGTAAAATCCAGGATAAAAAATAAGAATGAAAGATATACTGGTCGTCAGCTAATGCCAAACTGACATAATGATAAATTCTCACATTGATTTGAGCAGCTTAAAGATTGTATATTTTTTTTAATATTTATGTTTTATATACTATACATATTTATACACATAGATCTCTGGCCTTATCGGTTCATAAAATATACACATATTTTGTAACAGGCTCCATAAAGCTGAGGGTTAGCTTTTATTACAATTTATTTATGACATTTATTATATTAATAAAATGTCTAAGTAAATAAATAAATACTTCATTTATATATTATATATTTATAAGAATAATAGGATATTACGTCAAGATGTCAATATTAATGTTTAAGTACCAAGTGAACTTCATTTGAAATCTTTCATTTAAATTTTGTTATGCATATATAAAGAAAATTCCTATCCTAAATTCCTATAACTTGTACCCCTTAAAGCTGCATTACTGCTCACCTTTTTTCTGGGCTTTCCGTTTTTGTTTTTGTTTCAGCTTTTCCTCAATTGAATTCAACAGAATTTCACTTGAACAATTGCGACTCTGTTCGCTACACTTTAAGCCACGTTTAAAGCTTTGCACGTTGTTTGTTAACGTGTTTTACATGCGGTCGGGCAGCTACCTCTCTTTTCCCCTCTCTCTCTCTCTCTTCTGCTGCCCTTGTGCCACTGTCTCGCTCTGGCATATTATGTCGTCTTCTATAGTCAGTTAGTGTCATCATAATCATTTTGTCATTAATATGTCTGACTGGCCACACATCCCCCTATTCCTCTCTCTCTCTATCTCTGTATCTTCCCTCTCGCTCTCTCTCTCTCCGCCTCATCAGTCGCTCTGCTCACATCGTCATCGTCGCATAATCTGCGGTTGCTTTTTGTTGTGTTCATTTTGCGTTCTCTCTCTCTCTCTCTCCCTTTCTCTCTCAGCCAATCCATTGAATTATATGGATTTTTGCCCGAATAAAATACATATATAAATATGTGTGAGAGTCGCACACACACACATATATATTTTGGTTGCCTCCCTAGCCCAACATTTCCGTATTTTTTATTATTTGTCTCTGCTCTTTCGTGTGTGTGTGTTTGTGTGTGTGTGTTTTGTTTTGCTTTTACGTATACGTAATTTTTGTTTTCCACTGTGATTGACGTTGCCGTGGCTACATCAGCCAAAAGGCTCCTCCATAAGGCTTCACATGGAGGCGCCCCTTAAGATTCTCAGCTGTTGTTGTTGTTGTCGGGGCACCTACACTGGCGCAAATCATCGGGGCGGCACCCTGCAGCAGCAGCGGCAGCGGCAGCATCGGCAGACAGAAACATCCAAACATTTCACATTTCATTTTGCCTCGTCTGCTTTATGTGCGCCGCAAATACAAAGTGTGTGTGTGTCTGTGTGTGTGTGTGTAGGGAATATATGTAGGGTATATGTACACACACACATATACTATATACATACATACATATAGTATAAAGTACTCTAGGCCCTTTTATATAAGTAAGTAAGTACGTGCCCTCGTCTGTGAATCTCTGTGTATGCCTGTGTGTGTGTGTGAGTCTCTGTGTGCCTGTGAGTGTGTGTGTGTGTGTGCGTGTCTTCTGCTATCTCTCCATGCATTTTGACATACTTATGTCGTTTCATGTTTTCGCTGATTTTGCACAAAAAAAGTTTGTGCCTCGTTTTGCCTTCTTCTTTTTTTTTCGGCTCGCCTTTTGAAAATTATTCTCTTTTTTTGTTAGGGGGATACTGCCTTTCCCTGTCCCTCTCAAAGCACGTTTCTTAGACGCCGCTCTTAATTCGCCTGGAATGCTGAGCCAGACATGAAGCGTGTTTGCCTGGAAAGTGCGCATGTCTTGTAGCGTACCAGAGTAGAGTAGTCCAGCTGATGGCCAATTCGCCGTCTCCAAAGTACGGCGAATTTAATGACGGGGTATTTGTATTGCAAGGGAACAAATAATAAAATTACAGAAGGGGTGTAGGGAATTTTTTTGTGAGGGTATTTGCACAGCAGAAAATACTATACAAAAACTAAAACAGATAAACAATATAAAAATGTATTAAATATTAAATAATATTAATCAATTATTAATCAAGAACTGAAACAGATAAATAAAATAAAAATGTAATAAAAATTAAATAATAATAATCAATTAATAAATTTATAAATAAATATACACATATGCATATAAAATTAAATAAGTATTATATATAAGCTTAATAAATGCAACTTCTTTGCAGTATAATCAATTTCTGATCCATAAAACTTGACTCAATTTATTACTAGGAACTTGTTCTCAATTATAATAAATAATATGCTTATATGCGTGTTTAGTGTATTAAAATATAATATTAGAATAAATTACAAATTAGAATATTAAATATCAATTTATTTGGGGCAACTGGAACTCACAAATTAACTTGTTCTGCCCACTGTAACCGGCGCAACTGAAGACAATTCGTTACATTTTCCCCTGCACAAGCAGACAATTTTCCAGCATTTCCTTTTTCCCGCCTCTCCAACTAAATTTCCCTCATAGTGTTTGCCGTGTAATATGCTTGTAGTTACCCCTTAACTGGAATAGCCTGCAATACACTGTATTATTTCCCCTCGAATTTTGAAATGAACCTGCGGCATCATTCAGAAATATTTCGAGAGCCGTCGATCTGCTGCGATGCTGCTGCTGCTGCTGCTGCCGGTGCTGCTATTAATAGACACGCGTTGTTTACAGCGAATGGCATTGAATGCGTCAAGGAGAGTGTGGGGGGGGGGGGAACGTGCCACACTGTGCGTGGCAGATACAAAACAGAGGCAGGCAGGCAGCCAGCTAATTATTCTAATCAGCAGCGCGCGCGGCAATTGAACTCGACTCGGGGTGGCAACAGCGACACAAGCGGCACATGTGGCATGTGGCATGCTGCTCATCTGCGGTTGCAGTACACTAAAAAATCAGAGAGAGAGAGAGAGAGAGAGGAGGAGAGTAGGAGAGAAATACTGTTTGTTGTACACAACAAAGTCAAACAAATTGCGACTATTTTGTAAAACAAAGTTGCGGCTGCTGTTGCTGTTTTTATTTTTTATTTGAAGTTGAATGTGCTTCCCCTTCCCCGCCCCTTACTATTCCGCTCTCACGCTCTGTCAGGTAGCCCAGCAGCGACGCATGAAATTTGACTGAACAAAATATGCAATGAGGCATGGTGTGTCTGCCTGTGTGTGTGTGTTTGTGTGTGTGTGCGAAATGCGTGAACCGTTAAACACCGCATAATATTATTTTGGGTCAGTAATATTTCAAATCGTATTTATACAGTTGGATTGCTGTGGAGGGAGAAATCAAGTGAACGAGTTTATCCAGCTAAATGGTACAGTTTGATACAGATAACATTTTATAATTTTAGACTGGGTCCCCTCGTTGAATTTTCTTTTTTATTTTAAATAACGAGTTTTTAATTTAAATCGATAGGAGAGGTCGATATTAGTACTAAACAATTTTTTAAATCAATTTTAAGCGATACTTAATTTTTGCCAAAAACAGGCCTGTTACCCTCATTTTCCATCGATCATAACTTTCTTAAAAATCAAACGATTTTCATGCGGAATGACATTTTGTTTATGGTTTCACAACGTGAGTGATTCTTCATTTACATTATGTCATAAAAGACCTTTTGAAATTGTTCGATATTTTGAAAATTTAGACAATGGTCCCCCCTGTAAAATTTCAACAACATTTTTTTTTTTTCAAAATTTTAAATGGCGACCTTTTAATTTTAATCAATTGCGGAGGTCAAAATTAGTTATAAACAATGGTTTACATCGATTTTAAACGATACTTAATTTTGGGCGAAAAATCATGTCGAAATGGTAAAAAATTTAAACATGTAACACACTCGACAGACCTAATACCCTCATTTTCCATCGATCATAACTTTCTTAAAAATAAAACGATTTTCATGCGGAATGACATTTTGTTTATGGTTTCAGAACCTGAGGGATTCTACATTTAAATTATATCAAAAAAGATCTTTTGAAATTTTTGTTATTTTGGAAATTTAGACAATGGTCCCCCCTGTAAAATTTCAACAACATTTTTTTTTTCAAAATTGTAAATCGCGAGGTTTAAATTTTAATCGATTGCGGAGGTCAAAATTAGTTATAAACAATGGTTTACATCGATTTTAAACAATACTTAATTTTGGCCAAAAAATCAGGTCGAAATAGTAAAAAATTTAAACATGTAACACACTCGACAGACCTAATACCTTCATTTTACACTGATCGTAACTTTCTTATAAATCAAACGATTTTCATGCGGAATGACGTTTTGTTTATGTTTTGATTATCTGAGTGATTCTTCATTTAAATTATATCAAAAAAGACCTTTTGAAATTTTTGTTATTTTGGAAATTTAGACAATGGTCCCCCCTGTAAAATTTCAACAACATTTTTTTTTCAAAATTTTAAATCGCGAGGTTTTAATTTTAATCGATTGCGGAGGTCAAAATAAGTAATAAACAAGTGTTTAAATCGATTTTAGACGATACCTAATTTTGGCCAAAAAATCAGGTCGGAATGGTCAAAAAATTAGACATGTAACACACCTAACAGGCCTGGTACCCAAATTTTCCATCGATCATAACTTTCTTATAAATCAAACGATTTTCATGCGGAATGACATTTTGTTTATGTTTTGATTATCTGAGTGATTCTACATTTAAAAAATAACAACAACGATGTTATACAATTTTTCGATATATTAAAAATTTATGTAAGACTTTCAGTTCTAGTAGAATATTTTTCTGTACGATCTCGATCACAAATGGAGTCCATAAAGCAAGCAGTGCACAAATTAACTGTGTGCCAAAAATTGTATTTCAATATTTGATTATAGAAAACGATATGCGATACCCGATACGTGATATGGGATATGTCACTATACCTCTGAAAAAAACAAACATGTATATATAATAAAAACGATGAGGCAAAGAGAAAATCAACGCAAATAACAAATGACCAAACACAGGGCTGAAAAGACCCACAAACAGGCAGGCCAAGGCAGGCCGGACGAGGCCTATGCAAGCTGGAACTGGGTACAGGGTGTACTGGGTGTATTTCCCTGTCCAGATGCAGCTACAAATCACCAGTCGTGGAAGCGTCAGTCACGTCAATAACACAGTTGAAAAATTGTTAAAATTGAATTACAGTTGCAAAACGCGACAGCGATTGCAGCTGCGACGTTGGCAGAGCAAACAGCCACGCCCATAACAGTAGGGACACATTTCCACTCCCACACATACTCCCACACACGCACACACACACTCATGTGTCAGTCAGTCAGAATAAAAAAAAAACCTTCGTGTCGTTGCATATGAAAAACGACAGCGCAGAGAAAAGCCTGGAAAAGAGCGGAGGGCGGTGAGAGCGGGGGGGCTGGGAAATCTGCATATCCTTCAGCAAATAGACAACAAATTGCAATGTGATATACAGTTGAGTTGAGTTGAGTTGAGGTGGAAGGGGGGGCAGGCAGGTCCTTGTTGGACAGCGGTGAAAATTGATAAAATGATATTGATGAATTGCACATGGCAACGAAATGGAAAACCGGCCCCCTTTTGGCATGGAACTAGCTGCTGCTGCTGCAGTTCCGCTACGAAGCTGAACCAGAGCCAGCCCAGAGCCCGGCCAGATACGTTGCAACATCGTCAACATGGCCATTGTCGCCGCTGACGACGCTGATGATGAAAAATTAGCGTGCGTGGACCAAGCCAAGCGATGCGTGCTGCAAGATTTCGGGTATAGGCAAACGGTACCCAGAGAGCGGGAGAGAGAGAGACCTCAGAAAACTGAGCAAGATTAATGAAATTGTCCTGCAAAACCAGCAGGTGTGTGAGAGGCTTCTTTGGCTGCTCCACACGCTCTCGAGTGGTTTAAGCTGGCGGGCAAAAGGATTGATTGCCAAGGGGAAAGAGGGAAATGAAATTGCCTGTAAATGATGTGGAAAGAAAGAAGGCAAGATGTAGAGCTGCAGACAATTAAATAATATTTAGAGAATGGGAAATGCAAGAATAAATAAAGGATTGAGAGAGGAGGCGAGGAGAACTGCTTTATAGAGAGGGAGTTCTGCTTGAGGGTTTTCAATATATGCTAAAGATTCCAGTTAAATCTCTGACTCCCTTTACTTATCCGATAAGCTTCTCTTAGCAATTTCCAACTGTTATATCGCCATTTACACCATGCAAATATGCCTTGTAGTGCAGTGTAAGTACACACCTTGTTTTGGCCAACTGAATTGCATGCCAAATTGCAACTTGGCCAATACCGCAGCACGACACTGAATAAACACACAAACAGATCTGTGCGCGCAACTTGAATCCACGCACACACGCACACAGTAGAGACAACAAGAGCACACACACACACACACACACACTCAAGTTGAGTATACCCGCGCTGCGTATACCCTGCAAGGCAAGGCAGGGCGCGTGTTTAGCTGCTATGCAACGTGTTTTGGCTTAATAAAGTCAAAATAAGCAACGCTAAGTAGATAGACGCCAACATAAATACCCAAACACACAAACACACACACGCACACACACAAACACACAGAGGTACACACACGCTCACACAGACAGTTATAAATTCCTGCGCTGTTGATGTGATTTAGTTGCACACCTCGCAATCGCCTGTAAGATGGCAACAAATACTACGACGCCGCGTGTGCTTGCGACTCTATCAAACTGTGTGTGTGTGTGTGTGTGTGTGTGAAATGACTTTATCTGCTACGTCTGTGTCTGTATCTGTGTCTGTCTCTGTCTCTGTCTCTCTCTCTGTCTCGCTGTCTGTGGGGGGCTACGGGTTCGACTGTGCGTGCAACATGTGCGCTGAATGTTGACGTTAATATTAAGAAAAATAAATAACCAAGCTGTTTGTTATCTAAGTTTATATAACACACACGCAGATACACACACACACAGAGACATAGATACACCCCCTCACTGTGTGTGTTTTATTTATAGCAACTACAATTGCGTTGGGGTTCGTATTAAATAACAACAACAGCAACGCAAGGCGCTTATAAATTTCGGCCACATTGCTAAATGGTTAAAGGAAACCGGTACAGCTTCCCCACCTGTGGTTAGCCCAAAAGTTTCATGTCTGCAGTGCACCCTGCTCTACCCCCTTCCCCCTTCCCACACAGGTAGAGAAATTGCCGAGAATGTGATGAAGTGACTTGTGCCTTGAACTACAGCAATATATGAATTGCTTTCGCTCTGTAAATGAAACGGAAACGGAAATGGCAATAAATTCAAATAAAAACACAACACAAACGTTAAATGCATTATTTTTTGATCTAGAGACCAAATAATGGATAAAATGTTGTCTCTCAAGGAAATCTGATGGATTTCCATACTAAAGTCTCTAAATTGTTACTAAAGAGAGTAACAGAATAAAACACAACAATTTGACAGCCTATAGAATTGTTTTGAGCATGGACAATGCTAAGCAATCACTCTCAGAGTTTAACCAAATTTACTAGATAATATCTAGTTAATTATCTATTTATTTATTTACTAGATAATATCCAGAAAGATTGAGCATACCAATTGCTAAATTTGAATTTAAAAGACATGGTTACAGTCTGAACTTTATCAAAGATACGCTGTAGATTAGTTATATCTTTATATATTTGAATTCACAAGTTTCTTTACCCTTTTCCATAATAAAAACTGTCTTTAAAATCTTTGCAACTATTGAAGATTTCTAGCTGACTTTAAATTGCGAGCAATCATCAACAACAATGGTCGAGAAAGGTAAACACAAGTTATTTGAAGATTTAGGGCCAACTGCCAAGCTGCCAGAGAACCAGAATTTATTTTCACACCAAATACAACTATGTATGTTTGTAGAAATGTATGTATGATGTCAGTGTGGAAAATACAAAACAAAATTTTCTGGAATTTTCTGCAAGCTTGCAAATTGCCCAGTAAATAGCCAAAAAGTTGCGTGTGAAAACAGGAAGATAAATACGGGTGACTAAGGGGAATACTTTCAGAAGCCTTCCCTTCTCAGTTCAATGACTTTGATAAACGTCGCCACATTTGCAGGTGCCACTTGGACTGACTGACTGACTGATTGACTATCCTGACTGAGTGTCAACAATATTTGATTAGCATCAGAAAAGTGTTGCAAATGCATTTCGAGTGGAGTGCGGAAAAATGACTTTGTCAACACTTCAAATTGCAGAAATATTTGACAAAAAATGCATATGTAGTCGGGTAGTTGGGTAGTCGGGTAGTCGGTACTGTCTGACAAGTGCTAATCAATCAAAACGGCAGCTCAGAGAAACGTATGACAGCCCACCCGAAAAAAACCTTTTTAATAATATTTTCGTAACCCTCCCCCGCCCCAACCACATAGAGAGTACGCGACGTTCACCCTCGACCCTTGTTCGTTCACTCAAAACGGCTTGTCAGAGTGTAAGCTAAAAAAAAATAATGTAGAGAACAAGATAGGAAACTATTTGGGGAGGAGAACACAACGAAGTGCAGAGTACTCTAGCAAAAGCTGGCAGGGTATTTTGAAGTAAGAAAATAAAATAGTTCCACAAAACAAATGATATAGTAACAGCATTGCAACTTACTAAATAATTCAAACGTTTTTTTTGTTTGTCTCAAATTCTATATATAATATTGTAAGAACAACTTAAACTTGTAAGGCTTTTTAAATAAATATATTATATTATTTATATACATAAATATATATATTATAATTATATTAAATTGAAAAGATAATCTATTTTGACTAAATATGATATTCAATCTATTCTACTATTGCGCCAAACTCCATATGCTAGCCAACGTAACCCCACTGTAGTGTATACAAAGCCAAAAAAAAAATACTTGCAACAAAAACAACTACAAGAAGCAAATGGACAGACGCATTAGGCACGCACTCGCCAGGGATTTGAGTGGACCATAGAAGGAGCAGGCGTTGCTTCACTGGACATCACTGTAGGCAGGTCTAAGAAATTGCCAAATTTAATAAACTTAAAAGGGTGTTCGTGTTGAGGGTATAAACATGTGTGTGTGTGTGTGTGTTATCTGTCAGATACACACACAAGTAATCAACAACAACTTGAGTTGTCAATAAAATTGTGATTTCCAGCAGGCAGCAAGATTATTACATACATTGTTCGTTCATTCGATCTTAAAGCAATGCTCCGTAGCACACCTGTACGCCCCTGCACCCTGCCTCTCCCCTCCCTGCCTCATCGTACCTGCTTCCGCTTTTGTAAAATGTTTAAAAATTTATAGTAATGTGCGCCTATGGGCTAGGCAACACATTTTCTTAAGCTACTACGCAGGCAGCAGCTGGCAGCTGTAACACGTAACACACACACACACACCCAGACACACACACACGCACACATACAGGCTGTCTTATAATAAAGGAAATTGTTGGCAATTTGGTGGCTTGCACTGTGTGGTTGTCTAATAAAACTAAGTGGGCACCGGAACAGGCGCACAGATAAACGAAATTGATATTTAATGCGAGATTCGTCTCCGCCCAGGTCCTGAACCGAGTTCCCCCCCCATTCCGCTGCTTCATTATGCGCCTGGCTGGCAACTCTGGCAATTCGATATGCTCCTGAAGACATGGGGGTCAGAACGGAGGCCTTTAAACCGGGCCTGTCCGTTGGCATTCCATGTCAATGCGAATATTGTCGTGCTAGTCGCGCGTGGCAAAGCATGTAAATCAATCAGTTCGGCCTGCCTGAACTCCCACACACCCACACACACAGCCCACCCACGTCACGGCACACACACTTGGCATTCTTATGAAAGGAATCCGCCCTAACGTATGCAACATATCCTGCTTCCCAGCACCAATACCAGCAGCAATGACGTATTGATGTACGTCATGCATCATTGATGTAGAAAATGTTTTTTAATGTTATTATTGCTGGAAAAGAAGAGGAAAATCCGTCTCAGGCCTTGAGCTGCTGCTGCTGGTGACAGTTCAGTTTTATTGAATTTTATTTATAAGCCCCTTCTCACAGCGTGAGCTACTCTACTCAAAAGGGTTGCGCAACAGGCTGAAGCAGCGAGTGAACAGTGAGTGCGGAAAATATGCGCACAGTTCTAGGCTCTTGGCGTAAGCCAGAGCAAAGTGTATTACGTAGGGTTGGATATATATACCTTATACGAATGTGGAAGAAAACAAAACGAATTTGTGTTTACTTCAAACTGTGCAAACACTGCGCGTATTTTGAGGCAACTCTACCCGCATCTATTAACGAGTTTCAATAAAAAATGTTTTACATTTTTCTCGAAGCCCATCAATTTTGATCAAGAAATCAAACAGGCTCAAATTCAAATTAACTTTTGGAGTAAAAATCGAATAGTTTTCAACCCTTGTTTGGGAGGTTTCTCCCTCGCTTAACTCAGCGACAGCGGCTTAAGTGTGCTCAGAGCATGTCTATCTCCCCCTTTCTCCCTCTCTCTCTCTCTGTTTCTCCCTTTGTTGCCTTTCCCACAATTTTTGGGTGCAAACTTTATTTATACGAACAGAAGAAAAAGTTTCGGACTCTTCAGAACACAAGATACGAGTACAATGCGAAATATTGATACTAAATATGGGGGGCAGTAGAAGGTTGGCAAAGTACAAATATGAATACCTAGCCAGATGCACACACACACACCCGCACACACTCACCCGTAGACAGACAGACACTTTGACATAGAAATTTACAACTTTGTTGCATACTTTCGGGTGCTGTCCTTGCCCACTTCGGATTGGTCTCCTGTTTGCCAAGGGAAAGTATTGATGAACAGTTGTTTGTCGATTGGAATGGCGGCAACTTATTAGAAAGTCCACACACACGCACACAGAGACACACACACACACACACACGCAAAACAGTCCTTAGAAGCATATGCAGTGTGTGTGTGTGTGTGGCAAAGTCAATAAAATAAGCGTTCTATGTTTGAGAGAGTATTTGGCAGTTTGGAGGAGTGGGGGCCCCTTTCAAGTGCCGAGTGTAGGTAGTCAGTAAAAGTAAAAGAAAATCGAAGCATCTAGTAGTAAAGTAGGAAAATTCCAAGCAGTAAGAGCTGCTTTCAATGTGTGTGCGAAAGAGGGAAGGGAGTTTTGTAGCGCCAGCCGAAAAGTAGGCAACACATTATGCATACTACATATCAAAGTTTTTGTGGTGTAGGGTATCTAAAGGTAGATTAGCTACAGCTAAGAGAAAATGCAATAGAAATTATTTGAATTCCATTTTGAATTGCAATCATGTCTTTCAAGTAAAAAAGATATAAGGTAATATTTTGAATATCAATATGTATATAATATCCATATTATTTTAAATTATATATAATTGTTTATACAAATATTTTATAGAGTATGCAGAAACTGACAGCTTCTGCATTTCAATTTCAAGACGATCCACTCATTTTTATGAAAGCTGCGTCCTGTGTGTCTGTTGTAGCCGTTGCTGTTGCTGTGTTTGGCAACTTTCTGCAGTAAATGGTATTTATGTTGGTTTAGTAAAGTTTGACGATAACATGGAGCCATCGTCGTAGTCGGGAGCTGCGAGTAATATCGAAAAAAAAGGGGAGGCTGCAATGAACGTTCTTTCCCCCTCTGCGAGGATGCGTTGCCGTTGACGACCTCAACAACATCATGTAGAATTACGAGTATTTGAAAAGTTTTACAAGTAATTTATTTAGGCGCAAGTTTTGAAGCGCGGTCAGAGCGTGAAAAAAAAAAGAAGACAAGGCGCCAACATCGAGTTGGGCATGTGTTGCGGTTATGTGCAAACAAATATAAAAGTATCCCACCGAAATAGCTTACAAGTACATCAAATTTTCATAAATTAGGCATGCATAAATAAAGTGAGTGAAAGCCTCGACCAGGCCAGGACAGGCGAAAGGCCAAAACTTTCTTTTTTTCCCCCCGAAACTCATGGAGAGAGATAGATGAAGCCGAGCCGAGCTGAGTGTCATGAGCTGGCGAAAATTATGTAACGCATAATAATTCATCAAAAAAGAAAAGGAAAAAAAAAGATATAGAAGCAGGCAAATTGCAACAAATTCTCCGGCTAAGGCAAAAATTAAATCAAGTGAAATATTGTTGATGATGTAGCACAGGTTCTCTTTCTTTCTCTCTCTCTCTTCCTATCTACTCCATTCCTTTCAGCCACTCACAGTTTGGCTGGCAGTCTGCACGGACCTTGGCACACATGAGCATGGCGGAACTACTACTATACTATATAATGGAGAAAATGGACTGTGCAGCTGCCGATGATGATGAAAGCTTGTTCGAAATATTCACTTGGAAATCTTTACAAGTTGTTGGGCTAATCAAATGCCAAGGCATTAGCTCCAAATGGCATGTGAATGAATTGAGATGGAAGCACAAGAAGTAGCACAGTTCGCAGTTCTCATATTCGGAAACTCCCCAGAAAAATCAAAACTTATGAATGAATATGTATGTAGAAAAATTCATTAATCTTAAGGAGCTTAACCATAGATTAAATTCGTTTTCGACTGGGTTTCGCAAGGGTTTCATAGTTATAAGTGACGCTGTCATTTAGCTTTGCCCATCTCAAACATTGCCCATGGATTGTCATGTTGTTTATCTGCTTCTTGCTGCCGAAATTTAATGAAACGAAACCAGAACCCTTTTGCGCATAGTAAGTAAATAAACATCTCTCTAGCCACATCCACCCACACACACACAGACACACACATACTCGTCACGTATGGCAGATATGTGAGTGTGTGTTTGTGTATTTCGATGCACGTCAGCATCGTCTCGTGGCCGGGTCCCATATTAATTACAGTCTTGGCAGGCAGTTTCCGCCGCAGGCGAACACGGAACTGGACACCAGCAGCAGCAGCAGCAGCAGCAGGAGAAGCAGCAGCACAAGCTGACAACTGGATGTAATTAAAATTAAATCTCAAACTAATTATTATTGAACTTGGATGTGATCTACAGCTCTCACTCTCTCCCTCTCTCTCTCTGCCTGTGTGTGTTCTTGCCATGGCCGTTGGGTATTTTGGCCGTTTACGTTAATGAGTTTTGTCAAGGTTGAAGCCGGGCTTAAAGCTCGCTTAAAACTCGCTCGCTCATTGTAAATCATATTTACAATGTCTGTGCCCAATTGCCATGTAAATATGCGAGCGCGACATATGTAATTACACCCAATAAACCAACAACAACAATTATATATGCATGCACACATATAAAGATTTATGTTTGTGTGTGTGTGCGAGGCGGCACAAAATGGCGTCGCTGGCGATGGCGGCAGCGGCGGCGTCGTCGAATCATTAGGCGACATTTGTTTGCGCTTCACTAATTACAACAACAACAACAACAATTAGAAAGTCCAAAACAACAACAACAACAATAACAACAGCAACAGCTGTTGGCGGGTAACAGCAGCAGCAGCAGCAGCAGGCAACAAACAATGGCAACTGCAATCGCACCAAAACAATAAAATCTAATTGGGAACATACACAACCACTCCGAAATACACCCACACACACATGTACAGACAACAACACGTACTTGCTGCGGCCGAGGGATCCCCTACAGACCAAGCGAGAAAGAGCAGGAGCAAAGAGAGTGCAAAAGAGACAGACAAGCATGCCAAAAGTCAAAGCTTTTTGCTGTTAATACTTTTCCTTCTCCAAAGAAAAACAAGTGTAAATAAATATGCAAAATATTTTTTTAAAAAATTTGCAAAACATATGCAAGTAATTCTTAAAATATTTTCAAAATATTTCAAAAACTTCCACATATATGAAGTTATTTATGCATTAAAAACCATATATATATTGCCTCATGCTTTGATTCTAGCTGAAATTTTACATTTACGAATTGCCAGCGAAATTGAAATGTGGAAGCACCTTTCTCTCTCTATCTCTTTCTCTCTCTCGCTCTGCTGCCTAATGTATTTGTCAATAATTAAGTTAAGTTCCATGCACAGTGTAAACATTCCATGCTAATTGTTGTTTCTATTTTTGTTGTCTTTTGCTGTTGATTGTTCGCATATTTTTGTTGTCAAGTGGCAAAATTATACAAAACATTGCAGTCAATTCTAGTGAGTACTACAATTTGTTATTTTTGTTTGTGCTGTTTTTTCTACTGTTATTAATTCTCTTAGTGCATATTTGAGTTTGTGTAGCGCACAAAATGTTTATTTATTAAGCACACACACACACTCACGCAGACACACATAAATTCGTATTATGAGCGCTGACTAAATAAACAAAACAGTTTTTTGTTGGTCACGAGTGATGGCATAGAATGAATTACTAACTAGCTAGCTGGTACAGGGCACCCTCAACCAGTACCACAACCAGGTACTCGATTCATCAAGCTGGTAGTGTGGTAATTAGTTGGAACGCGTGGCCAACATTAATGGAAAATTTCAGAATAGTTTGTTGTTAGTCTTGTATAAATATTAACAGGCTGAGCTGAGTAATTAGACAAAGCCATAAAAAGCACGACAAATATGCCTGAAATTAATTTACGTTCTGTTTGCAATTACTACAAATGATATCTGGAAGAGGTCGTTTAACTTGATTGGGATCGAGTTCGGATTACAAGTTAAGCGACGTGAATTATCAATGGAAATTTGAATAAATGAAGAAAAACCTTTTCAAAATTTCATTACTTTTAATTAATTTCTGAAATTTATAAATTATTCCAGCAGTTTACAGTATTCAGTTACCTGTATGCCAAATTTGGTATAGAGCGACAGAATTGACATTTAGTGGGCTCTGCCATGTCTTCTGCTACCTGCTTTTTTTTTTTTAGAAATTTTGCTTTTCTTTTTAATTTTCCCTTCACCTTTCACCTTGCTAACTAACTTAATCTTAGCGCTTTGAGAGCCTCATTTCATTGCTCACTCCTAACGGGGTTTTCTCAGAAATTCGCCACGCAACCATCTTTAATTAAGCCAGCGATACTTCAATTGGATTTTCGGCTTGTTGGTTCACAGGGCGGGATGGATGCCTGCTGCCCTCTGTCGCATGGAGGGGGTGAGAGGGAGGAGAGTTGATTGCTGCCGCGTTTGCTGTGCAACTTTCATCAAACTTCATTTTCGATACGCGGTCACATTTATTGTGTTGACAGTTTGTGGACCCACGTTGGTTCTGGGACCAACACGCAGCCATGGGGTTTCATAGCCGTCGGCAAGTTTTTGATCCTCGTTGTGGCTGGAGAGGAGAGCAGGAGGGAGCGGAGGGTAGGCAGGGTGTGAGACTCTGCTGCCTTCTCAGTCTTTAATTTGACATATTAACGCCGCAACGCGTTTGGCATTTTAAAAAAGGATTTCTCCCGTTCTCTCTCTCTCTCTCTCTCTGGTTGCCACACCTAGCCGTGCCACTCCCCCCTTCAACACTTGCCCTTTTTCCAAGTCGTTTGCTCATCAAAGGCGGAGCAAGCAGCTCGGCTCGGCTCAGCCGCGCCACAGGAAGTGGCAGCTTGAAGGGAAAGGGTGAAAAATCAGTTGAAAGCTTTGCAAATTTTTCTTTCCCTTCCCTTCATTCTTTTTTCCATCATTAATTGGATTTCAATCTGCATGGACAGCCGGGGGTAGGAGGGATCGGTTAGGGTTGTCGCCGTACATAATGAGTAAAGGAAATTTCAACGAGTCGGCAAATGTTTCAATTTCATTGGGGCGACGCCTCATTTTCTTTGCTTTTTTCTGCATTTTTCTTTTTCCTACTCACGTTTTTCCAGCATTTGACACATACGCCGCCATTTTTGTTGTGTTTCCTTTGTGTTTCGGCAGTTTCGCTTCGTTTGCGCATTAATTTCGCTAATTTTGACAGGTTGCCGCTGGCTTAGGTGCAGGAGGGTAAATGCAGAGAGGGGAAGAAGAGGGTTACTTTGCCTTCGATTTGTCGCGCGGATTTCCTTGTAATTTATTTTTAATTTCGTCTTAAGATCCCCGGGTTTTTGGCATCGAGCAACGTAATTATGCGTCTAATGAGACAACAAAGCAAGGTCAGGATACTGCCAAAAAGGGTTGCTGCGTGTAGCTCAAAAAAATAAATAAAAATAAGAGCAATGCATGGAAAGATACCCTGTAAAAGGAGCTTAACTTAACCCTATGTGATACAAAATCCAATTATTTCTTTTGTCTACTGATTGAGAAAAATCATTTACATTGGTTTATATTTTGAATTGAAATTCTTAATTTTGATTGCACTTATATACCCTATAAAGCTTTGTCTAAATAAATCTACAAATTCTTTTCAAGAGTTCCCAATTTGCATAATTGCACTGATTCCAAATTTATATTGTACACTCATTTTTTCTTTGGGTTCCCCCCATCTGTCGACGCCTTGAGAAAATTGTTGATTAATTGCTTTGACCGCACACCAAGTTCAATTAACTGCGGAGAGACTCAACCTCGGGTGGGTGTCATTAAATAGACAAAACTATGAAACGAGTTCAAGGAATTTTCTTGTTCACTTTCCCCTGCCAAGTTACCAATTTTTTCCCTTTTATTTTTTCATCGCTGTATCCCCTTTAATAGCTGACATTTATTGCGTTCATTTTCGGGGGGGCGGCGACTTCGGTTAGCCAAGGAATAACAATAACAAGTGGGCCGCACTGTGCACAGTTTTTGACCAATTTACTTAATGGCCATAATATTTGTTTAGTCCAAGCAAACAACAACAACTTCAGGCTAGCGTAATGACTCTTGGCCCATAAAAAAGAGAAAAAAAAATAGAACTGGCGACCATAAAAATAATGCATAAATAAAAGCAAATAAATGACAGCATGTAAAAAAAATGAATATAGCGCGAATACCTCGAAGAACTTGGAAGCCGTGTGGGTGGACATGGGGAATACAAAGTTTGACAGCCCGTGCTGTCCAATGAATGTCAAATTTGTGCGCTTTATTAATTGTCCTTAGCATTTCGAATTTCGTCTACTCGCACTAATTAAGACTAAATGTTGTGGGCGGTATTTAGTGTGCCAACTAACGAGCTTCCATCACACACAGAAAGAGAGAGAGAGAGAGAGAGAGAGAGACATATGCGTATTAGGAAAGCCCATGAAAACCAATTAGCGCCATGACAAACCACGAAAATTATTGTGAATTGGGAGTAGGTCTTTGAGCAACTGTTTCGATTGGATTTGAAATTAGCAATGCACAGAACGTTAAGTAGGCGCCATTAGGTTTATGGTTCTTTGGCTAATTGAGTCGAAAGTGAGACATGCTACTCTTTTATAGCTTTTGATGTTCCCTTTATTGTACATATAGTATAATTAGTCGCTTCAAATTGGGTTTTATTTATTAACAATCATTTCTTTCTCTTTCTTCAATTGCGATCATAGATTCGTTTTGAGTATCATTACTCTAAAATTAAAAAACATTTTATTTTTATTAATTATATATATATCCATGAGTTTTTCCCTTATCCATCTCTCAGTTCTCTCTCTAACTCATTGACCAACCAATTCGTCGTAGTGTCTGATTTATTTCTAGGTTCCATCCACACACACACACTCGAGTTGGATCGTGTTGGCAGCAGCAGCCAGTCGAATCACTACCAATGGCCAATCTGTAATTACGCCTTATTTAAATTACAAATTTGGCAACAGCAACAAGGCCAACAACAAGTGGGGGATGCAAGTGGAGCATAAGTGGCGAGCATATGCCGCAGGCACAGGAAAATTTAAACTCTAAACAGGCGCAAAACACAGACAAGGGGACCACAAAAATCGGGTCATCTCGAATGACAAATGTGCAACGAGCGCGCGGCTGAATGGCAAATGTAGAGGTAGAGGGAAAGAGAGAGAGGCAGAGAGGCAGAGAGAGAGAGAGAGAGGGAGAGTAGTGTGAGTAGGTGAACTAGATTGTGGTGCTTGTAGCAGCAGCATGCTCCATATGTTTAGCTCTACTGCTGCTGCTGTACTGTTGCCATTTGGTTTGACTTTCAGAATGTCAAATACATTAAACGTTCATTTGCAGCAAGGGGGAGGTGGGAAGAACAAGGGGGAAGGGCCAGGCGA
Source organism: Zaprionus tsacasi (assembly GCA_018904105.1). NCBI lineage: Eukaryota > Metazoa > Arthropoda > Insecta > Diptera > Drosophilidae > Zaprionus > Zaprionus tsacasi. The sequence continues at coordinate 250,426 of JAEIFR010000019.1, read as the reverse complement.
GTTTAGTTGTTGCGATTTGGTGGGCAACGAGCCACAAAGAGATACAGCAGCTGATAGAGAGACGCAGCAACGGAAGGGTTGTTGTTGTACAACGGATGTGCGGGCGGGTGGGCAGGCAGGGGGGTATATGCGGAGACAGGGGTGAGCGGGGCAAAGGGGGAGTCCAGAGTCGTTTAGCGTGCGACAGTTGAAATTTACCTTTTGGCCATAATGACATCACGTACACAAAAGGTGTGCGCACTGTTCCCCCCCTCCAATACCAATACATATGCACTCTCTACTCTATCTATGTGTGTGTGTGTGTGTGTGCTGTGGTTGCAGCATCGCGTTGGGCTAATGTGAATCCAAAATGAAGCCAATGGACAATCACATAAAACAAATTACACGAGAACTTCAACCAAAGCCCAGAAAAGTATGCTACAAAATGCAACTGCAGTCGGTACTCAACAATTTGGCTGCGATGTTGCCAGCATTGCGTGACTTGTGGATACCCTGTAAGCTGAAGAATAATGTAGTTATTGTTATAGCATATATATTTAATCATATATTATAATAAAACGAAAGGTAGCTCAATAGATTGATGTATACAATCCCTCTTGCATTTTTGCTAAGTTTTGAGGTTCCTTCAGAGTATTCCTCTTTTATCTGTTACTCTATTCATGGTATACCTTCCGCTTTCTACCCTTCACAGATTATCGAAAAGTGCAATGACAAGGTAAGTCGCAAGCATTTTCGATTTGAACAGCGAAAGCGCTGCAAATCTTTACAATCAACGTTTTTTTTCGAGTGTCGACTCGATGCGCGCAACTCAAGTGGCGTAGGAAGTGGGAAGGGGGGAAGTTGGAAGAGGGGAGGGCGTGGTCGATATGCGCCCGTTACCAAACTGACTGTGAGATAATCAAATGAAAAAACGTAAATGTCTCGTTAAATTGCACAGAAATTAGATTTTTTTTTCTACTTTGCTCGAGCGCCATGAAAATCAGAGCATGACCACTGCTCGCAGCTGTGTGTGAGAGTGTGTGTGAGAGAGAGTGTGTGTGTGTGTGTGTGAGTGAGAAAGTATGTGTGTGGGAGTGTGGTGTGTGCTGGTTTGGGGGGGCTGGCTGTGTGAAAAATCAAATTAAGTATACGTAAAACGCGAACAGCGGCCCCGGACCTCGGCCAGGACAACGTAGCTGATGCTGAAAATCAAGGCGAGTTGTCGATTGGTAAAAGCTTTTAAGGTGACCAACTGATGGCGTTGGCCAAGAGGGTGGTAGTGGCTGCAGTGGGAGGCGGTAGAAGTGGGAGAGGTGGAAGAAAAGCGGAAAAACTGCCGGACAGTTGGGCCACCGCACGCTAAAAGCCAACTACAGTGCTACCTTTAATTGGATTACAAGTGTGTGTGTGTGTGTGTGTGTGAGCCTGTTCCACTGTGTGAGCTTGTGTATGTATGTGTGTGTGTTGGCCAATGCCAAAAGTTGTGAAAAGCATAAGTTTGCATTTTTATGAAGCGCCAACCATGTGGCATATGGCGAGCGAGCACATTAGGCAAAAAAAAAGAGTGCAGAATAGTTAAGGGGAGAAATAAGGGAGTAGGAGGAGGGTAGCATAGCGAAGGTGTTCACAGCTAAGTGTTTTGCTGAAGGGTGACTGAAGGTTGAGGTGTCATTGTGCTACAAGAACGTAGGTGAAAGAGTCGGGGGGAAAGAGAGATTGAAGAAAGAAAAGGAAAATAGGCAAAGGGTAAAAAGAGAAAAGGGTAGGATCGGTGATAGAATAGAGAATACGAGGGAGGGATACCAATAGATCAAGGCAGCAGGAATATATAATAATGTGATGCAAGAAAAATTTCAATATTAAGAAAAATATAGTATGAGATAAAGAAAAGGACTGAGAACTAAAGAAACTGAGAGAATGAGAGGCAGAAAATTAATCTAATTATGCCACTTTAATAATCCACTTTCTGTAGGTCACCTCCAGTTCTCTCTCTCGCTGTCTTTCTATCTGCCCTCTCTACATATGTAATGATACGTGGCCAATATGCGATCCCAGCCCGTTTAACTTAATTATCCTTAACCGTTACAGTTGCCGTTAAAAGCGCGTGGGGGAGCCTACAAAGTTGCCTTTGCCAGGTGAGTGCAATTTCGGGGGCCTTTGCTCAAATATTTATAAATATAAATGAAAGGCCGGACATATATCGGATACAAAGCGAATTGGTTATTAAGTTTTTGGCAGCACAGGTTGTGCGACAGCGTGTGTGTGTGCGTGTGTGTGTGTGTGTGTGTACTCTGAATTTGGCTGTGCATTTTAATTTAATTAAAAGTTATGGCAAATGTACCGAAAGGGTGCCCGGCTAAAGGCAGCGGGAAAAGAGAGAGGGAGGGGGTCGTGAGGGAGGCATGAAAGTAGTTGGCGCAGCTTGGGTCCGAGCGCAACCAATAATAAACCGAATTATTGCATGTATAAATGAATTTGTGAGCGTTGCGTTTACGTTGCCTGCAATTAGGCGCAGCTGCTGCTCGTTTCAGGTTGCCACGCACAGGCGCGCGCGAGAGAGAGAGAGAGAGAGAGAGAGAGAGAGAGAGAGAGCAAAGAGACCTTTCGTGCTGGTTGTGTTGCTGTGGCTTTTGAGCTTTTTGCGCCAAACATTTACCCAGGCATAATTGAGTTAGGCATTTAGCACACAAAATGCACAAACACACAAACACACACACACACACACACACACTATACACACACACAGCCAGCGAGACACTGTAAGTTGCCTTTCGCACCGTACTCCCTTTCTCTCTCTCTCTCTCGCCCTCTGAAAGTTGAGCCTTTTGTTTGCGGCTTGTCATGACATTTAATCGAATGTCAAATTTCGCATAATTTCATCGTATAATTGGCTTTGTTTTAGCATACTTTCAGTGCGTAATTTAATAGTTCTCTCTCTCTCTGTCTCTGCCATCTCTTTTCGAACATTAATTGCATTACAAACGAGTAGCTTGAAGAAGAGCGCAATTAGTTTTGCATTAATGATTGATTTCGCCACAAAATCCAACTACAAACTGCCTTGTTTCAGCACTTGCTTAAGCTGCCAACTAATTTAAGCCGCTTTCGCATTAAAAAGTTTATTAATAAGCTGCATTTAGACGGATTGCACCGTTAAGCCTTCAGCTGTGCAGTTGTACGTGCTCTCAGCCCGGCTCTACCTCTGCTTCTGCTTCTGCTTATACCTTTTGGCTGCTCAGAGATTAATTCTGGCATGCCTGCTGGCTAATTAAGCTATTGATAAACCAATACCAACCGGGGCAACAACAGACAATGCCAGACAATTTCGTCGAGCACAATTCCGCTCGAATCCTCTTGGCTTCTTGCCTGCCTGCCTGCCTGCCTGCCTGCTAACACAATTGGCCTTTACAAACTGCAATCTCATTATTTTGCTTTGTTTCAGCCACAGTCGGTGCATATGTCTTTCGTCTTTCGATAGACAAAAGAAATTGCATACCATATATCACAGTGTGCATATTCAATCGAAAACTGGCCAAAAATCAATTAGCTTCATTTATGCTCAGTTGATTTCGGAGCGGAGAATGGAAATGTAAAAGGAAATAAGCTTATTAGTCAGTTCATAGGCATATTTGTAATACAAAAGTCAGATATCTTTTAGTTTTTCAAATTCCAAATAGTCTAATGTATGCCTCTGAAAATCAGCCTACAAATGTTTTTCTTACGCCTTAAATTTTTTAAATATTCACAAGCGTCTTAATAATTGTATTCAAAGATTTCTGGAAATAGTTCGTTTTTTCGAAAGACCTAAACAACAGTAAATATAGATAACAAGCTTATCTGCAAAAACTGTACTGATTTTTATAGAATTCTAGACATATATCGGTTAGTTCTATAGATCAGCCAAGCCATTCTCAAGTTCCTTAAAAGTTTAACTAACTTACTTACTTACTAAATAATCTATACAATTTAATTCAATATTTTATTTATTTCCTTGATATTGTGCAGTCCCCATTAAAGAACTGTTACACTTGGAACATTCTTTGTTATGAATTGCAATCCCTGCTGAAGATAGCCCACTTTTACCGCCATCACTGGGACTGGCTTAGTCTATTAGCCGGGGACGTCGTCTACATTCATAAACTGCACTTAATTAGATTATTATTGAAAACACAGCCATGCACTCAGTACAAACAGGGAGTGTGGTGGCAAACAAACCTGAGCTGGACACAATAGATACACCAAAAGCCAAACAGTTATCCAGAAGTTGGGTGACCACAACAGGAGCTGCAGCAGGAGCTGGAGTTGGAGCTGGAGTTGGAGCTGGAGCTGCATCGCTGGACCACAACAAAATGTGTCTGGTGCAAACACAATGGCCGAAAATGTCTCAGACCACAGCATGTCCGAGTATGAGAGAAAGACGTGGTGTGGGTGGCGGAGGAGGAGATGAGACATACAGGTGCAACGGGTGTCGGCAGCAGGAGCGGGACAACAACTGTCTGCATAAGTTGAAGATAAACGTAAACCGCATGCACGGCACAATAAACAGACATCCGTGTGCATTTCCCTGACTATTTGTCAAAAACATTGCAATAACAACGAAGGCCAGCGACGGCAACCAAAAACCAACAACAGATAAACCAACCGACAACCAGTCAAGGGAGCAGGGCTGGGATGGGTGCTGGGAGATGGCAGATGGGGCAGCATGGAGGAGCATGCAGGATGCTCGATGCGGTGTTTGTGCTGCCAGCACATTGCTAGCGATAATAAACCAACAACAGCAACAGCAACAACAGGCAGCGCGAAATGAGAAATGCAGCATAATATTAACCACAAACTGAGATTGCAAGCAGGCTCGTCCCAGGCCCGACTCGACTCGACTCAACTCGCACGGCACGGCACGGCACGGCAGGAAGGCAACCGCATTGCAGTGCATACAAACACAGTGGGCTGCATTGCATCCAAACCCAACCCAGACCCAATTCTAACCAAGAACTGCCTCTGCCTCTGCCTGTGCCTGGCATGGCCTTCACACGGCTACGGAGACTTTGTGTGCGAAAGAGTTTTTTGATTTTCGGCCTACTATGAACACAGAAAACGGAAATGAGCTGCTGCTGCTGCTTCTGCTACTGCTGCTGCTGCTGCTCTGGCTGCCACGCCCACATCGTAATAACAAACCAAACACTGCATAAATTCAAAATCGAGAATTGGCAACGCGTTCTGCATTGCCAACCCCCCACTCAAAGTCCACTCTTGGTATTTGGTTAGAGCTCAGTTCCGTCTGTCTGTCTGTCTGTCTGTCTGTCTGTTTGTCTGTCTGTCCGTTTGCATTGCACTGGTCATGTTTCGCCTATTGCCAGTCCGTCTGTCCTGCCGGCCTATTGTTAGACTACAGCTTTTGTTCTGTTAATTTGCACTGTAGACCAGTCAGTCGGCTGGGTAAACTTGCCAACTGGATTGCCCATTGCCCATTGCCGGCGCTTGGCGCTTGGTCAGCTTCGTTTTCGTTGCAGCAGGCGCTGCATCAGGATGATGCCTCCATAACTAAGCTACTTTCAAGCTACTATCGAAAAATGGCCAGTGATGATATTACACCCACCGGGAACGGGGGTATGGGTGCAGCTTAAAGTTGAGCGTGGTAAATGCAGATAGCTTCAATTAGCGTGTAGGAAATGCAAATGCGAGGGTGGCCCAAATAATAAGCTGAATAAATAAGGAGAGGGCAAATTAAGGAAAAGTCTAAGTTGAGTGTATTTATATATCTCAAAGATGCCTACTACTTCCTACTTCTTGTCTTGTCTGTAAAGAACTATCTTCTATGACAAACTACAGTCGATTTCAGAGTCTTCGCAAGTTCCTAAAACAAGCACAATCTTCATGCATTCATAAAATATATTCTCACCAAGTTTTGTAGCCGTAGCTCATTGAGTTTCAGAGATCTGGCTGTTCATACAAACATACTTAACAATAGAAACTTGTTTGTTGATCTGAACAAGAATAAATACACTTTTTATATTTCTTTCAACATTTCTACCATAATATTCCTGGCAAAAATTATATATTCACATCACATCATATATATAAACTGCTCGAGCTACCCATAAATGCATTTTGCACTTGCAATCGAACAATCGATGCGTCTGGGCATTAGGGCATTGCATACGCAGAGCCCATAGAGCTCTAAGCCCTATCCGAAGCACTCAGGGAGGCATGGGGCAGTTTGCCCGCCCTTGGGGTATACTTAAATCAATTTTAATTACATGCATGGCGATTGCTTTGAATGCATTCAAAGTACTGTCAGCAGAAGAAACGAGGGAGGGAGAATATGATGTGTGAATGGGAAGGCAAAAGGGATCAAGAACACACATTTGTCGCACGAGAGAAACAAAAAAATGTAAAGCTAATTGAATATGAGATCCAGAAATGGAACTACTAGGCAACGTCAGCCAGTGCATAAGCCTCTTGAAGCCACAACGACAACAATGCCAGCTCGGAGAATGCTAAAGATGAGAGAAATGAGTATGAGGATGGAGATGGAGGATGAGACTATGGATGATGAAGCTCTGCTCGAGTATGAGGCACTAATGGAAAAAGCATCAATGGCTTATAAATGAAAGGCGAATGGCGACAAAAATTTATGGATTTTACACACAGAGAGAGAGAGAGAGAGAGGGAGGGAAAGAGAGCGCACCTGTCGCAGTGGGTATTTGCAGATTTGTATTTGCCGAGCAAGTGCTGAAAACACCCGAAGAAAAAGGCAAACAAATGGCTAAGACCAATTCGAATAGTGCTGCTGCTGCTGCTGCCTCTGTGTATACTTTCTATGGCCTATAAAGGTAACGCCGACGGCAGCGTCGACGCGACGTTGGGGTCTGCTGCGTTTTAAAATGGCGCCCATGACGCAAACAATAACCTTATAAACTGTAAGGCCGATTTTGCCTCCCCTCTCTATCCCGCACTTGCTCTCTCTCTCTCTCTGTGTGTGTGTGTGCGCTGTATACACAAATAAACATTCAAGTGGAATTATTGCAACGAAATTCAAAGGATTACGACAAAAGCACGTTCACAGGATTCAGCAGCAGCAACGGCAGCAGCAACAAATGCTGCACTGCATGGCAGGCACGGCCATGGATCGAGCACGGCCCAGGTCCGGGTCCTGCTCCGGGTACGGGCTCAGGCATCCCGCTTGGGTTCGAGACCGTGCCTGGCCTGAGTTCGAGTCCGTGTTGCCAATGACAACAATGCGGGCGGGCGGAATGCCAGAGCTGCTGCCCGATGATGAAGTTGGTGGGCGGCGCAAGTTCAATGAAGGAAAATTATGAAGCCTTATTTATTGTTTATGCGTGAGCATAGCTCATGCTCTGCCTCACTCACTCACTCTCCCTCTCTCTCTCTCTCTCCCCCTCTGTGTGCTGCTGCTGCTGCTGTTGTGTAACTTTTATATGCGTCTCCAGCAGAGTCCCATCATTTTGTAGCGAAACGTGGAAAACACTTATGTCGGGATCAACAAGGCTATTAGCAGGGAGGAGGGGCAGGAAAATGCTGCTAAAATTGTTCAAGTGTGCAATGAATAATCCCAAGATGAGATTTATAAGGAAACCAAGTGGTGGTAGGTTCAATTATTATGTTAAATTCAGCTTATAAATCGGTTAAAATTATGTAAAAGATTAGAGAACTTAGTATAATTTATTTTGTTTTTTTTTTGTTGAAATTAAAAGGGCTAAAAATTTTCAGAATATTCCAAATATTATTCGGAAAAACATACACTAGCATATTCCAATCTGTAAATCTCAGTAAATGTATCCAAAATCTGTTTATCTCAATTTCGTAGAGTACATCAATTTCGACCATACCCTAAATAGTTTTTCCACACTCTCGTGGCATATCACATTTGGGGTGGCACTTGGTAGGGATGCCAAAGGGAAGTGTGATGAGGAGCTGTACGCGAATGTGAAAAATTTGCACAAATAAATATGAATTGCACTTTAATGCATATTAAGCGAATGGCGAGAAGGAATACGTGCAGAAATATGACCGGGACGGGGGTCTCGAGGAGGGTCTCGCTCTCTCTCTGCGGCAGTTTATTATTAAATAAAGTGCCTGCCCACTGTGCGTGCATCATGTTTGTTTGTATTCAATATTTATTGTTGTGTATAATTGAGTGAAAAGTATATGTTTGTGTGATTACACGAGCACGAGCGGGTAGGATTCAATATTATGTCTACGCAAATAAAAATGATATTGAATTGTTGAAAATTTTTATTAAGTGTATCGCCCAATCAGAACTCCGGCCGGATGCCAGAGTAAACATTGGTAATTGGGGCCGTGCGTGATTGAGAGTGTGCTCTACGCTTCGGCATGATGGATGGTCAGTTCGATGGGGTTCGGGAGGGACAGGGAGGGGGAGAAGACTTACCAAAGTGGCGTGTAAAAAGGTAGTTCAAATATGGTCAGCTCTACATACGTAGAGCGCGTAGTATGCGTAATTTGTTGGACTTACCTGCAAAGAGAGAGAACAGAAGGTATTGTAATTATTATAGTTTATTTAAGTAAATGTTATAAATAATTTATACCAAACGTTTTTTTAATGACAAAAGACCTATTTTTGTATACTAACAATATTTCTCCAAGAGATATATTAACTTCCTTGATTGGCTTCCTGGAAGACAAATTCGTAGAACTGAATAATAGGGAAATAAGCAATTGATATGGCTACAGTTTCCAGGAATTGCTGCATTGTCTGCTTATTGGCCAGAATGGAGCAGGTTCTGTTTGTTGTTCCGGTAGAAGAAGCAGGAGCGAGAAATCAGGCGACGTTGTGTTTTGAATTATGCATTCTGAAATTTCGTTTCGCGTTGCCAACTAAATTTATTATTAGAGGAGCTGCGGCATTACGTGGTAGGGAAGGTGGTGGCATAGCACGAACGATGGAGAAGTTTTCATGTTGCAGGTGCCGGTGGCTGCTGCTGCTGCTGCTGCTGCTCCTGGCTGCAGTGATTCATCAGAATTTATGCAGCAAGGAGCAGGCGGAAGGCAGCAGGCAGCGATGCGATGCGATGCGAGACACCTCGCGACTCTCACCTGGCGCTGCCATGATGTTATTTCTTTTTGTTGCCGCCATATAATTTGATATGCTGGCTGGCAGTTGCATTTGCTGTTGCTCATAAATTCCCACATCGTGCAGGAAGGGGAGGGGAGTGAGGAACGAGCAGCAGCCAACCGCCTGGGAACATTTGTCTGCTCCTCTGACATGCATGGCATTAACTGTGCGCTGTGGATTAATGAAGTGCCCTCGAGATTAGCCAACGCTTTGGCCAGGGAGATGCGAGGCTAGGGGAGAAGAGTGGTAGAAAAGTTATTGACAAAACTGTTCTTGGTCATAAATTTTGTTATGGCCGCGCGAGCAGCAGTTAAATTAATTGCGCAACTCGTAAACACCTTCTCTCAGAGGAGCAGCCCGTGCAGGAGCAGCAGCAGGAGCAGGAGCAGCTGCATATCGCGTGCATATTACCAACGCGTCGCTCGCCTCATGTTTTTATGCCGTTTTAACACTTTTGGCTAAACAGCTCACGTGCAAATGTCGCCAGAACGAGGCGAGAGGCACGCGAACATAAAATAATAATTATATTAAGTGAGCCGAGCCGAGCCGAGTCGAGGCGAGAAGAGACGATCCAAAACCGAGACGAGCCGACTTTAATCATAAAACTATATCAAAAAGTAGAGCCTGCCATGCAGGCGAGTAAAGAGGGGAGTGGGATGGGGGGGGGCACTTCCGCTGTCGACTTGTTTTATGCTTCCGGCCGGCGGAAGTGTTTGCCTAGTTGCGCGCTAGTTTTGTCGCCTGCAACGCTCGACGAAGACGACGACGACGACGTTCGCTTTGATTTGCATATTGCTCAAGCTCAGGCTCAGGCTCAGGAAACTTGGAATTGAGGACTGAGCACTTGGCACACACACACACACATACAGACACATACATACACAGGACTGAGGGCTTAGTCTTTCGCCAGTTGCCTGGGTTGATGTCCTTGCTGCACACTGCGAACACGTGACAACAATGCAAAACTTGGCGAGTCAATTACCCAAGACACATTAGCAGCTGCTGCTCCCCGCCCCCGCTGCAATATCCCCTCGGCTAACACTGTGCTGCGCGTTGCCTGGTGACACAACAAATCTCAATGCAATTGCCCAGCACAGTGGAGCAGATATTATGAAAATGATATTATAAAAAGCCAGAAAATCTTTCCTTCTGCACTTCTCTCTCTTATACACTATAACACACTCCTAACATATTAAAAAACCTCTGAAAATTCTCATATATCTAGACCACTGTGCGGCCAGCTGGCGTAAGATATCATTTGCCTTCTAAGCTGACAACATGAGTGAGAAAACTTGTTGAGCGAGCAGCTACGGCAACGTCTCCAGCTCCGTCTCCGGCTCCAACTATGCTGCTCGGAGTGCATGCAGCACATTATGTACAACTCATTTAAAGCCGCTGACGCCGAAAAGCAGACTAGTTTTTTTTTACAACTTTGTGTAAGTTCGTTTTCTTTTTTTCGCTCTCCGTGCTCTCGTGCAAAATGGCTTGGAAGAATTGAATAGCAAAATTAAAAAAGAAAAGCGAAAAATTATTTATGCTGCATGCCCGGTTTGCTGCTGGAGCTGTCAATAGCCTTGCCAAGATGCAGGCCCAGGCAAACCACCCACAGTGCATACACAAAGTTGTGGGACGACAGCATGCGCTTGCATGCAAAAGTCTACTTTGTTGCCTTAAGTACTTATGCCGACGCAAGCAGAACACGACAGCGGGCCAAGACGGGCCCGGGTGCGGGCCAGGCCAAGATGGTGGGAGAAGCTGCTGGGTGTATACTTTGTCTGGCAGCGATTTTCTTAGCTGGCGATGGCTGCAAGAGCTTAGCATAATTTTAGGCAAACGCACGTTGCTTAGTTTATAGGCAGCGACGTCAACGCAGCTCGCTCTCTCTCGCTCTCCCTCCCTCTCTCTCTCTCTCTCTCTCTCTCCTCTCTCTCTGCTTGTCGCTGTTTGCAAAATGTCAACTGTTTTTAATTGCCTGACAGGAAGGCACATCACGCCGGCAACAGATCCAACAGCTCCTCCAACATTGTCTGCCCTCGCTCTCTTTCTTGCTCTGGCTCTCTCTCTTTCTCTTTTTGCCACGGCACGTCCGTGCAGCAGGCGAAATTAGCTCAGTCGCCGGCCATCTTAAAATAACTGTAAAATTGTGTAACAAAAGGATTTTCATAAGCTACGCTTATAAACTATTATGCCAGCACTGTCTGCTGCCCCTCCACGGCCTGCCCCTTGTTCAATTTAATAGCTACGTCTCTGTCAAACTTTCTCAGTGTTCGACAACTCAAAAAAAAAAAAAAAAAAATTTCCTTAGTTGCGATAAAGATTTCTGCATTAAACTCCTTAAAATGTATAAATATTTAAGGCTAATGCTAATGGGAACCCCTTTCCGCTGGGTGCTACCACATTAAGCGCCTTTTGCTGAATTTCAACAGGATGTTACATCGCTGTTTATCGATAAGTAAACTCAATTAGTGGAATTTTAAAATTCAAATAATATATATATTAAGTATTTTAGAGTATTTAAGCTTACTAAACACGCCTCTTATGTATAGAACTATGTGAAAGTCACTCAAGAAATTAACTTGAAAACTTCCAGTTTCGTAGAATTGTTTTCGGCAAGTTGAAATCATTTCTAATACAATAGCTAGTCAGTCTATGCTCTCAAGTATTCTACATTGTATAACATAAGTATTTCTTTTTTCTATTTAGTTGGGAAAACCATCAAGTGATTCGCTTCAGTAACAGGCAGAAGGTTTCCAAGTAGAACACAAGTAACGACATTAATTGGTTTTGCAGATATTCACTGAGTAGAACATTTCATAATGAGTGCCTGTCGAGATGGGAGACCATTTGCTACGCACACACACAAACATGTGTGTGTCTAACTGTGTGTGTGTGTGTTTGTGCCACGTTCTGCGGCTGAGCAACGCCTCCGCAATCGGCTAATTAATTTAAATGCGTGAAATTTGAAGCAATGCCTGAGCACACAAAAAACACATACAAATAGCAAAAAGGGTGCTCGATGAGAGAGAGAGAGAGAGAGAGAGGGGGGAGGCGGGTCAAGTGTAGCATTCGAGTGCGATGGCGGTTTGTGCGCTGCCGCGGTGCGTGGGTTAAGCTGCTTATCAAGTTGAGCATTGAAATTATAGCCGCCAGCTAGACACAAGCAACGTGGAGCGAAACACTGCGCAGCACTTTGTTATGCCGTTGCCGGTTGGCAGTGTTGTTGTTGCTGCCGCACAACAACAGCAGCAGCAACAACAGCAGCAGCAGCAACAGCAGCAACAGCAGCAGCAGGAGAGGACAACTACAAAGGCATCCTTTTAAATTTCCTGTCATTTGCCACACAATACGCTGGAGAGCGGCGGCAACGTTGCAGCAATTGTTGGCCAACGTCGCCGCCGTTGCTGCACTGCGTCGTCTTCTATGGTTAAGAGAGAGTGAGGAGGGGGGGGAGAGGAAAGGGGTGTCTCCTACCAACAAGTCAGTGCCGAGTCTATTTGTCTACTCATACAAAACGCGCACAGCACTCAGCGCGTCGCTTTGCTTGTTTGCTTGAATTTAGCCGCTGGGAATTTGCATTTTTCATTACGCAGCCAGGCAGAGGCAGGCAGGCAGTTGGAATGCAGGCGGAGAGGGGTAGAGGGGGACCTGGTCCGCAGAGCAAGCGCCATATTAACGCCTAGAACCGTTCATGGGGTTAAAAGCTAGTTTCCGGCGGAAGTGGCTGCTGCCACAGCAGCAGCAGCAACAGCAACGTTTCCCCCTGACGACGCCTCTGCTGTAGCGGCGTACAGTGGCCCATGTAAATAAATTTCTGTGCGAAATGAAACGAATGTGATTGCCACACGCCCGGCCACCCACACGCACACACACACACACAACACACTCTGCCGCACGTCACACTCTCTCCCTCCCTCCTCTCTCTCTCTTCCTTGGCTGTCGGAAGCAGCATTATGGCAGCAACAGCAGCAGCAGCAGCAGCAGCAGCAGCAGCAGCAGCATATTTGGCAGCTCTTGGGTTTTTGGCTTTGTTGGTATTTTTGGTATTTTTGGCGCAAAAACGTTGCTAATTCTAATTGACTTGGGACTCGACAACACTCGACGCGTCGCCTCTTGCACTTTCCGCTTTATTATTGCACTTGTTTCTGTTGTGAAGACTTTTTACCAGGCAGACCCAATAATTGGGGTCAACTTACAAAAAAAAAACCTTCTATTTTTGATACTGTTGGTACAATTTTTAAAATATTTTAATATACATTATTAAATTATAATAACTATAAAAATAATCTGAAACCTAAGCAAATGTCGAAATAATTGTTTATAAGCTATGCATCTAAAGTGGTATCTTTGCTGACTCTTGATGATCAATTGCCGAAGATATTAAAATGTGTCATTCAATCTGAAGATATAAAACCAAGTAAACGACAGAGGTAAATCGATTTAATTAATTGTTAAGTACTAACCGTAACCGTTAAAAATTAAAAACTCGCGATCTAAATTAAAAAAAAAAACAAACTTATTGAAAAACCATAGGGGGGACCCTTACCTAAATTTCTAATATATAGACAAATATCAAAATAACGTATACGCTATTTTTTAAATGTAGAATCACTCAGGTTGTTAAAACATAAGCAAAATGTCACTTCCCCCGCAAATCGTTTGATTTTTAAGAAAGATATGTTCGCTAAAAAAATAAGAGTACCATGCCTGTTGTCTAATGTTTGGGTCGCTTCGACATGATTTTTGGCCAAAATTAAGTATCGTTTAAAATCGATTAAAATAATTGTTTAGTACTAATTTTGAACTCCGCAATCGATTAACATTACAAACTCGCGATTCGAAATTAACAAAAAAATATTTTGTTAAAAATTCATAGACATGCGAAAAACCAAAAATTTGAAAAGCGTTATACTCTTTATTTTTTGATGCAGAATCAATATAACCGCCAAATAATGGATAAAATGTCATCTCTCAAGGAAATCTGTTGGTTTTTGACGAAGTTTTCCATACTAGAGGCTCTACAGGGGTACTGAAATCGAAAAAAGGGATAGTATGGAAGACATGCGAAAGACTCAAAATTTAAAAAGCGTAATACTCATTATTTTTTGATGCAGAATCAATATAACGGCCAAATAATGGATAAAATGTCATCTCTAAAGGAAATCGGATGATTTTTGACGAAATTTTCCATACTAGAGGCACTATAGGAGTACTGAAATCGAAAAAAGGGATAGTATGGAAGACATGCGAAAGCCTCAAAATTTGAAAAGCGTTATACTCATTATTTTTTGATGCAGAATCAATAAAACGTCCAAATAATGGATAAAATGTCCTCTCTCAAGGAAATCGGATGATTTTTGACGAAGTTTTCCATACAAGAGGCACTATAGGAGTACTGAAATCGAAAAAAGGGATAGTATGGAAGACATGCGAAAGCCTCAAAATTTGAAAAGCGTTATACTCATTATTTTTTGATGCAGAATCAATATAGCGGTCAAATAATAGATAAAATGTCCTCTCTCAAGAAAATCGGATGATTTTTGACGAAGTTTTCCATACTAGAGGCTCTACAGGGGTACTGAAATCGAAAAAAGGGATAGTATGGAAGACATGCGAGAGACTCAAAATTTGAAAAGCGTTATACTCATTATTTTTTGATGCAGAATCAATATAACGGCCAAATAATAGATAAAATGTCATCTCTCAAGGAAATCGGATGATTTTTGACGAAGTTTTCCATACTAGAGGCTCTACAGGGGTACTGAAATCGAAAAAAGGGATAGTATGGAAGACATGCGAAAGACCCAAAATTTGAAAAGCGTTATACTCATTATTTTTTGATGCAGAATCAATATAACGGCCAAATAATGGATAAAATGTCATCTCTCAAGGAAATCGGATGATTTTTGACGAAGTTTTCCATACTAGAGGCTCTACAGGGGTACTGAAATCGAAAAAAGGGATAGTATGGAAGACATGCGAAAGACTCAAAATTTGAAAAGCGTTATACTCATTATTTTTTGATGCAGAATCAATATAACGGCCAAATAATGGATAAAATGTCATCTCTTAAGGAAATCGGATGATTTTTGACGAAGTTTTCCATACTAGAGGCTCTAAATAGGTACTCAAATTGAGTGAAAAGGTCAAAATTTTTAAACACATTAAATGCAATATTTTTTGATGTAGAATCAATATAGCGGTCAAATAGTGGATAAAATGTCCTCTGTCAAGAAAATCGGATGATTATTGACGAAGTTTTCCATACTAGAGGCTCTAAATAGGTACTCAAATTGAGTGAAAAGGTCAAAATTTTTAAACACATTAAGTTCAATATTTTTTGATGTAGAATCAATATAGCGGTCAAATAGTGGATAAAATGTCATCTCTCAAGGAAATCGGATGATTTTTGACGAAGTTTTCCATACTAGAGGCTCTACAGGGGTACTGAAATCGAAAAAAGGGATAGTATGGAAGACATGCGAAAGACTCAAAATTTGAAAAGCGTTATACTCATTATTTTTTGATGCAGAATCAATATAACGGCCAAATAATGGATAAAATGTCATCTCTTAAGGAAATCGGATGATTTTTGACGAAGTTTTCCATACTAGAGGCTCTAAATAGGTACTCAAATTGAGTGAAAAGGTCAAAATTTTTAAACACATTAAATGCAATATTTTTTGATGTAGAATCAATATAGCGGTCAAATAGTGGATAAAATGTCCTCTGTCAAGAAAATCGGATGATTATTGACGAAGTTTTCCATACTAGAGGCTCTAAATAGGTACTCAAATTGAGTGAAAAGGTCAAAATTTTTAAACACATTAAGTTCAATATTTTTTGATGTAGAATCAATATAGCGGTCAAATAGTGGATAAAATGTCCTCTGTCAAGAAAATCGGATGATTATTGACGAAGTTTTCCATACTAGAGGCTCTAAATAGGTACTCAAATTGAGTGAAAAGGTCAAAATTTTTAAACACATTAAATGCAATATTTTTTGATGTAGAATCAATATAGCGGTCAAATAGTGGATAGAATGTCCTCTCTCAAGAAAATCGGATGATTTTTGACGAAGTTTTCCATACTAGAGGCTCTACAGGGGTGCTGAAATCGAAAAAAGGGATAGTATGGAAGACATGCGAAAGACCCAAAATTTGAAAAGCGTTATACTCATTATTTTTTGATGCAGAATCAATATAACGGCCAAATAATGGATAAAATGTCATCTCTCAAGGAAATCGGATGATTTTTGACGAAGTTTTCCATACTAGAGGCTCTACAGGGGTACTGAAATCGAAAAAAGGGATAGTATGGAAGACATGCGAAAGACCCAAAATTTGAAAAGCGTTATACTCATTATTTTGTGATGCAGAATCAATGTCCTCTCTCAAGAAAATCGGATGATTTTTGACGAAGTTTTCCATACTAGACGCTCTAAATAGGTACTCAAATTGAGTGAAAAGGTCAAAATTTTTAAACACATTAAATGCAATATTTTTTGATGTAGAATCAATCTAGAGGCCAAATAATTGATAAAATGCCCTCTATCAAGAAAATCGGATGATTTTTGACGAAGTTTTCCATACAAGAGGCACTATAGGAGTACTGAAATCGAAAAAAGGGATAGTATGGAAGACATGCGAAGGCCTCAAAATTTGAAAAGCGTTATACTCATTATTTTTTGATGCAGAATCAATATAGCGGTCAAATAATTGATAAAATGCCCTCTCTCAAGAAAATCGGATGATTTTTGATGAAGTTTTCCATACTAGAGGCTCTACAGGGGTGCTGAAATCGAAAAAAGGGATAGTATGGAAGACATGCGAAAGACTCAAAATTTGAAAAGCGTTATACTCATTATTTTTTGATGCAGAATCAATATAACGGCCAAATAATGGATAAAATGTCATCTCTTAAGGAAATCGGATGATTTTTGACGAAGTTTTCCATACTAGAGGCTCTAAATAGGTACTCAAATTGAGTGAAAAGGTCAAAATTTTTAAACACATTAAATGCAATATTTTTTGATGTAGAATCAATATAGCGGTCAAATAGTGGATAAAATGTCCTCTGTCAAGAAAATCGGATGATTATTGACGAAGTTTTCCATACTAGAGGCTCTAAATAGGTGCTCAAATTGAGTGAAAAGGTCAAAATTTTTAAACACATTAAATGCAATATTTTTTGATGTAGAATCAATATAGCGGTCAAATAGTGGATAGAATGTCCTCTCTCAAGAAAATCGGATGATTTTTGACGAAGTTTTCCATACTAGAGGCTCTAAATAGGTACTCAAATTGAGTGAAAAGGTCAAAATTTTTAAACACATTAAATGCAATATTTTTTGATGTAGAATCAATATAGCGGTCAAATAGTGGATAAAATGTCCTCTCTCAAGAAAATCGGATGATTTTTGACGAAGTTTTCCATACTAGACGCTCTAAATAGGTACTCAAATTGAGTGAAAAGGTCAAAATTTTTAAACACATTAAATGCAATATTTTTTGATGTAGAATCAATCTAGAGGCCAAATAATTGATAAAATGCCCTCTCTCAAGAAAATCGGATGATTTTTGACGAAGTTTTCCATACTAGAGGCTCTTAATAGGTACTCAAATTGAGTGAAAAGGTCAAAATTTTTAAACACATTAAATGCAATATTTTTTGATGTAGAATCAATATAGCGGTCAAATAGTGGATAAAATGCCCTCTCTCAAGAAAATCGGATGATTTTTGACGAAGTTTTCCATACTAGAGGCTCTTAATAGGTACTCAAATTGAGTGAAAAGGTCAAAATTTTTAAACACATTAAATGCAATATTTTTTGATGTAGAATCAATATAGCGGTCAAATAGTGGATAAAATGTCCTCTGTCAAGAAAATCGGATGATTATTGACGAAGTTTTCCATACTAGAGGCTCTAAATAGGTACTCAAATTGAGTGAAAAGGTCAAAATTTTTAAACACATTAAATGCAATATTTTTTGATGTAGAATCAATATAGCGGTCAAATAGTGGATAAAATGTCCTCTGTCAAGAAAATCGGATGATTATTGACGAAGTTTTCCATACTAGAGGCTCTAAATAGGTACTCAAATTGAGTGAAAAGGTCAAAATTTTTAAACACATTAAGTTCAATATTTTTTGATGTAGAATCAATATAGCGGTCAAATAGTGGATAAAATGTCCTCTGTCAAGAAAATCGGATGATTATTGACGAAGTTTTCCATACTAGAGGCTCTAAATAGGTACTCAAATTGAGTGAAAAGGTCAAAATTTTTAAACACATTAAGTTCAATATTTTTTGATGTAGAATCAATATAGCGGTCAAATAGTGGATAGAATGTCCTCTCTCAAGAAAATCGGATGATTTTTGACGAAGTTTTCCATACTAGAGGCTCTAAATAGGTACTCAAATTGAGTGAAAAGGTCAAAATTTTTAAACACATTAAATGCAATATTTTTTGATGTAGAATCAATATAGCGGTCAAATAGTGGATAAAATGTCCTCTCTCAAGAAAATCGGATGATTTTTGACGAAGTTTTCCATACTAGACGCTCTAAATAGGTACTCAAATTGAGTGAAAAGGTCAAAATTTTTAAACACATTAAGTTCAATATTTTTTGATGTAGAATCAATATAGCGGTCAAATAGTGGATAAAATGTCCTCTGTCAAGAAAATCGGATGATTTTTGACGAAGTTTTCCATACTAGAGGCTCTAAATAGGTACTCAAATTGAGTGAAAAGGTCAAAATTTTTAAACACATTAAATGCAATATTTTTTGATGTAGAATCAATATAGCGGTCAAATAGTGGATAAAATGTCCTCTCTCAAGAAAATCGGATGATTTTTGACGAAGTTTTCCATACTAGACGCTCTAAATAGGTACTCAAATTGAGTGAAAAGGTCAAAATTTTTAAACACATTAAATGCAATATTTTTTGATGTAGAATCAATCTAGAGGCCAAATAATTGATAAAATGCCCTCTATCAAGAAAATCGGATGATTTTTGATGAAGTTTTCCATACTAGAGGCTCTACAGGGGTGCTGAAATCGAAAAAAGGGATAGTATGGAAGACATGCGAAAGACTCAAAATTTGAAAAGCGTTATACTCATTATTTTTTGATGCAGAATCAATATAGCGGTCAAATAATTGATAAAATGCCCTCTCTCAAGAAAATCGGATGATTTTTGATGAAGTTTTCCATACTAGAGGCTCTACAGGGGTGCTGAAATCGAAAAAAGGGATAGTATGGAAGACATGCGAAAGACTCAAAATTTGAAAAGCGTTATACTCATTATTTTTTGATGCAGAATCAATATAACGGCCAAATAATGGATAAAATGTCATCTCTTAAGGAAATCGGATGATTTTTGACGAAGTTTTCCATACTAGAGGCTCTAAATAGGTACTCAAATTGAGTGAAAAGGTCAAAATTTTTAAACACATTAAATGCAATATTTTTTGATGTAGAATCAATATAGCGGTCAAATAGTGGATAAAATGTCCTCTGTCAAGAAAATCGGATGATTATTGACGAAGTTTTCCATACTAGAGGCTCTAAATAGGTACTCAAATTGAGTGAAAAGGTCAAAATTTTTAAACACATTAAATGCAATATTTTTTGATGTAGAATCAATATAGCGGTCAAATAGTGGATAAAATGTCCTCTGTCAAGAAAATCGGATGATTATTGACGAAGTTTTCCATACTAGAGGCTCTAAATAGGTACTCAAATTGAGTGAAAAGGTCAAAATTTTTAAACACATTAAGTTCAATATTTTTTGATGTAGAATCAATATAGCGGTCAAATAGTGGATAGAATGTCCTCTCTCAAGAAAATCGGATGATTTTTGACGAAGTTTTCCATACTAGAGGCTCTAAATAGGTACTCAAATTGAGTGAAAAGGTCAAAATTTTTAAACACATTAAATGCAATATTTTTTGATGTAGAATCAATATAGCGGTCAAATAGTGGATAAAATGTCCTCTCTCAAGAAAATCGGATGATTTTTGACGAAGTTTTCCATACTAGACGCTCTAAATAGGTACTCAAATTGAGTGAAAAGGTCAAAATTTTTAAACACATTAAATTCAATATTTTTTGATGTAGAATCAATCTAGAGGCCAAATAATTGATAAAATGCCCTCTATCAAGAAAATCGGATGATTTTTGATGAAGTTTTCCATACTAGAGGCTCTACAGGGGTGCTGAAATCGAAAAAAGGGATAGTATGGAAGACATGCGAAAGACTCAAAATTTGAAAAGCGTTATACTCATTATTTTTTGATGCAGAATCAATATAACGGCCAAATAATGGATAAAATGTCATCTCTCAAGGAAATCGGATGATTTTTGACGAAGTTTTCCATACTAGAGGCTCTACAGGGGTACTGAAATCGAAAAAAGGGATAGTATGGAAGACATGCGAAAGACCCAAAATTATAAAAGCGTTATACTCATTATTTTTTGATGCAGAATCAATATAACGGCCAAATAATGAATAAAATGTCCTCTCTTAAGGAAATCGGATGATTTTTGACGAAGTTTTCCATACTAGAGGCTCTAAATAGGTACTCAAATTGAGTGAAAAGGTCAAAATTTTTAAACACATTAAATGCAATATTTTTTGATGTAGAATCAATCTAGAGGCCAAATAATGGATAAAATGCCCTCTCTCAAGAAAATCGGATGATTTTTGATGAAGTTTTCCATACTAGAGGCTCTACAGGGGTACTGAAATCGAAAAAAGGGATAGTATGGAAGACATGCGAAAGACTCAAAATTTGAAAAGCGTTATACTCATTATTTTTTGATGCAGAATCAATATAACGGCCAAATAATGGATAAAATGTCATCTCTCAAGGAAATCGGATGATTTTTGACGAAATTTTCCATACTAGACGCTCTAAATAGGTACTCAAATTGAGTGAAAAGGTCAAAATTTTTAAACACATTAAATGCAATATTTTTTGATAAAGAATCAATCTAGAGGCCAAATAATGGATAAAATGTCCTCTCTTAAGAAAATCGGATGATTTTTGACGAAGTTTTCCATACTAGAGGCTCTAAATAGGTACTCAAATTGAGTGAAAAGTTCAATATTTTTAAACACATTAAATGCAATATTTTTTGATGTAGAATCAATATAGCGGTCAAATAGTGGATAAAATGTCCTCTCTCAAGAAATTCGGATGATTTTTGACGAAGTTTTCCATACTAGAGGCTCTACAGGGGTACTGAAATCGAAAAAAGGGATAGTATGGAAGACATGCGAAAGACTCAAAATTTGAAAAGCGGTATACTCATTATTTTTTGATGCAGAATCAATATAATGGCCAAATAATGGATAAAATGCCCTCTCTCAAGAAAATCGGATGATTTTTGACGAAGTTTTCCATACTAGAGGCTCTAAATAGGTACTCAAATTGAGTGAAAAGGTCAAAATTTTTAAACACATTAAATGCATTATTTTTTGATGTAGAATCAATCTAGAGGCCAAATAATGGATAAAATGTCCTCTCTTAAGAAAATCGGATGATTTTTGATGAAGTTTTCCATACTAGAGGCTCTACAGGGGTACTGAAATCGAAAAAAGGGATAGTATGGAAGACATGCGAAAGACTCAAAATTTGAAAAGCGTTATACTCATTATTTTTTGATGCAGAATCAATATAACGGCCAAATAATGGATAAAATGTCATCTCTCAAGGAAATCGGATGATTTTTGACGAAGTTTTCCATACTAGAGGCTCTACAGGGGTACTGAAATCGAAAAAAGGGATAGTATGGAAGACATGCGAAAGACTCAAAATTTGAAAAGCGTTATACTCATTATTTTTTGATGCAGAATCAATATAACGGCCAAATAATGGATAAAATGTCATCTCTCAAGGAAATCGGATGATTTTTGACGAAATTTTCCATACTAGACGCTCTAAATAGGTACTCAAATTGAGTGAAAAGGTCGAAATTTTTAAACACATTAAATGCAATATTTTTTTATATAGAATCAATCTAGAGGCCAAATAATGGATAAAATGTCCTCTCTCAAGGAAATCGGATGATTTTTGACGAAGTTTTCCATACTAGAGGCTCTTAATAGCTACTCAAATTGTGTGAAAAGGTCAAAATTTTTAAACACATTAAATGCATTATTTTTTGATTTAGAATCAATCTAGAGGCCAAATAATGGATAAAATGTCCTCTCTTAAGGAAATCGGATGATTTTTGACGAAGTTTTCCATACTAGAGGCTCTTAATAGCTACTCAAATTGAGTGAAAAGGTCAAAATTTTTAAACACATTAAGTTCAATATTTTTTGATGTAGAATCAATCTAGAGGCCAAATAATGGATAAAATGCCCTCTCTCAAGAAAATCGGATGATTTTTGATGAAGTTTTCCATACTAGAGGCTCTAAATAGGTACTCAAATTGAGTGAAAAAATCGATTGATTTTTAAGAAAGTTACGATCTGTGTAAAATGAGGATGCCAGGCCTGGTCGAAGGTTATAAAAATAGATGTCACTAGTTACTTGAGCATGAATATTTTTAGACACGTTTCAGTATATTTTTGGTACACTTCTCAGCCAACAAATAGTGCTGAGTAGTTTATAAGTTATTTATCTAACACTCCAATCACCTGAGCAGCAGCCTCATTCGGGATGTCGTTTATGCAGCACATTAGCGCAGGGCGAACGTTTTGGCCGAGACACGTCGCATGCTCTGTGGCAGAACTAATAACTTGTACCTTTCCGGTAGAGCACATTATTAATCAAAGTCACCCTGCGGCAGCACCCTGTATGCGAGCAGAGTTTCCCGCCCACCCTGTGCTACGTTGCTTTATTCATTACTCGAGCGATTTTTGCGCCTAATCAATTTGGCAAACGTCACAGGACGACGAAACCGAGCAACAAAATGAAAATGCGTGGAAAAGAGGGAAGAATAGAGAGTGAAGAAGGAGAAAAAGAGAAGGTAGGAGAGGCAAAGGAAGCCGTCCAAGCGATTCGACGACTGCTCGACAACAAATTTATTTCATTTGTGTTAGCATTTTGCATTTCATTAGGTTTTCATTAAATAAAATGTTGAATTACACGCATAATTTATTCGCTGGCAGGCAACGCGTCTCTCTCCCCCCTCTCAACCGCTCTCTTCCTGCTTCATTGCTTCTTGTTTTTGTGCTGGCTTCGAGCATTATTTGTAGATTTTTCTTGCCTCGAAACTGGGTGCTCCTCCACCCTCGCACACACACGCAAGGGCGATCGAAACGAATTACAATAAAAATGCCAAAGATGCGTGCTAAGAGATTAAAGCTTGCCACGAAATGAACCGAAACTAGGCAGGAGATTTCCATATGCCAAGGAGTACAACTAGATTCGAGGATGGGAGAGAGAGTATATAAGAAGTTTCTGCTCTATGGTTGGCAAAATATTTATACAGCTTCTGCTTCGGCCAGGAATCATAGGTTCGAGACAGAGAGAGAGAGAGAGAGAGAGAGAGAGAGAGCTCGTCGGCAGTTGGCTTCATTTTGACCCTAATGATAAATTACTTTAATTAATGCCGCCATATTGCCTCATCTCCAGCCGCGACGAAACCGTTTTGGCCTCGGCCATTATGCAAGTTCATTGGGTTTAATTTGTACCAGGCAGGGCAGGACTGGGCAGGCCACTCTTGATTTATTTAGTCTCGCATTTTGTCTCTTTGGCTTTGTGCTAATTTTATTTTTGCCCGCCCAAGAAATGCAACAGGCGCAACATGTCTTTGGACCCTGGTAGCAGGCGAAGGCGGCTTAATTAATTGGCTTCACTGAACTCGAAGGACACCGCATGAAGTGGAACAGCTTTAAGTTCGAACCGACTCGACTCTTGCCTACCTCTGCCAATGAACTTAAGTTCTTAAGTTGAGCAAACTATCAAATGACACTTTTACCTACAAAACCAAACCATACCAGACCAGACCAAAGCAACGACGCAACGTAGATGGGGACTGGGGTAGAGAGGGGGCAGCTCACCCACACGTGACCAAAATATACAAAACTCTGACGTTGATTGCGTGTGGTGTGGTTTTTGGCTTACACGAAACGAAAATACAAGCAAGCTGGAAAAAAAGCAACATCTATAGGGGGAGTGGGGCGGAGGAGGAAAAATACCATCAGGATTACAGGTACACTGGAATGGGTGCAAGCATGATGAGTTACATATGGCAAAAAATGAACTTGAACAGGGTGATCCATGCGAAAGCTCAGTTGATTCAAAAATCTAAAGACCGCAATAGAAAAGTTTTAAGAGTGAAGTGGATTTTGGTAAAGATTTAAGAAGAACAGTATTTAAAAATATTTAAAAATAAAATATCAAAGTGAGTTTTGAAATAATTTAAAGCAAAGTGTGAATAAATTAAAATCTATATTTTCTTAACATTGTCAGCAAGTAAAGAGAAATTATCTTTATATCAAAAATATTTTTTCAATACTGATCAGCAATTATATATTATATTAGCTTCCTTTATACTTAATTATTGCTAACATTTTTAAAGTTTTTCTATATTTATTACTTTAAATTTTCTGCACACTTTACAACACTGTAAACTACAGGCACAGGGTGCTCGTGCCGAGACCACCCGTTGGTGCAGCCAACTCGCTGTTTGCCCAAAAACTACATTTAATTCGAAATTATGCCCTGCTAATATAATTTAAAATTCCACTGGTGTCCACAACGTCCTCATGGTAGTCCTCGTCGTTGTTGTCCTCCCTTTACAGCACTCTACTCCCCTCCCTAACCGGCCCTGCTGCCGCTGCCTTTGCCAAATCGGACAACGCATGGAGCTTACCGTAGCGGAAGCAAGCGGAGAGAAATCTTAAAATGAGCACTCAAGTGGCAGCGCACAAACAGAGCTCGAAGGCGCTTACGACTTGGGGTGACCATGGTGAGTGGAAAAAAAGAGCAACTCTCACACACACACGTATAAGGGTACGAAATGTTAGATATATATAAAAATAAAATTAATATTAAATTAATTCTGAACATGAAGTGTGTGAAGAAAATTGCAAAAGCAGCAGCAGTTTTTCCAATTCCATAAGCGAACTTCAATTTCAATTCAACTTACGTGCTGCATGCAGCAGCAGCACAACAACAACAACAACAACAACAACAACAGAGGCAGCTTCCAAGCCAATTTCATACAAATGGCCGGGACTGACCATGAAGGCCGATCCGAGCCAAAGGACATGTGTATTGCCTGTGTGTGTGTGGCGCTCTTAAGGCGATTTATTTACAATACTTTTGTCTCGCAACTGGCCGCCATTGCATGACAAACGCTGCAGAGTTGCCACTGCACGTTATTATGGCCAACAAAATTAGCAACTGCAATAGATCTGGCAATACAACACAACAAATACACATAAAAGCAAACAAATGTCAACTGCAGCTGCCTCTGGCAACCAGGCTGAGCTGCTGCTGCCACCTCGCTCTCTTAGGGTTGCCTTGCCAATTTAAGAAGCGTCTCTCTCTCGCGTGTAGCAAAAGTCACAGCGCAGCCACAGCACAAAGGCTGAAGCCAAAACCTACGATGGGGCTAAGTATCCACGAGTATCTGCAGCTGCTGCCGCTGCTGCTCCTTCAGCTGCTGCTGCTGCTGCTGTTGTTGCCGGTTGCCCCTGGCAATCTTTTGCCATGTTCAAAAGGACTCGCCCACTGCATTAAAATCACAAGACAAGTGGATAAGCGTTACCAAAAGCGTTCCCCATCCCTGCCTCAAGCAGCCCGAATTGCTTCCCCCTGCTCTGCCCGTGCTACCACAACCAACTAGCGTCAGCAACAAACGTAAAAACCACAGCAGCAGCAGCAGCAGCTTAAGAGTTACCTGATGCTGCAGTCACCTTTCCCTCCAGCTACCCCCACTCTCTTACTCTGCTCTCACTCAACCCTACTATTCCCCACTCGACTTTCGCCATTCTTTGCTTTCGTAGCTGCTGTTGGTAACCATGGCAAATTATCTTCAGTTGGCATAAGTTAACAACAACATCCAAAACAACAACAACAACAACAACAACAATTGCCAGTGGTAAGCTTTCCTTATTTTTTGGCCCTGAACAAGAAAAGAAAAAGAAGCAGAGGTAGAAGCATAAGTTCAAGCCAAGCCAAGAGATATGATGAGAAATAAAAGTTATCCCATACAAACCCGAAATAAGAGTTACCATCTCAAATTTATTTAGCCTAGAGCAAAATCATTACGTCTGTATGAACACATAGATCTCAGTTAGAGTTAGATATAGCATATTTGGCATAAGAGTTCTTCTATACTAATAGATCTTAATTTAATTAAAATATTGGATGACATGCCTCATTAAAAGATATTTTATCAGTTTTGAGGAAATTGTAAAGGACCTGATATGTAGATAAATATTACATGCATATATGTAATATTTATTGAAATATTAGGTGATTAATTAATAAGTTGGTACAAATAATAATGATTAAACAGATTGATTCGCGCAACACAAGCTCTACTTTCAACGACAGTCCGACTTGACCGATCGATGCTTCTTATCCGTATGTCGACAACTTCTTAACGACTTCTTTGCGGCGACCTCTGTACGACTTCCCTTCAACTCAACGACTGCTTTCGCTGCTCGATTATAATTATTGTTGCATGCCTGATCTTATCGATAGGCGCCTGCAGCGTTGCCACCCGTGCCAACACGCTGCCATCACCTCTATTGTTTACATATATTTTTTAAATTTAAAGTGTCTTGCCTTTTTTATCATTTCATTCGTTTCCTACAGACTTTTTTTTAACCTTCCGTAAATAGTTTTCTTTTAGGAACCCAACGCAGTCACAACTTTCGTTCTCATTATAATCACTTAATCACAGCCTGTCGCTTGTCTCACGTTGCCTGTCTGTCTGTCTGTTTGCCAGGTCACTGGGGCATGTCCCGCAACATCCTGAGAACAGTGAAAAGTAATTTACAAAATACAATACGAGAGAAGCGAGGAGCGAAAACAAACTTATCATCTCTCGTGCGGTACCCACAAGGGGCATCAAAAGAAAAGAAAAGAAATGAAAAAGTAACGAAATTAAGAAATATACGAAATATGCTACAACGAGGTGTCAACAATTTGCTGCTCATGCGACTTCCCATTTCCACACTTCTCGTTTCCCGTTTCCCATTTCCGTTCCCCGATGCGGACTTTTTTGTGTAAAGTGTATTAAAAGAAAATGCGAAAAAAGTACAAAACAAAAATAAATAAAGGCAGCGAATTCAGCAAAGTGTAGCATTATATAAGTTATTTATGTTGATATGAACAGAAAGCAAACATAATGCACATGAGCCGACAGAGCACCGTCCCCACCTCAGTCTCAGTAATGCGGGAGAGGGGGGTGGGGTGGTGGTGTTTAGAACACAGAGAACAGAGAGCACAGAGCACATAATAAAGCGAAAGTCATGTCCCTCAAGGGTAGCCAGCTGAGGGACAGGCGAATGCGCAAAAAGACCAACAAAAAGAGCAAGCTAAGATTTTCAATAACACGTAAAAATCTTTAAAAATTGAAATTTATTATTTAAGCCGGGGATGGGGGGATGGGATGAGGTCAGACAGGAAATGCATTGCAAGTTGCTTAACATATTTGACAGTTGAGTATGGGAGTTGAGGTAAGGTCTCTGGCGGAAGCATGCTCCCAAAAAAAAAAGACTGAAATTTATTGTATAGATAATAATATGATATTAAGAACTTTTCAAGGGAAGGTTTTTTGTTTTCTTTGCTTTCTTTAAAGCTAATGTAATGTGATGGGTAAATTTATAATTTATGATGGAGGGATTTCAGGGGGGGAAACCAACTCAAAACACGATTAAATCATCATTAAGAGCATATTTGCTTTGTTTTGGGAAAAGTTCACTTTAATCTTTTACATAAACTCTTAATTACACAGAATCCATAGTATTATTGTTGAGAAAGCATGCAAGTGCCTAAGCCGAATCGATTGCTCTCTTTTAATTTTGTAAATTGAAATCTAATTGAAATTTTCCATCAGCTTAACAATTAATAAGGAAAACAACAAGCGAGCCAAGGACTGCATACTGAAGACCTTCTCTTTCTCTTTCCTTTTCTCCTCTCGCTCGCACTCTCTCTCTCTCTCTCTGTCTCTGTGCTTGTGCAAATATGCGAGGCAAATACCATAGAATCCTACGTGTGTCTCCTTGGAACTGCAGACCTTTCAGGTTATTATATTTATTGTTTTTTGTGCATTATTACAATGCCACTTGTTATTGCTGCTGCCCTTTGCTGAAATGCTTTTTGTCTTTGGTATTTTATTGTATTATCATTGCGCATTGTTCAACCTGAGTCTTCTCTCTCTCTCACTCTCTCTCATTTTCTCTCTCTCTCTCTGTTGCCTAGTTGGTTCCCTGGTCGGTTGGCTGTGCCTGCTGGCAAGTTATTTCAAGCAAAAGGTAATAAATTTTAAGCAGCTTAACACTGTTGCTCGCTGGCTTGTAAATGCTCTGACGGCCGGCCATACAGCACTGGTCATACGAATAGAAACAGCTTCAGAAACACGCATAGATATTGTATAGTGTGCGTATTGGCTTGGCCTGCGCTGTGACCATCGCTCTGCCTTGGTAGTATGTATAAAGCTGCACCTGTTTAAGACTCCACTAAAAGCATTTAATGCTATTTAATCCAGTTATTTGCGAGTTTACACAATAAAAAGCATGAGTCGTCGTTAGTTAGTTAGTTAGCTGAACGCACAGTGGCCAAAGACTAGTTAATTAATTATCTTTGGAACATTGCTGGCATACCATGGATGAGTTAGAACTGGAATTCAGGCAGCCAGCAGCAAGGGAGGTAAGATTATAAACAGGCCTCTGAAATTCTACAAAAGGCTCGACAGACAAACATACAAATAGCCCAAAATAATTGCATAAAAGCTCAAGGATTTGTATACAATTTAGGCTATTTATGGCGTCTTTCACAGTGGGGGAGAGTTTATATATAGACGGACAATTCGGAAAATTTAAGGATTCCAAGCCGAAATTGTAGCAAGCATAATGACTGAGTGGTGTTAGGGTAACTATGAGGAAAGGATAGCTAAAATCAAATACTCTTGATTATATAAATTCAATTAATCTTTTCCCAATCGGTTCTTTTTTTTTAATTTTTTTAAACAAGCTCGTACTATATCTGAGAGCAGGACAATTGTGACTATTGTTAGCTCACATTGCTACTCAATTATTTATTGCAGTGTGACCAGCCAAGTGCGTTTTGGAGCTCGTGAGGCGGGCAGTTCTAGATGGCACTTGGGTGTATGAATAAGTAATAAATACGCTTAGTTGCATCAAAAAGTGGCACTAACCGAAAAATAGTTGTCACAGAAAAGGAAACACGATTTTCTGATGGCTGCACGTCTCTCCTTCGATGCAGTTGTGT
Source organism: Zaprionus tsacasi (assembly GCA_018904105.1). Lineage (NCBI taxonomy): Eukaryota > Metazoa > Arthropoda > Insecta > Diptera > Drosophilidae > Zaprionus > Zaprionus tsacasi. The sequence continues at coordinate 220,923 of JAEIFR010000019.1, read as the reverse complement.
GTGTGAAGTGTTGCCCCAACTCACAAAGAGAGAGAGAGAGAGAGGGAGAGAGAGAGAGACAAATACGAGTGCTACTCACAGCAGCTGAAAAAGTTTTCGAGTTGAGTTTTCGTTGGTTACCGGCTTGTGGCTGACGACACACGATGATGACTACAAGCAACAGCAGGAGGAGGAGGAGGAGTGGTACAAGGATGCACTGCACCCTGAACTGTTGGCCGGATTGGACAGAAGCCGCGCGCTCTGTCGGGCTCTACGCGGGCCTCATATAATTTTAAAGTGCTTCCGTTTGTGGTGACAACGCCCAGAGAAACCAAACGAGGAGGGGAATGAAACCCTGCACTGGTTGCCAGAGTTGCCAACCCCAAACGACAAACACTGGCGGCATTAAAAATATACTAACGAAAATAAAATTTAAAACTAACTGCGCCACACTCAAAAATCATTCCATACGCAAAAGGAGTAGGTTGGAATGGGAAGAGGGAAAGCAGGGGAGGTACAACAAACGTTTTTGCACAAAATTTTGTTGGCAATCTTTTTCGGGGCTTGGCCAAAGCAGACAGCTGACCCGACCAACACCTGTGGTTACTGCGCTTCGTAGCACACTCACACATACACACACACACACACACTCCAACCACTCTGCAACACTCTATGCATGGCATATATGATTTATGACTTCCGGTTTCGGGCTTAGCAGTAGCTGCTGCTGCTTCTTGCAGATGTCTATATTATACGCCTGGAAATTACCATGTGATCTTGGAAGCTCCTCAGTATTTTTTTTTTTGCTTTGATTTTATGCCAATTACATTTGGGTTTCCAGTTGCCTGTCAATTTGTTTGGCTTTCTGTCTGTCTCTGTCTCTGTCTCACTGTCCGTCAATCGAATCACATTATATTGATCTAGTGCGACTTTCGGCTTGGGTCCTTTTCGCTAGCTTTGGTGTCAATTTGTGCGCTATCGTCATGACAATCATTTGCTGCGCAGCTGATTTCCATCTAAAGTTATACGACAGAGCATCGCCGGCAATATTTGTGCAAATAGCGGCACAAATACATATTTGTATGGCATATACATACACTTTTATGCCACCCACACACACACACACACACACACACAGATTGCAGTGCGTCATGGAGGCAAGGTGGCAGATGTCAATAAGTGCCAGGGCACAAAGAGAGAAAGAGATAGAAAGAGAACGAACGTAACAAAAGTAACGTTTGACACCCAATTACGGCGTGAAATCAAAAGGAAATTTCTTCGGGGAATATGTGTGATGGGGCAAAAACCCAGGAAGCACAACAACAACAGACAACAACAAGGTGTTGCCGGGCAAAAAAATGGCATAAAATCAGTTGAATACTCAGTTAAAAAAAGAAAAGACGATACAAATTGGGTTATTTGGTTAATTTTATTATACACAGTGTTCGAATATGCAATGTATGAATATATTAATATGTTCATTTGATTTAAAAGAATATTTATATCAGAGAACAGATATAAACATTTATCGTATCATATTCACACCGACACGATATATTACAAAGTTCATTCAGGTGATTAACTGTTGTGCTCTGGCGGACATATAAATAACTTATGATATTTCAATTAGATATCGCATTATAGGAAAATAGCCTCTAATTTCTTATATAATATTTCTAATCGAAAGAGACCATCATCTTCATATTCGTTTCAGTAGAAACTGTCATATCTATTTAATCCATTTATTGCAAAACAACCTTCTCATATGACCATTTGCTCACCCTGAGGCTGCTTTCGAAAAACACATCCCATACTTCTACCATTTATTATATGTTAACTATATTTAGCAGAAACCATTTGAGTGCAACAGGGCAACAGAAGCAGCGCAACATACGTAATAAATTTGTATATAAATCTGGGCACTTCTTTATTTGTTGTCCATTATGTAAACGGACCGTATTTATATGGCTTTTGATGTTGGCAGTAAAAGCGTTGCCAGGCCCGCAGGGCAGGCAGCATTTTGCTGCCTTTTAGGGGGAGATACAAACATATGTACACACATATGTGACATATTAATTACTTTTCGCATAAGCGAAGGCAAACAAAATGGCCGGCAATTTAATAATCGAACGTATAATAAAATATTGTTTGGCAGCCATTGAAAATTGGCCAGTCGAGCAGCTCATTTAACTCAATCAAAGTAAAACTTGCTGTTAGCATTTAATTACATTTTACTATAAAATGTGGTGGATGCTGGGCGGGCGGGTGGCAGTGCAAACAAACTATTCATAAATGGCATCAGAACGAGGCTGACCAATGCAATGCCGCCTTTGCAACTGTATTTCCGCTTAGCTGCAAACGAAAAAGCCACTAACGATGCTAATCACTTCAACTAACTAAAACGCTTCAGCTAACAGCAACAAACACAACGAACACAACACGAACAACGGGAAACAAAGCAACAACAGAAGCAACAGCAACATTTCCAGGTGGCTGACAGTCGACAACTGTCCAACTATCTAACTATCTAACCATCTATCTATCTATCTATCCATATGGCAGTGCGTGCTAGTGTGTGTGTGTGTGTGGGTGTGTGCATTCGTGCGATTTTGATGAATTTGACAGTTCTGGGCGTTTGCGCTGACAGCTGCTGTGCACATTGGCATGGCAACGGTAATAGTCAAGCCAAAGCTAATGGTAACGGGAACAGCAACGGTAACGGTAACGGTAAAGGCAACGGTAACTGCAACGGCCAAGGGGATAGTGCAAAACGCTTTGGCAACTCGACAACTCTGAAAACCGCAACCGACGACTTCCGTTCGCCATGTTTTGTTTGCCCCAGCAGTGCGGGTGTTTGAGGGTGTGTGTGTCTGTGTGTGTGTGTGTGTGAGTGGCGTCTGTCGGTGTGTGTGTAAAATGTTGCTGCATTTGCATTAATTTTGAATTGATTGCTTACATTTCAAACAGCGCACTGGGCACACTAATATAATTATAATATCTACGCCTCTCTCTCTCTCTCTCTCTCTCTCTTGAACACATCCACCTCTCCCTTACTCACACGCACAACATTTACAGGCATTGCGGTTTTTGGTTGTCATCATTACCCAACGATTGTTGTTGCTGCTGTTATCATGCTGCCTGCCTGCCTGCCTGCAACGCTTGCATATTGCGGTCAACACACACAGTCAGCCTCATCAAGGCCAAAACATTAAAACACAAATAGGTGTGGCTAAAGAGGGGGCAGAGAGAGAGGCGGGGCAACTGACAATGGTAACAACAGTCCCCTGCCAGCCATACAGACACCTAGAGAACTCTGTCAATTCCCTGGACTAGCATGTTGCATGCATGGATTGCATTCAATGTGCAAACCACAAAATTCATAAAACACCAAAATAATGTCATTCCATTGAATGACATTTTATGCATCTATGAGCAGCAGAGAGTAGGAGAGAGATAGAGAGACAGACTGACAGGTAGGGAGAGAGAGAGAGAGGGAGGATCTGTTCAATATTACGTATATGTAATTTTTTATTACAAGCTGCCAATGGGAGATGCTTACCTAACTGCATACATTACAACTATAGAGTATATTTCAGACATATGTTTATATATTTCCATAAGACCAAAAATATATATGTTATATGCCATTATGATATTTCGTATTACGTATACGTATTTTTCTAATATTCAGGCCAGTTATCATTCAGAATAGCTTAATAAATATATTAAAACTATAGAGTATACAAATTGTGAGATCTCATAATTTTTCATAATATTCCCTATTAATTCGCAGCCAGTTGTTACAGATAGACAACTGCAGCATTATTCGCCAATAATTTATAACGCTTGGGTAAATAATCAATAAAAAGAGGATTTAATAAAATGCAGAGACATTTAAAATATAAAAAACAGGAGAGCGCACGTTATACAAATACAGTCAAATATGAAATAAATTATAAAAAATAAAATAAGAATTGCATTTTCATAAGCTGACAGTGGGCAACTTGCAACAGCAGCAGCAATGCAATTGCAACTGCAGCAGCAGCAGCAGCAGCAGCAATTCCTGCGCATTTGTGTGTGCAATTTGTTTTTGCTGAATGTTTTAATTAAATTGTTATTATTATTTTTCAGTGCGCATTTTCTCGATGCGTGCGTGCCATCGCAACTGATTTTGTTGTTTTGCCAGCAAAGATTTATTTATTTATATTGATGGCCAGCGCACACACAGGCCGACCGAGAGACAGACAGACAATCAGTCCCAATATCTGCTTGTTTGCATTGAGAGTTGCAGAGAAAGGAAGGGGGAAGGGGGAAGGGGGAAGGGGAAGGCGCCCTGACGGAGGCTTTACAATGCTCAAGGCAATTGAAGCGTGCACGCAAAATTACATTTTGCCAGCCAATTCTCGTTGCAGTGATTTACGCAATTGTTGATTTATAAACAACATGTGTATTATTATTATTATTATTATTAACCAAAAAGTGCAGCATGCAATTTAATTGTAGTCGAAATAAAATGTAATTAAGTGCCAAAGAGAGATGGCTGCGATGCCCCCTGCGATTCTCTGATCTACACTAGTTGGCCACAGAATGATGGCTTGCAATTAGTTTAATTGGCAAGAATTTATGGATGCATTTTAAAGAGATTTCCCCGAGTACGTAGAGGTAATTACAAGGGCTTATATACGCTCATTGGGCGAAAGGAAAACACGCCGAGTGGTCTTTCATATGCCATCAATTAACCGTAAGCCGAAATCAATTTTGATAAAGCTTCATTCGATTCGAAAATAGTTTGCAGTTGTGCGAATTGTATTTAAATGACGTAAGTTTAAAAACAAGAAAAGTACATTCTTAAGTGAGAGTAATTCCATTTTAAATTTATTTTAAAAGTCAAGAGCTTAAGGTTTTCTTCTACTTTCAGAGCTGTCTCAATTAAGGTAAGTTTTCTGCCTTTCCAGGCATATTTTAATTACCGAAATTCGCTGATAGTTCGTCATGTTCGAGTCAAAATCCAACAAGTTGTTTCACTCGACCCTTTGACAACGATAATATGAAAACTTTGCATATTACAAGATGCCAATATTGCTGTCCGCGCAAATATTTACTTAACGCATATTGGATAAAACGCTATAGTGAGCTTACACATTTGCCTTTCGCCTGAGCGAGCGAGCTGACAGCGAGACTTGATAAGGATATCGCGTATACGCCGTGTTGATCCTTAACGCTTCACTAACGCTTCACGCCGCCGCCGACGCCGCTGCCACGCCCACAGTTTGACCTTATGGAGAGGCCTTCGAATGAAACAAACAAACAAACAACAAACGCTTTGTGACAATCAAGCCACAGAGCCACGCCACTATGGGGACTTTGACCACTTTTTTTGACATTAATATATTTTTCACAAGTATGCAAATTTGCAGTATTTTAGTATTGATGAGTTGGAAATATATCAAACTTTAATGTTACAACCCGCAAATGTTAACTTAACAGTGCACTGTTAATATAACAGCTGTTAAAGTCAGCACACTCCAAGTGATTGCATTGAGGGAAATATTTAACTAAACTTTCAAAGTTCATATTTTCAAAGGCGAATCGTAAAATATTACAAGAAGAATTGGATATTCTGTCTTCAGGCTTTTACTATGTGTTTCCATTAATAAATTTCTTATTTTGTGCGTGTACTTTTAACAATTTGTACATTTAGCAAGTGTAGTTTTTTGAAAGAAATTTCAACTTTGAGAAGAGCTGCAAAAAATTGTTGGAATTTGTTGGATGAGTGTTTATACCCATGTTGTAGTGTGTTCAATTCCAAATTCAGATCAATTTATCTCAATGTGCACTTTTTGCGATATGTTGCGAAATTGTATTTTTTGGGAGGCAACCTCAAAGTTTTTCATACAATTTTTTGACTGGCCGTAGTACATTGAAGCAGTCCGGCTTATATGAAATGGATGAATATACATACTTCCAGTAAAGATATCATTATGAAATTTTGTACACACGCTATTGATTGAGACACGCAAAAAAAATATGTTAGAGTAAATCTGTTCAAAACGATATATCGCATAGCTGCCATGCGATCTATCGGCCGATTTTGGTTATTTTGCAAGATATTAAAACCAAACTCACCACATCTTATTTTTGTTAAATCTATAATATATATTCAAAATTTTTTCAAAATCGGACTACTATAACATATAGCTGCCATAGAAAATATTTGTAAGAAGTGGAATATTTTTTTAAATAAAAGGCGTGGCTTCACGCCCACTTTTCCAAAATAATTGTAAGGGTTTATATGACACTACGCCAAAAAATCAGTAACAAATATTGTTTCGTTTAGGAGTTATTAATAAATGTCAGAAAAAGTGGTCAAAGTCCCCATAGTGCACGCCCCCAGCAGACAGGCAGCCCAACGATGCATGCACCTGCTTGCAGCACTGGCAGCAATGGCTGAGGCAGTGCGGCTTTAAATTAAAAAAAAGAGGGAAAGAAAAAGAGGGCAAAAATGCGAGTAAAAAACAAAGTTGAGCACGGACGGCTGTCGTCGCACTGTTTAATAAAACTTTCAACAAACTCAATTAACAGAACTTTGTGCCGGCCACAGCAAGAAGAAATGCAAGAAAAGTGGCATAAACAAGGCAAACAAACAGCCACGGCCAGAGCCAGATAACTGGCCAAGAGAGAGAGAGAGAGAGAGAGTGGAAGAGGGAGGGGAGAATACCAACTAGGCGCTGATTTATTGTGCATGCTGCAGAAGTGTAAACGGATATGCTAAAGAGACGCAAAGATGGCGACTGCATCATGGCGTCTGCTTCTACTTTGGCATTGAAAGTCCATTTAACATTTTGTCATTTACAGTTTTGAAATAGTTTTGAAAAGTTGACACGACCAAAGCACAAAACAAATCTGCAAGCAGACAGTGTGTGTGAGAGAGAGAGAGAGCAAGAGAGTAAGACAGAGAAGATTGAGAAATACAGTGCAATAAAATTGCATCAGAGAACACAGGAAACAATTGCTGACAGGCAGCGAATGGAAAGAAAGACATGAAACGTGGATCTGAGCTCCCACAGTGATATTAGGATTGTCAACAAGCGCGTTATAAACTTTTATAGCAGCAGCAGCAGCAACTACAATGCAGGGTAACTTTTTATAGCCGCCGCCGCTGCTGTTGCTGCAGTAATCGAAAATGATGTGTCCACAAGGATGCAGCCGCAGCAGTCCAGTTGGCGCAAATTGGCTGCGAAATAATAGAATGAAATGAGGCTCTTGATGCAAATTGATTTGGATTAGAAACTTTTAATACAACCAGCACACGCACACATACACACACACTGAAAGAGGCAAACGGCCATCATGTCCCTCATGTGACATGGCTAAAAAGACTCTCAGCTGCCGTTAGCCATTCGTTTTAGCTGTTTGCTTGCCTCGGCTCGAAAAATGCATAAAAATTTATTGCCAGCTCGCTGCAGTCTCGCAATGGCCGCAATCGTGGATCGTGCACAGTGCAGCAAAATCAATTTCGACATAAGCATCGAGCGCAGATATGTGCTCAACTTAAAGCAGAGCGAGATTGGTAGAGGCAGAAAAAAGATTTAAAAAATAATACTGAATAGTTTTAGGATTGTATTATATTTTTTATAAATATTTTAAGCAAAAACTAATACTTTTATGCCAAAAAACGATTGAATATCTTTACAACACTCACGTTTTCTTGCGTTATGCAACACTGCTATAAATATGGCGCAACTGCTGCGCTCTCAAGCTTTCGTAGAAATAATTTCTTTAAATTTTGCTTGTTTATATTTTAGAATCAGCTTACGCAGAAGGTTGAGTATTATAGTGAGCTAGTTGAAATTTGATATTTTGTCAATTTCCCATTATATTTCTTATACTCAAGACCTGCTCAAGTCCGAATACTTTGAGAAACTACTCCAGTGGGCGGCTTGCAATTGATATTTCTTATTTTTTCTTGTTATTCCGATTGTTTTTGCCCTGGAACTTGACAAAATTATTAATAAGCTTGCCCACTACTAGTCTGGGCAAATAAATGGCCAAACGTAGCAGGGCAGCGCAGCCCAAAGGAGTCTCAGCACGAAGCACAGGGAGGAGGGGACTGAGATAGGGTGGCAGATCGGGTGAGTATGCCGTGTATGCACAATAATGAAGTAAGCTGTAGGGCTTGTTGCTCTGTCCACTCTACTGCGTGTGTGTGTGTGTGTGTGTGTGTGTGTGCGAAAAAAGAAATGGCACACACGCAACAGGACTCTGGACTATGGCGCAGAAGAAGACACAACCCGAGCTGGGGGAAAACTACAACGAGAACAAACAACAAACAACATGTCACTGAAGGACACTTGAAAACTACTATTTAATAAATGAGCGCATAGAGAAATACATGTGTGTGTGTGTGAGTGGGTGTTGCTATGCCGGACTGCCACCCCCAGTGAGAGATGAGTCGTCGTCGTCGTCGTCGTCGTCGTCGCTGGGTAAACAAACAGAGTCATTTTGCAATTCATGCATTTCCTGCGGCAACTAATTAAAAGAGTCATTCATCACAGGCGGCCAGTGATGTTGATGTGATGGTCTCTCTATCTACCCCACACCACGTACTACCCATCTCTCTCTCTCTCTCTCTCTCTTTCTCTCTCTTGCTGTGTGGTTTCACAGCAAGAGCATTGGCCATAAAAGGGCTGAGGCTCTGGAACTGGCTCTGGCTCTGGCACTGGTTTTGTATGCTGCATGCTTATTACTCTTTGCTACGTGTTGTCCTGTCCTGGCCTGGCCTGTTCTGTCCTCCTGCCTCGGCTTGTTTGCTCATACGTTTTTATCTCTTGCTACACTCAAACAAACACACACACGTGCACGTTCATTATTGCTCACTTTGTGACGCACACACACACATCAAAAGCGAGTGAAACTGAGAAACCTGCCAACATTTTCGGCTATGTTTTCATGTCTGTTTATCTTTTTTGGTCATTTCAACACATTTAAATGACAACAACAACACGAAAGTCTCTCTCTCTCTCTCTCTGTGTGGGAACGAGAAAGCGATAGCCCAAATAAGAGATCAGGTACGCATTTCGTTTTTGCCTGACCATGGCAAAGGCTTATATCCACAGTGCAAATAACGTTGGGTTGACTTTTGGAACCCGAAAATACTGTGTTAATTGTTTCAGAAATGAAATGGGACATTGCTGGGCAATCAGAGAGCGTAGATCTCAATAACTGCAGGATAAAAACCAAATGGAAATGCATTTAAAGTAATATCTGATATGCCTCAGCCGTCTGTCTATCTTCATAAATGCTTATCAGATTAGAGCTAGAGAGACCCACAGTCTGACAACGACTTTTGCTGACCATATATAACCTAATATGCAAAATAAAATTAAATAAAAATTGTCACAAACTATGCAACATCTGACAATGGGAACAGCTGGAGAAAAAAAAAGAAGGAAGTAAAATATTGCTGTTAAAATAAATAAACGTGTTTTATTTTATGATAGCCCTTTGTCAGCAGAGACACACACACACACACATACACACACGCTGTGCTTGACAGGCAACTGGGGAACATAATTGTAGACGCAGGGGGAGACTGGCAGGCAGAAGCGGCACAAATAGACCGCACCAAGTGAGACCAGACTGACACAGAGAAAGAGAGAGAGAGAGAGAGAGACACACGCACGACATGACTGTAACATGTAATTATTTTTCAATAAAAACCCAAGGCAACACGAGCAACGATAGCGGGCAAAAGCGGCAAAAGGAGCAGGACAACAACAACAACAACAAAAACAACAATGAGCAACAGCAAAACGGCGAAAACAGCGATGACAACATGGCGTATGAGTGTCCAAAGGAAATAATAAAAAGAGAATGGGAGAGAGAATTGTCGCAACTAGAAGTATGCGAGAGTTTATTACACTGATACACTACAATTTTATTCAATGACAGTTTGCAACACTGAAATTTACTTATTTTGCAGATGAACAACAATGAAGATCTTTAGACTACTAGAGTATACTTATGCACATATAGAAAGAACTAAATGTTGCTTATATGAGTTAATTTATTCCACTATATTCTACCTTCCACTATATTCTATCTTCTATTCCACTTTTTAGACACTTTGCAACACTGAAAACTTTACTATTGAGGCATACAGATCTCTATCATGAATCAGTTAATTCTCATTTGGTCTTTATTTATATTAAAATCATTTCTAAATAAATTCTCTGTGTCTCTGCTCTTTTGTTCTACTCTAAACTACAGTATCAAGCGACCCCATGCGATTGTAGTGTATGCAAATATCTCACATAATGGTAAAATGAAATAAAAATGTCTGGCATATATGCGTCAGCAACAGTTACGCGTTATAACGGCTCGCTGACTGCGCCTGTCCAGCACTGTCCAGGCAGAAACAATAAAAATAAAAATATTAATTTGCGCAAGAACGGGCAGGGGAGTGGGGGGGGGGAGGCGTGGCGAGGGCTATGCGGCTTTGGCAGAGATGAGGCGGGAATGAGAGCCGGCGGATAGGCGGATGGGCGGATGGATGGCTGGAGGTGTGCCAAGTGACCACAGTATTTTAACAGCAGTATTTTTATTAAAAAGCTGCTCCGTTGGCTTGTGTGTTGTCTTGATTTTTTGTTGACCACGCCCACGCTTGCAGCAGCATCATGCCCCGCAGGCCGCCTACTTTGTTCGTTTATAGAAATAATAAAAACAAAAGGCGCCACATGGCAGAAAACTGCATGAAAACTCACAGAAAGAGAGAGAGAGAGAGAGAGAGAGAAGAAATGGCGTATGACATGCGTCCTCTTCTGTCAGCTCGCACTCCCCTCTCCCTTTGGCATTCGTAATGTCCATGCGAAACTTTTCTTTTAGCCGACTTTTTCTTTACTGCGGTTGACAGCAGAGGCAGCAGCGGCAGCGGCAGCAGCAGAGCCGTCGTCGTCAAGGACAGCAACAACATTTAAAAACTCTCCCTCCCCCAGTGGGAAAGAGGCATTTTTATTGAATACACAAATTTATCAAGCGAGTCTCACACGCATTCAGAGAGAAAGAGAGAGAGAGAGAGAGAGAGAGAGAGAGAACACAAAGCGAGACATAATTAAATTTCATTTTGCAAAATCAAGGCGCTTATTGTTTGCTGTTTACCAAAAAGCCAAAGGTTCACACAGGGAGGAGGGCGACGTCGTGTGGGAGATTGCAGGCGGATGAAGCGAATGAATGCAAAATGCGAAACGGTTGCCAGGCAACAACACACACACACACACACACACACAAGCACAGTCCCAGCAAGACCCAAAGATAAAAGGTGACAAACACAACAACAACAAGAACAAGAGAAAGGAGGAAAGAGGAAAAGCCGCACAGCAAGGGAACACAAAGAAAATTGGTATGGGACAATGGAATGCAGGGTGGTGTGAAAGAAGCAGCGTAATAAACAGAAAGACAGAGAGAGAGAGAGAGAGAGAGAAAATGAAAGTAAGCAAGCCAATTGTAGCGGCAGAGATATCCTGTTTATAGAAGTGTGGAACTGCTTGACTAAATTCTATTTATTAATAAATAAGAATATCTTGCGTATACTTAATAAAATAATATTAAATACTTCAAGCGAATACCTGGCGTATACTTAATATACACGTAATTACGCATTATTAATAAAGTTTTGAAAGTACATATATTTGGTCATTAAAACAAATTGAACTTATCGTTAATAATCACATAAGTTTCGCTCAAACTTCGATCTATAAACATATGCAGGTGTGTGAGGCGCGTTGTCAACCCACACACATCACTCGCAGCAGCATCAGCATCGCTTGCCGCGTGTGTGGAATGTGTGAAGCTGCTGAAAGGAGAAAGAAGAAAGAGGGAAAAAAACACACAGAAAGAGAAAAACGCTAATTAATTTCATGCACATACATACTACATGCCAAAGAAACTAATTAAGCTGCGACTCTGATTAACAGCAAAAACAGTTTGTGTGTCCTTTCAAATGACCATATTTTTTCCTTCCACTTCTCTGTGTTCTGTGTTCTCTTTTATCCCCGCTGTGTTGCATACTTTTGTGCGCATCAAAGCGAAATAATCAACAAATGTGCCAAACACACACACACACACAGTGAAAGAGGGAGAGAGAGAGAGAGAGAGATAGAGGCAGAGCGAGTACTTACAAATGTCAATGGCAAAGTGCTTAAAAAAACTTCAAACTGAAAGAAACCTAATGTTTTTTGTCTCCCTCATGCTGTTGATAGCACCGACTTTAAATAGACAAGCCAGGGAGAGATGGGGGGGGAGTACTTCAACTCCATCTCCAATTTCTTTTCTGTATTATGGTCCAACTCCCCGTACGGCTCTAAGGACATTCAATTCATTTACGCAGGTCCGGTCAATGCATTTTAATTAGCGTATCGCTGTATCCTTTGACCTCCTCGGAGCCACCTGGCATCCCCCCCTTCCTCGTGCCACCTGGCATACATAATAGACGTCTGTCAATCTATAAACCGTTCGGGCCATTGCCATCAATAGTTTAATCATAAAGTATAAACGAAATGGGTAACGATAACAACCATTCAGGCAGCACAACCCTGCGATTCGCTATCGTTAGTTGGGAATCATGTGTGTCTGTGTGTGTGTGTGTGTGTGCAGGGTATTAGGCATCGGGCAGTGGCTGCTGTTGCCCAGCCCATTCATTTGGCTGCGCTGGCATTGTAAGCCTATTCAATGCATAGTTCAATGGGCCAATACCAAACAGCGGCTAAATGCCTTTTGTATGCTCTCCTCCTCTGCAGTACCTCCTCCTACCACTGCAGCCCTATTGAAATCCCTTTTTACCTATTCACAGCCCACTCTTGCTTCCTCTAGTAACTGGAGTTGGCTGAGTGATTGGCCAGCGGTTTATTTCACTTCACATTCGCTGCATGGAATTATTATCGAGAGCGTTAAGCGTTATTTATGACGGCGTTTCCAAGGATTTTGAACTCTGAAATGGCCCCATAGATTGAAAGGACCCTAAGTTATATAATCTATAGATAATGGAACTTTAATTTTCTTACTAAGTGCCAGAGTTATTTCCTTAGCAAAACGTTGCAGCTGCTTACTTACCTGAAAAGATACAAACAAAATGCAAATTATTAATATTGATATCACTAAGTATAGTTTAAATATTATTTAATAATTATTATACTATCTTAAACTTCAAGAAATTATTATAACTGTTTATATTAATTATTTTCTACTTTATATTTGCAAATAAAAGTTCTAATTAATTCAAAATAATTTGCTTTCATGTCGCACATTTTTATAGCATACTTATAAGCGCATCAATATACTTTCTAATAAAACAGGCTTCAAAGCAGCACAGAATGCTTGAATAGTCCGCGAGCAAATAAAAGGGAAGGTGCGGGGGAGGCTACAAAAATTCCAAAGCAATTTCCCGTTGCGAGTAGAGTCCCAAAAAAATACAGGAAACCCATGAAAACACGCGTCACTAATTAAATTCGAATGAATCGTTTTGGGCTCCAAGCAAATGTTTGAAATTTAAATTAAGCTCAAGAAGATGGGCAGGGGAAAGGGCAAGGGCAAGGGCAGGGAGAGGCAGCTGTGGGAGGAAAGCGTAGTGCAAACAATGGTGACTATTCTGGTTGTGTCACACACACACACACACCGACACAGACACATACGTATGAACCTGGCAAGGACGTGGCGCGTATGTGCCTCTTGCCTGTCGCATCCTGTGTCAGTGCCACCGTTTGAGGTTAAGTTTTTGAGCTGACAAAGCATTGCAATTGCAGCGGGAGCAGCAGAAGCAGCAATAGCGACGCGACTGCGTAGACCACGACGTCGGATATCCTGGCAACGTGCTGCTAGCTCTCTAAGTGATTGTCTACGCGCTGAACTGAGCGAGAGGAGAAGAGAGGCCAAGAGGAGGGAGGCACCCAGGCAGCGCCATTAATTCACGACTTGTAATTTCCTCACTTCAACTGCAAGCGACGATGACGACGACGATGACGTCGCTGCCGTGTGAGGCAGCCCAAAACTGTTTTTGACTATCAATTAAAGACAGTCTGAGCCGTTGGCTTTCAGCCAGAAAAGTGAAGCGAAGAGGAGTGGAAAGGAGGGGGGTTGACTTCCCCCCCCCCCCAGCCACAGAACACTTTGCATGTGTCACCTAATTAAAATTTTGCGCAAGCGACCATTTCAAGTCTATTAATTACCTAGTCGACTCGACTAGACCAAGACAAAGTCCTGTGCTGCTGCTCCTCCTCCAGCTGCCATATCCACACGCCTGTGCATGTGGGGGTACAGTGGGATGAGGTTGCAACTGCAATCACTCGCCTTCAATTTTCACACCCATTGTCAACAAAAATCTGTGCAACTGCGACAGGAGTCGCTGCCACCTCCAGCTCCAGCCCATCTGCCTGGCATCATTATGCGCTGTGATGAATGTGCGTCTCTCTCTCTCTCCTTTCTCTGTGAGTGTGTGCGTACAGTCATGGCGTCATTGTCCTGGCAGCGTACGCAACATTTCATTCAGATGTCGCCTTCGTCGTCGTCGTCGTCATCGTCACTTGCAGAACTTGGCAGTAATTTTGAGTTGTGCAGCGGAGGGTAAGCAGAGAGAGAGAGAGAGAGAGAGAGAGAAGGGGAGGAAGAAAGAGAGAGAGAGGTGACGAGACGCGGTGCACGAGACACGGACAGCCGCAACATCAGCGGAGACGGTTAAACGAAGGGACAGCTCACAATTGGACTTCAGACTGGACACGATGAAAGAGTGCACTGATAGAAGAGACTGAGCAAGAAATTATAACAAATATAGAAAAACTGATTTTGATAATATAGATAAAATAAAAAATAAATAAATTTTTTGTCTTATCTTCCTTTGTTATAAACCAAATTATATTTTAACGATGTCATATGTCTTACTAGAAAATATTGATAAGAAAGAAAAGTACTCAAGCTATGATTGATTGCTTATGGATTTCGTTAGCTCTTTATTATTTGAAAAAATCCCTTAAATTTAAAACCATAAAACTATAATTAACTAATTAGCTACGACACCTCTGACTGTTCTTGTTCATTTTATTTTTTGCAGTGCATTTGCACAGTTCAAAATGTGTTGGTGATTTACAACAATGTCGCCTACACAAATTTTCCAAATGTGTTTTTGCCACGAAAGCAAACACGCACACTCGCACACACACACACACGCATAGGCAGAGTGTGCATTGACACGCATGTTGCAGTCTGTGCCTAAACTGCAAGCGTGCTGCGTGTGTGTGTGTGTGTGTGGGAGAGTGTGTGTGAGTTGGATACGTGCCTTGCGTAGACCTATTGCTAGTTCTAGTCCTGCACTGACACACACACACGCACACACACACACACACGCAGACGCTCCTGGAGTGCGACTTTATTAGCGGAAGTGCTTTATTTAAGCTGCAGCGAGGCACGGGCGGGGCACAGGCGGGGCACAGACGTGGGCGGCGACAAGGACAGAGCTGGCAGGCAGCCAAGCAGGGCAGGGCAGGTCAGGATTCGGCGTGAAGTCGTTTGTAATACGGCCACGTAGCTGGTTGGGGGCCAAAAGCGCATGGCAGGCATTTTACTTGAAGGAAATTGCATTTTCGACATTTTTCACACTTGGCAGCAGCAACAGCAGCAGCAGCAGCAGCAGCAACGCCGGCAGCAGGCAATAGAGTTGCGTTGCGTTGCCTCGAGTGCGGCACAAAAGCGTTGTCAGCCAGCAAAAAGGCACAACAAAACCTAAACAACAACTGCGAGAAGGGAGAAGGGAGGGAGGGCAGGGAAGGCAGGCAGGCAGCAGGCCACTAGATACTTTGCATGCAGCAGGCAGCAGGACAACGTTCGACTCCAGCAACACACGCCCTCTCTCTCACTCTCACTCTCTCTCTCTCTCTCTTTTGCTCTGTTGCACCTTTCGTTTTTGTCACACTTTGGCCAAAAGGTGTCAAAGGTGCAGTCGCTGTTGCTGTTTGCTTGTTGCTGTTGCTGCTGCTGCTGTTGCTGTTGTTGCTGCTGCTGCTGCTGCTGCTGTTGCTTCTGCTGTTGCTGCTGCTGTTGCTGTTGCTGCTGTTGCTGCTGCGTGTGTGGCATTTCCGTTCATTTGTTTTACTTTGCCAAAGGGAAATGCGCAAAAAGCGCAATCAAAGCGGAAATGAAATTTGCAGGAAGTAGCACAAAAAAAGTACTGAATTTTAAGCACACACACACACACACTCGATGGGAATACAAAAGACGCGACAAAGCAGACTAGCCTGGGCCAGGCCAAGGCTGGAGGAGGCTCGCAAAGCGTTCGGGATTTAATACAATTTTGAAATGCTTTTGCCCTTCTAGGCCAATTTGTGCTCGGCCAACTGGCGTGGCGTGGCCAGGCGCAGGCTGCATGGCAGCGATAACACAGCGCCCCATTCTCTCTGCATGTGTGTGTGTGTGTGTGTGTGTGTGTGCTGTGCTGCATTAGAGCGCAGCGAGCCGTCAACGGGCGGCAATGGCAGCGAGCAGCGATAGAACGATGAGTTGTGCGAGAGAATAAGGCGCTACTCGTGGCCTGCCACGGACTGACCCTGGCGACATTATTGTCAACGCTTGCCGAGATCCAGCCAGTAGGGGGGGCGTGGCGTGGCGAGTGCACTCTCTGCCAGCGCGATACATTTTTGCAATAATTTGCCTTGGCTTCCGCAGGCAGTTGGATTTGCGTGTAAAGAGTGAAAGAGGCTAAAGAAGTGGCTAAGAGGAGAAGGGGAGTGGGCTGGTCAGCTAGTAACCGTTGCCAGGCGATAGGCTTCCCTTCGTAGTACTTTTGAAGGAATTCTCTTTAAGCTACGCAGAGCAAAAATTGCTGCAAGTGCATAATAAATAATGGAAGCAAACTTAAATCTGATACAAATTTCAAGCAGAATTTTTAAACAATAATTTCTCACTCAAATATTTTTTATAAATTTAATAATAAATTACTTAAATTTTGTCAAAAGTTTGTAACTGTTTATATTTTTAATAGTAAAATTAAATAAATTCACACCCTTTTAACTGATTTCTCTTTTTTTTATATTAAATTAATATTAAATTCTCACCCCATCGCATTGGCTGTCAGAAAAATACTTGTCCCATTGCCATTTATAAATTAATTAAAAAAAGTTGCTAATTTATTTTGCTGCCCATTGTCAACTGCAGTCCCCACTCCACTCTCTTTTTCTCTCATTCTCCCCCTACTCCCCCTCATCCTGCTGAGCTCTGCTGTAGTCTGCCTTAAGCAACATTTTTGTTGCATATATCTCTTTCTACCCCAAAGTCAAATGCAGCTGACAAACAGGCGTATACGTAACCTGCTGGGCGGGAGGCGACCAGGCACAACAAGGATTTGTGAGTGCGTGTGTGTATGTGTGTGTGTGTTTGTGTGTGTGTGTGTGTGTGAAGCAGACGACAGGCGTTGAGTTGGTTGGACATTTTGTGAGCTGCTGCTTTTATTTATTTATATGTATGAGTAGAATGGGACAGGCTAAAGCGAGTGAGGGGGGGCAGAGCAGGGCGGGGCAGGGCAATGCAACATTGTTGTCAGCAGCAACATCAGCATGTTGCATTTATGAAATCCTTTTATCTTTTAGGTTTAATGCTGGCAACACATAAATGGGCACGGGGCGTGGCAGGGCTATCACAAAAAGCTCTTTTTGGCAGCAATATTGTCAGACATGGTTACATGCCAACTGAGTGTGCGACAGAGAGGGAGAGCGAGTGCAGTGTTGCAACAGCAAACAGGGTTGTCACCTTGAGTGTCATTAATGCATGTGACATTTTCATTATAACTTCTCTTTATTTTGTTCGGTCTGCTCGGTCCTTTGGCTGACACAATATAATAGAATCGTGTCGCAGTTAGCGAAGCAAGTGTCCAAAAATTATATATATTTTATAAGAGTTGCACTTAAAGCGGGCTTATCGTGAGGGAAACTCTTCGATAGAAAAGCAAAGAAAATATTTGATTAAGATTTGATGGAAGTGAATCGAAACACTTGAGCACATTAAATTTCATTTTCCAAATGCTTTTGGCCTTCTACTTTCCCTATCTCTGTTCCATCTTACACTTGTTCCCCACCCTCACTGAGGCCGGGCTACGTCATGCGCCCCGTGCATGCGTCAGCAACCCTTTTGGCCATGTCCTAAGCCCATGTATAAGCCAAAATCCCTGAAGCAAATAGCCAACAAATAGTTTTACTGTCGCTCATCAATATGGAAGGCAAACACAAAAACTATTCTCGTGCTGGGTGCGAAAACAAAAACCCCAGTATCAACTTGGCCAAGGAGTGAAAGGGGGCGGGTGCCACGCCCCCAGCTCACAGCTCACACTCGAACGCATTTATTTGCTTAAGTATGAAATTTACATTCCATTAAACAAATTATTTTCTCAAACTGCAACGGGCAGGGCAACTGGGACTGGGGAATTGTGGGAGTGCGAGAAGAGTGCGAGATAGGGGGCGTGGCATCCAGGGAATGTAAGATACGCTACGCTCCATAAGGCAACTAATACTTTTTGCATGGCAATTATTTGTTTTCTATTTCCGCCACGTCTCTCTGTCCCTTTCTCGCTCCTCGCTTCTCTTGGCCTGCTCCTTATACCATTTCTTTTTTAATAACTTAAGCTAACACATCGCTTGCCAACGTGTGTCTCTCTCTCTCCCCCCCTTTCCCAGTTTGAGCTGTTGTTCTGCTTTGCCCTGCTGTGCTGTGTTATCCTTTCTGCGCCATTGACAATGTACGACCGCAAGTCGAGCGAGCGAGCCTGGCGCTGGCCAGGGCGCACCTGCAATGTCAACATGACAACGCCCACACACACACAGAGTGAGAGAGAGAGAAGAGAGATAGAGAGAGAGGGGTAGTTGCTGGCAACGTTCTCGCACGCCTCAACGGTTCAATTGTCTTAATTTCCTTGTCCTGGCGTTTTGTTTGCCCAAGTCCAAGACGCGTCGCCTGCTCCTCCTGCTCATATCCTTGCGGTTACCTCTGGCTGTCCTTTGCCCTCAACCTGCTCCCTTTCCCATCTCTTTCTCTCTCCCCCCAGCAACGTATGCCGTACGTTTTCTGTTTCGGACAATGTGGCTCCAATTTTGACACATTCAAGCGGCGACGTCGTGTCGCAGCAGCAGCAGCAGCAGCGGCAGCGCCGCCATTACGATTCGTTGCCTGCCTGCATGCCGTCTCGTCATTATTTTGCCCTGTCCCCCCCTACACCCTCCCGGCCACGTCTAGCAGCCAATGCGTTATGGTTGCTTCCTTCTGCTTTGGCCCATTCATTATTTGTCAATGTCAGAGTTGGAGTCAGTCCGTCAGCTTTGCCTTCGCTTCTCCGCTCCTGCTGCCCCTGCTGCTGCGTCTTGTTGCTGCTTCTTCTTCTGTTTGCGTTTTGTCAAAATGGAAATGAAGAAAATTTGCACGGTCGCTGCATTTGTGGCATTTTTCCGAGCGGACGACGTGTACGGCGAGACGGACGCGGACGTTTAGGTGTTCGCATGTCCTTTTTAATCATTTCTGTCTTTGCGTTTTTCGCTTTTGCATTGTTTTTGCTGCATTTGTGCACGCTCTCTCCTCCCTCTCTCTCTCTATCCCACTCTGTTTTCCTTTCCCTGTCTGTCCCCCGGCTGTCATTTGTCTTGCATTTTTATGCGTATTTCAAAAAGTCCTGTGCAAGTCCTGCGCGAGTCCTGCGCTCATTTGTTGCGTGCAACCATTTGAAATGCGACAACTTTTTGCACAGCTATCCAACACTGGTCTTAGTGTTGTTTGTGTGTGTGTGTGTTAGTGTTAGTGTAGCTGCTCTTGCTGCTGCTACGTGCAGTTCATTTATTATGTTGACACTTTGAAATTAACTAAGGAAATGAAATAAATTGATGTGACTTTATGAAGTGCCCGCGAACTGTCCTGGCACGCCCACCCATTCCCATCTCTGCCTTCTTTGCAAACTGGCCACGCCCCCACACTGTGTTCGCCCCCATTCCCTGCTGTCATTCACAGCGAACACGCGCTTTAAGTTTGCCATTCGCCTGCGGTAATTAAAGATGCTGATGAGCTTGAGAGCGAAGCAGAGTGAGCTGAAAATGCTTAAGCACCTCAACTATTAAGATAATAAAGATATTGGGGTAGCTAGTTTGAGTGTTCCAGAAATAAACCATGAGATTAACTATAAGATACTTAAATATTTATTTATTAATTTATTTAATTCCGAAAATATACTGATTATAAAGTTAGCAACTACGTTATATCGATAAGCAGAAACAAATAATATCTAAACATCCCACAGAATATATATTATGTTCGCCAGCCTTGTTCATACAAACATTGCTTATAAATAATACCAATTTAACAACTATTTTAACTCAATTTTCATTTGAATAAATGTTGTGGAGGAAAAAATCGTATTGCATTAGGTGTTTAATGCACTTTTCAAATGCAATTAGCGCCGCCAACGGTAAACATATTAAATGACAATTAATTTGTTGCCAATCAAGTGGAAAATTGTTAGTCAAACAGCCAAAATGCATTAGCATTAATATCCACTAAGCGCAAACCGCAGTATAAAACACAGAAAAGTACTGAGAGGAAAAAAAAACGAGCTTCAAAACATATTACCAAGTTATACAAAAGTTGTAGAGTAATTGGGGTATTTAATGAAGGGTTTAGCTACAGGTAGCACATCAACTAATGGCAGAAAACATTTAAGCTTAAGATATTAAACAAATGCTTCTGTTTGCAACAACATCTTTATGTTTTAAAAAGCCTATACAGCTCTTAACTATCATTTTACACTCATCTATGCCAGAGGTTGCTCTTAGCCTGTCTCCACTGTACACATTCATCACACACTTCCCATGTTGTTCGGCCTCAATTAACTGTCGAGTAACGGTGTTATATTTTTTTCTGGCCATTATTTGAGGCTAATCTAAAATGCAGCAGCTAATTAGTGAGCTCGCTCGGCTCAACTAAATGCGGCTTTTGGCTGGGAAACACACGCGAATTCGGTGGAATCGAGCCATGTTTGGCCTGGGCTAGGCCTGGTAATCCTCATTAAATAGTTAAATTCAAATTAATTAAATTGCCACAAATCAATTATAAATAAGCGCTGTGTAATTAGAGGACCTCAACCGAGACCGGGGTCAGTTGCCCAGTTGACCAGTTGCCTGTTGCACGACATTATGACGCGCCGTAGCTGGCGCCATTTCAATTAGTTTAACAAGCTCGACGCAAGAGGCCAAATTAAACGTAAAGTGTACAAAAGAAAAACAACAACAACACACTCGCATTGTATAATAGAATTAATCCCACGACACTTGGCCGGAACACGCAACAGGAGAAACGCTCGCAATGCACTTGACCCGACTGGGCGGCTGAGCTAGCTGATATTTCCCCAATGAGATCTCGGGACTCTGCTTGCGATTTTGCAATCGTTTTGCCTTCAATATACATCAAATTGAACACGAGCCTGACAATGGCAACTGCTGCTGCTGCTGCTGCTGCTGTTGCTGCTGCTGCTGCCGTTCGACAACATTGACAACATCGGCAACAGGACGACAACAGTTGACAACAACTTAATCACTTAGCATTATGCAAATTTAATTATTATCACTTCATCATCGGCAACATCAACACAAATGAAAGACACCCCTTACACTCGAACACCCCTGCCTGTCTCCTGCCGTGCCGTACCCATTTCATGCGCTCAGTCAATCTCCCTGAGGCCCCTGGTACGTGTTTTGTTCATGGCATTGATGGCTATCGGGCAAATAGCTACAAGATAGGGCAGGGCAGCAGGGGGGCGGTTCGAATTGGGGCTCTCTCGCCGATTGTATTGCTCATTATCATTGTATTTTGCTCAGACTGTACTGCCTGCCCTTGTTATTGTTGCTGCTGTTGCTGCTGTCAATACAATCAGCTCGTGCATTTGTTTATGCAGTTATTCAGCCCACTTGCTGGGCAGGGTGACACTGTCTCTCACTCAATCCTTATTATGGCCAGTGTTGCGAAATTTTAATTAAATTAGATGCTCTCAACTTGCTTTGCATCACAATGTATGCGTGTAATTATTATGTAAAACTCTCTGCACTTACAGGGAATTACAATTTCAGTCAGGTAAAGGTATTTACAAAATATTGAATTTATGTAGATTATTGGAAAATCACATGGGGCAGTGATTTCAGGGGTAGAATCAACATAAATGAATACGAACTTGTGGCTTTTCTTTTCTATTATTTTAACTTTCTAAATATTTTCTAAAATTCTTCTCTTAATAAGCCACTGCATATTCCACTTGTAATTATATTCTCTCTCTCCTTCTCTTAATTTATACAATCTCTCTGCCAAATATTATGTTCCTCATTTATGTTTCCTTGAAGCTTTCAGAGTGGGCGAGAGGGAGAGCCACTCATTACGGGCATATGAATGAATTAGCCATCATTCTAGTTGGCCTAGAGTGCAGTCAGTTTTTATTAGGATTGTTTTTACTCCCTGTCGAGGTTATGGACAACATTTGGGCATTTTATTTGCACATTTGGTACGGCAATAATCCGCCCATTAAGGTGGCTAAAAGTGGCTACGGCACAATGGGCACATTCGCTTTTTTTACGGCCTCGTGTAGTTTATTTAAAATGCCATTAAGTGCAAAACAATTTCAGCGTGAGCAGGGAAATTAATTAATAGTTAGTCCCGACTAGAGCATACCCTGCACTTGCCCTAATTAATAAGCTCTCCACAGTTGGCAATTGCCAGGGGCAACAAAAGATACACTCATCTTTCTTCTTTCTTTCTTCCTTTTTTTTTTGGCAGTAAAATGTGTTACCCATTCGCACTGGCAGCCAATGTGCTTCAGCTACACTGCACAGCACAGCAAACATTTTGATTTAAGATCGCCAAATGAATGCAGTGTTGGTGCCAGGGAAATCATGATAAACAACTGGCAGAAGGACCCAGGCGGAGCCATTAAAAACCGACTCCATTCACAAGCGTAAACACACGCACACACACTCACACACACACACACACAGAGTACACGTAGTGGCAAGGTGAGAAAATATGCAGCCAAAAAGTGGCAGGCAAAAATAGTGCCGAGTGCCAAATGTATTGTTAGTAATAACAATAAAAGCAACTACCATGGCAGGCTTCGGTCTCGAATGGGAATGGGGAGGAAGGAGACTCTCCTGGCTACCGGCTTGGCTTGGCTTGGCTCAGCTTGGTGGCAACAACAAGTTGCACGTGCTTTCAACTTAATAACGTGGCTTTTATTTTTACGGGCTGTGCTACAACAGCAACAGCAGCAACAGCAACAACAACGTTGGCAAGATGAGTAAAAGAGCAACAACCAAAGGTTGCGTTGTATATTAAAACCAAGCAGAAAAGATTTGCCCGCACTTCTCTAGCTCTATCTCTATCTCGCACTCTATCTCGCGCTCTGTCTGACACTATCAAAGCGTGAGCATCGACAAACTACGTACAACAGCAGCAGCAGCAGCAGCAGCAGCAGCAACAGCAACAGCAGCAACAGCCACGGCAACAACAATGGCAACAGCGCTGGCCACACTTTTCGCACCTTTTTTGCATTTTACAGGGGCGGCGTGCTATAAAAAACGAGCAGGAGCATAAAGCAGAGCCGAGCAGAGCAGCGCAGCGCAGCGACGGGTAGCAACGACGCACACACAAAGAAAGCACACACACAAAATGGCGAAACGTTGCGGATTTTACGCACGGCAAACAAACTACGCGCGCGTACACAACAACAAGAAAATGCACTCAGGCTTAGTGTCGGTCGACAGCGATGGCGTCGACGTTCTCATCATTCCACCCCACCCCCCTCCTGCCAGCAACAGAAAAAAAAACCTGCTCTCCCCCCATCTCCATCCCTGATCACGCACACCGCATGGCAACCCTGATGCCGCCATCACCTTCCCGCTGTTTGCACCTTTTTATACTGTTGGCTAACGCTTTGGCAGCCGGCGTCGCCGTCGTCGTCGCCGTCGTCGACGTCGTCGTGTGGGAGCAAACTTTTTGAGGTCTGCTTTGGTAAGTGCTGCTGCGGACCGCAGCTTAGTTGCGTTGAGGTTGACTGCGTCTCGCAGCAGCAGCACCAGCACCGGCTCAGGTGCTAAGAATAAAAGCGAGAGGAGGCAAAGAGCGAGTAACAGAGAGAGAAAGAGAGAGAGAGAGAGAGAGAGAGCAAGCTCATAACCCATGCCCAGCGATAAATAGTCAGACATGGCAGACAATAGATGTGTAGGTGATAAAAGATTTATCAAGTTTTAAATTTATTTATTTATTTATTATTTATAATTTTTTTGATTTTATTTTCGATTTATTAAAAAAAATATTTATTGCATTTAAGCAAGATCTAAAGCGATCTCACGTCCAATCTTGCAGACGCCTCCTACGCATTTGCGTAGCGCACATAAGTAGGCAACACTTTTTTCACCTGACGTACTTTATAGCGCATTCGCCCGCGTGCCCACCCACAGATTTATGTTTGAAATAATTTATAGAAAAAATACAGAAATTAAATAAAATGGCATTACGCAGAGAGCACTGTGCGCTGCTGTGGGACAGCGACGCTAACTGAGACTGCGACGCCGACGTTGGCATCGACGTATATCCTATTAAATGTCCATTTGGCGTTTTGTTATGCGAGTTGTTGGCGCAACTTTCATCCATTTAATTTTGTTATATGTCTCTGTGTGTGTGTGCGTCCAACATCATTAAAAAACTGTCATTAGCAGTTGAGTACATGAAAACTGAATTTTCATTACGTTGTTGGTCGTGGAGTACTAAGGAAAAAAAAATTGAAAAAATGGCTATAAAAGCTATAGTCATGTTGAGGGCAAATTTTTTTATTTTTTTCCCTTCCCTTTCCCCTGCTGCTGTTGTTGTTGTTGTTGCTTCCATTTGCTGCCATTTTGCTTTGTAATTATTATTGTTGCTGTTGTTGTTTACATAATCGAATTTTAAACAAATGTGTGTGTGTGTGTGTATGTGAGAGCGGCTGTTCGGACAGTCCATTTAAGTGATGTACGCGCACACCTGTCCAAGTCTGTTAAAAGTGATGGCTAAAATAAAAAAAAATACCTTAAGGGGATGGGTAAAAAAATGTATATGAATGAACGAATGTGTAGGGAATATCTATAGATCATATTAAAGAGACAAAGTATTTATTCTATAATATAGAATATAACTCAAGTATCTGCGCGTGTCTAATGTGCAACAGTTTGAGGCAGCATGTGAGAGAGCGTCAAGCTTTATGGCCATGTTTAATGAGATGTTGCCTCAGTCCTTGCCTTGACACTTTCTCCAGTTGCTGCTGCTGCCTCTGCTGCTTGTCACTCTATAGAGTCTACACACTTTAACACTTCCGCCCTGGCAGTTGTCAAATGTAATTAATATCCTGTTACACTTTGTTTGACTGGCCCGAGGCGTTTTTTAAAATTAATTACCAGCTGTAGCTGTGTGTAGTAAACTGTGCAGAGACAACATGAAAATGTTGACAACCTTCTTACTAAGCCCCAGACATTTTACACACACTGAGAGGGAGAGAGAGAGAGAGAGAGAGAGAGAGAGAGTGGGAGTGAGACGAACTCACGAACACAATCTACACAATCCATGCAACTAATGCGGAGCTGTCAGCTCATTATTATCAACACAGTGCGGCCATTGTCGTTGGGCCGGTCAGGGCGACACTGAGGGTCGTCTATGAATAAGTACGTTGTCTACACATACACACACACACACATACATATATAGACAGCGATTTGTATGTATTCAAATCGAGTCAAAAACCCACTCAACCAAATTAACACTTTGGCAGCGAGTGAACGAGATGCACAGATTGAAGGGGGCTGTAATAAGGCAGTAGAGAGAGAGAGAAGGAGGGAGAGAGCGAGAGAGATACTGTGAGAGAAGGAGAGGGAATTGGAGGCCAAAGGGCAGCAGCAGCAGAGCAGATAATGCTCAAAGGCATTATTGTCAATATCAGAGGAAAATGTTGCAATCTTAATCTGTAATCAACATAAAATTCAGTCAGTGGAAAATGTCATCACGGCCAAGCGAGAGAGAGAGAGAGAGAAAAGGCATGAGAAAGATGGAGAGAAAAGGAGTCAGTGAAACAGAGAAGGCATGTTAGGTAGACAACTTGGGGTTACAACATTTCAATCACAGCTTGGTCAAATCAACAGTCGACCATTCGGCCAGTTCCACTCTCAGCCTCCCCCCGTCTCCCATCAGTCGATCCTACCAGCTTCCTCCCCCTGTCACTGCCTGCGCCTAAGGCAAATTTGTTGCGGTTCTTTGTTACTTTGATTTGTCCATAGATTTGCAGCTTAAAGCGGTCAGACAGCGATGCGATAAAGAAAGCAACAAATGGAAGGAGTGGGAAATAGAGAAACAAGTACGAGCTGTGCATATGCGCTGTAAATAATTTAGAGTACCCCAAAAAGTACTCAACTTTGTGCAGTACAGGGCAGCAGCTAGTCGAGCATACCTGCCTGTGTTTTTCTGCCTGCAAGTGACTTTTGTGTAAGTCAGCAGACAAAGCAGAAAAGTTGCCTGTAAATGATACGATACACAAGCAACACGCAGTCGGCATTGGCAGCGGCAATAACAACAACAACAATGGCAGCAACAACAATTAAATCAAGTGCAATTTCAACACAAATATTTTAAAGTTTAACCGCACACAGAGACCGAGGGAGAGAGAGAGAGAGAGACCAACACTGTCAGGCAGACTCTTGTAGCCACTGAGAAGTTGCAAAATATTTGTCATGCCTGGCACGGACATACACACACACACACACACACATGCACAAGCCAAGCCACACACACAAGCAGTAAGTCGTCGTCGTCGTCGTGAGCATCATCGTTGTCACAGACACCCTGTGGCCAACCGCAAAGAGACATGGCCGACTAGTGACATGGCCTTACTAGACAGTTGTCAAGTGCAGACACGAAGACACCTCACACACAAACACACACACACATACACCTCTGCAATTGGTATATGCATGTGTGTGTGTGTGTGTGGAATGCTTAAAATTCATTACATTTCAGTGCAATTTGTTTTTGATTTTTCATTTCATTTCACGTTGAAAATTTCCTGCGAACAACATCTTCTTCAGCTATCAAAATTTTTCTCCAGTTTTTGCCATCTCAAATAGACGACAAAAAAAAAAAGGCGCATCCAACATGTATAACCACCTTGTGACAGGTATCTCTGCCTGCACAAAATATTCGTCGCGCTTTCTATCCCCGGGGAAATCAAACATTTCATAATTAGTCATTGGCATTGGCGGCGTCCTGGCGCGTCAGTCCCTTGACTGAGTTATGATTCCGCATTTTGCGGCAAGGCAAGGAACGATGAGGTGGACTCCACCTGCCCCCCCTCCACCTTGCAAGCGACCCTGAGCACATGGCAATTAAAAAACCGTTGCGCGTTTCTGTTTTCTGTTTTCCGTTTTCGTTTCACAGCCTTCTCTCTCTCTCTCTCGTATCGCCCTCTGAGGCGTATTGAAATTGCTTCTCGAAATGCAATCGAAATTGGCACTGGACACGGGCAAAACAGCAAGGGAACACAAGGGGGGGGGGGAGAGTACGGGGTACATACCTGGCCAAGTCAAAGCACAAAGTAAGCGATTTGCTCGCGGCGGCTGTGCTGGCAACATGCAAAACTAAAGGGAAATCTAGTTTAATTTTTTAATACAAACGTAGTCAAAGAGTCCAACCTGAAGGGTGATTTAGAAAAACCCAGCAATTGCCAAGGGGGGCTAGTGGTGGGAAGGGGGGGGGTGGCAAGCTGGGCAAAAATGTACAAGTAAAAACCTAGGTAGTATATATATAACAGTCAGAGGCGTGGCAAAAATTGAGTTCAGCTGCAGGCGAAGGGGAAATTTGGAGATAAATTGAGAAGAGAATAATTTTAACATAGAAAAGGCAATAGGGCGGATACATTACTAGACTTATTTCATTCTGAAGATCAAATACAGTATTAATTAAGTACTATTAATATTTATTCTATAATATATTGCACTCCCGCCAACTGACTTGAAAATAAAATATTATAAGCTTTTTATTAATTTAGTTAAAGTTCGTTGAATTTTTGACAGTAAACTAACAACATTCAATATGCCCCTTTTTTAAAAATTATACCCAACGTCTCTGCTTGCTAGCTCTGATACAGCTTTTTGCAGTTCCATTTTCGCTGTGATTGCCATTGAATGCAACTCATCGTTCGATGCTGTAGCATGGCTCCACTCCCAGTGCCCCACAGCAGCGACAGAGCCAGCAATGTTGATTTGTTTTGCAACATGCAAAAGGATTACAACAACAACAACAAGCAAAGCAAATCATTTGCAACACGGAAAAACAGTCAAAAGTGGCGACAAAACACCATTTTTATTTTCTCCATGCTGTGGGGTCAGTCAGAAACAGTCAAGAATATTGTAAATTGCAAAAAAAAAAAATATATACATATATTTCCCAGTTCTGATTGAAACTTTTGAGCAGTATTTGCACAAATTATTGAGAACTCTCAGCCCGGCATAACTAAATCCATATCTATCATATGCATATGAAAATTGCAAAGCAATTAAATGAATTGCTTAGATAAATGCAGCAGCGTATGTCGGGGGCAAGGCAAGAGTTGGAGAGGGAGGGGGAGGGGATGGGAGCGAAGACCAGGGAGGCAGCTTCAATTGCGATGCTGCTGCGGCTGTGCAGTCAACTGATGCAGCGAGGCAGTTGTAAGCTGCCGCACTCACTAATAGTTCTAATTGCAAAAAGCAATTAAAACTTTTGCTGGCTCAAGATGCACACACACATAGCGCACACACATACACACACACACACACATGCAGAGCTGTGTGTGTTTGAGACATCAAAGTCAAATAGCGGCGGTGGCAAATGTAGCCAAGGCACATCAATCACAAAAATTTCAAGTGTGCTAAACTTGTTTGCCAAAATGCTGCGGTGCGTATCTAAATCTCCAGTAGCTGCTGCTGTGAGTATCTTTTGCTTACCCCTAACCCCCTCCCCTCCCCGCTTGCTAACACTTTATAAATTGAATTGGCATTAGGCAGCAGGCAGAAGGCAGCAGGCAGCGCTGCTAAGTATGCTATAAAAAAGGAGGTAAAGCAGCTGCAATGTGCGTGTGTGTGTATGTGTGTGTGTGTGTGTGCGACTTAAGCACGCGTTTGTTGTGCCCTTTTGGCATTTGAAGTGCCTGCTAGGGATTTGACGCTCTCAAAGAGTTTAGTTAAGATATGCAAGGCAAGTGGCAATTGGGGGAAATAAGTGGAGTTATTAGGCGGAAAATAAGGCTAAGTCGAGACGAAAGAACTTATAGAACTTACTGATTGCAGGTTATCAAATTGGGCTGTTAATTAGCATAGAACATAGAGTTTCTGCCTTGTTATATTTTTTCCCTACTTCTGGGCCGAGAAGATTACAATCTCTTGCAGTCTGTCTCGATGTAGACTGCTCAAAATTGGCAAAATCATAACCAGCAAGGGGGGCAAGAGACAATCAACTTACAACAAATACACACACACACACACTCTTCCACTCCCACACTTAAACACACTCACACACAACTACAGAGAGAGCAGAAAAGGAAAACAACAAACGAAGCGACCATCAATCAGTCGCAGACGCAGGCAAAGCGCAGCTATTGGTGTGAAACTGTTTCGATGCTTGGAGAGGGAAAGAGACAGAGAGTGTGAGAGATAGAGAGGGATAGAGAGAAATAGAGGGAGGCAGCAAAGGAGCTCAATTGCAACTGTAGTCGAGGCATGGCAAAATTGTAATACATTTAACAGAATTTAATGCATTTGCCACAGACATTAATCACTGTGATGCACAGACACAGGCCGAGGCCGAGAGCAGTCACAACCAGCAGAGCCAAAGTCTCGAAGCCCAGCAGTGGCAGCAACAGGGGGGAAGACGTGGAAAGGGGGGATACATAACCTCAACTGGCTGCTGATTTTTGCCAATGCTGTTGTGGCTGATGTTGCTGTCTGTCTGGGCTGGGCTGGGCTCAGCCTAGGGGCGAGAGCTCGATCAGAGTAACAGATATTGGAAAATTGAATATTGCAGGGAGTAGCACAGACATGCACATACGCACACTGACACAAATCAAGCATGCACTGAGCGAAAAGGGAGTGAAATTACAATGCAAGACTTTTTTATACTTTGCATCTCGTTTGATATATTTAAAATTGTAAATACATTTTTTATTATTTAAATAAATTGTATATATTTAATTTCTGAATCCAACTTTTGTCTCAGTGTGCAGGGAATTAACAGTCCGATAACTTCGATTGATGTGCGCTTTATGGACACAATATGCGATGTAAAGATGGCAGAGCAGGTTGAATGATACCAAACTAATTAAAAAGAAATATCAAATCGAGCACTAGCTAAGGCCACAGAAGGACAATATAATGGACTTACATTTTAGAAAGGCTCCCAAAACTATTTTCAGTTGAAAGTATATGAAATCAGGCCTACACACACAACTCTACAGATGATGTATTTGTGAGTACGTAATTAAATGTGGCCATTTTGGCGCAAGGAACGAAGCCTGCTGACAAGTTATTGAGTTCAGAGAGGTTCACATTGCTTTCGAGAGTGTGTGTGGATAGGGTCCAGATGGGGTGGTGGGTGAGGCAGGAGGTGAGGCCAATGCAGTTGCAATATGAAATTTAAAACGCTCAAAGGCATATCCATATCCATAACCAGTCAGTCAGCAGGCAAACGTAAGTCGAAGGACAAAAAAAGGACATGCGATGCAATGCGATGCGATGCGATGCGACGTTCGTTGCGCAAATATGAGCACTTTGGCATGATAGACGACAGCAAGAGCAGAGGGAGGAGAAGTGGGAGAGGGGGTGGGAAGCATGGCAGGCATGAGAGTTGCCATGATAGCCATGTGTACGAGTGTGTGTGTGTCTGTGTGTGTGCACGCTCAAGTGCCGTTGCCATTGACGACTTGAGCTGCGCTGCAACGCAGTTATGTGTGCGTGTGTGCGTGTGTGTGTCGTGTATGTGTGTGCGTGCATGTGTGTGCGTGTTAGTGTAGTTGATGCTGAAGTTGAAGATTTTTGACTTTTATGCAACAATTCGCATGCGAACGACGACGACAAGATATGCAGCGAGCAGTTCTCTCAGCCCTCCCCCCCCCCTCCCATTTCTGCCCTTCTCTCGCCCCTTTTGCTGGCTAGAATATTATTTTTTTTACAGTCAAAGTTGCCGTTGATATCCTACGGCTGCCAGTGACATGCCAAGTGGGCTGCCCCCCACACACACACACACACACACACGAAGATGCAAAGTAGTCTGCCCTCTCGCACTGCGCTTTTTATGCTTATGCGTTGCCCTCTTGTCCCTGCGAACCACACCCGGGCACAGTCCCGCCCCATTGCCCTATCGACACTTCTTATCCAAGTCGTTTGTTTCGTTCCAAGCAATTAGACTTTGGCAGCAAGTGATCGCTATTATCAAACGACGAAAAACCTTGAAAACTCTGCAGCTAGTCGAGCGTTAAGCAGGGAGGGAGCTGCATAGTTGCAAATGTCAGAGTAATTGTGTGTATCTGTGTGAGTGGGTGTGTGTGGCTGTGTGTGGCTGTGCGTGTGTGTGAGTCAGTGAGCCAGAACTTAATTAAAAACAGGTGCAGCTGCATAAGCCCAGCCAGATGAGCAATCATAAGCAGCAAAGAAAAGCTGCCTTGGCCCATACAGACAAGGCAAAGGCAGGGAGTGAGAGGCTGCAGGGAGGGGGGGAGGGAGTGTAGGTCGTCGAGCTGCCAAAACCACAAGGCAAACTTCGAAATTGAAATATGCGAGAAAGAGAGATGAGAAATCGAAGCTGGAGTCGCTTCAAATCGATGGATGAGTTGAGCAGGCGAAAGATGATTACAAATTGCAAGAAGAGGGCAGCTTCAAAATTGCTCATAACATAATATAGAGAAGTTTCCTAAATGAAATTAAACCTCAAAAAAACCAACGAAGATATCAACTGAAAACTGCTCGAACTGCCTATGATTTTGCAAACATGTTGGATGCATTTTGCAATTCGCCATGGAAAAGAAATAATAATTTCGTACAAACGTAACCAAAAACCTGCTTTGTGCGGATAATAATAGATCTGTGAGCTGGACACGTGCATTGCCTGCAATCTACGGTTGCCAGGACATCAATTATGTGCATATTACAAAACCACACACG
Organism: Zaprionus tsacasi; assembly: GCA_018904105.1. Taxonomy (NCBI): domain Eukaryota; kingdom Metazoa; phylum Arthropoda; class Insecta; order Diptera; family Drosophilidae; genus Zaprionus; species Zaprionus tsacasi. The sequence continues at coordinate 188,689 of JAEIFR010000019.1, read as the reverse complement.
CACACAGACAGACAGACAGACAGTCGGACAGATGAGGCATTCGAACAATGAGTGAGGCCAAAACCAAACAAAATAATTAAAAACCTATGACAGGCAAACTTCATATATCGAAATTCAAATTTGAAACTCACTCGATATTCAAATCACGCCCGAACGTAGCCGAGCTGCAGTTACAGTGATTCGTTCGTTGTGGATGCAACCCAATGCAGTTTAGCACGCTGCAAGCGACTATTTTGCTATCAAATAACGCACACACACACACACACATGCACACGCACACACACAAGGCAGGCAGTGAGCTGATTTCTATGCTCACTCAGGCTAGGCAGCAGTTTTGTTACGCATACGTCCTGTTGGCCATGTCAGGCAGTCGTCGTCGCCAGTGAGGCCTGGCAGGCAAAAAATGTTTGCCATTATTGCATACACTAATGAAGCTCATGTTTCCAAGCCGCACACTGCACAGAGCATTGATAGAGCGACAGAGATAGAGAGGGAGAGAGAGTGAGGAGGGGGAAACACATCTGATATCCAGCACAAGCCCTGGGGCGGCCACCCATCCCTCTGCCGCCTGCCTGCCTGCCTGCCTGCCTGCCGTGTGCACTGGACACGCATGATTTTTGCTTGTTGGAAATTCTGATTAGACTTAATTACTGTATATGGCCATGTCCAGTGTGTCCATCAAGCTGATAGGTTTTCAGCCACATGGCTCATGCCCCTCATGCTGCCACTGCTGCTGTTTGTTAGGCATGAAATATGCGTAGCTTGGCTCCGATCAAATGTAACATTATATTTTAATTAAAAACTTTTGCCAGCTGCATCATTTGCCAAATGAATGGACAACTCTGCAATTAATGCAAACAGCAGCAGCAGCAACAACAGCAGCAACAACAGCAACAACAGCAGCAACAGCAACAGCAACAGCTATTTTAATTAATCTAAAAGCAAAAATGTGCAACCACTGCATAAAATAGCAGGAGCCGCTGCCGCTGCCGCTAACTTTCATGGACAGCGCGTTGACATACTTGTCGTTGTCCTTGCTATCCCTACTACAGTCCCTGATGTCCTTCCCCTCCCCCCCACGCTTCCCATAGTTGGCATGCAGCTCATCCAAGTTTTTAGCTTGGCGTCTCTCATCATTTGTCTTTGGCCTGACATGCAACTCAAGTTGATTATGTATACACAGGGAGTAGCAGAGTCTGCTGTGCTAGCTAGATACTACGCACTAGCAATTAAAATAGAGTAGGGAATGTAAATATAAATATATGTAATAATATACACAATTTTAAGTGAGTAATTTGTTAATATGTTATTTAAGTGTAAAGAATTTATAATATTATTTACATTAATTCTCTTCATCTCTATTTATACCCATCATTTCTAGGGTATTCGCTTTCCTATCAGTATTAAACGTAGCAGTTTTTCTTGTTTTTCATTTACAAATTTGATGGATCGCAGACTGTCGGTCGAGCTTGGCATTAGCTTGGCCGTACTTGTTGGCCAACTCGTTGCATGCTGTTAATAGTTGCAGTTAATGGTTTTGTAATTGGCCGAAAGGTAGTATGAGGTACGCTCGATTGTTTGTCATTTGCATTGTCTACTTACCGAATTAAATAAAAGTTCATTGACAAATTGCTGGCCACTTACCTGAAATGTGAAAAAACAGAGAGGGAAAACCACTTAGAAGTGTTGCAAAACTTTCGATTACACTTGTTTGTACTTTCTTTTCCTTAGTGGACAGCGAGATATATTAAGATTCATAGTTGTATTTATTTTTCATGAAAAGCTGAGATATTTAGGGATATATTTGAGCAATTTACTTAGTATTCCGGGAGTTCAAAATTCCCAAAGAATTAATATAAAGAGAAGTGGGAGAAAAGTTTTTCAATAAATCTGTTACATTTCTTTTTATGCTTCCTATTTTATTTGAATTTCTATCATGTTCTTTTTCAGTTATAAAGTTATTCCCCCATCGAAGTTCATTAAAACCTTTCACTGGTTTCCCTTCGATTTTTTTCCCACTGACAGGAACCACAATTATCGAAGCTGCCCAACGCCAACGGCGCCAATGCATTAATTTAGAAATATTTTTAAGCTGTTTTTCCATCCCGGGCAATACCTTTGGCCATCCTGCGGGCAGGCTTAACTTGCGGAGTCCCTTTTTTTTCTGCATTAAGACTACTTAATTCCTTGCCAATATGCAGGGAACTCTCGTCGACCGTGGACCAAAAAGCAGTTGTCGCTGGCAACCACAAAAGTGGGGGAACGAGAGCTGGCTGTGGCTGAGAGGAAGTTGCATAGATATTGGTAACGAGTATTGGCCCGGATTTCGGATGCGAGTTGTGGGCTGCAGTTTTGGAAGCTGTGGAGCTGTGAATGGGCACTTTTTTACACACATTTCTCTGCAGTTTTTCACTTTTTCAGTCTTTTTTGGGGTAACTGCCCGAAGGACGAGTATATTGAAGTGTTAAAGAAAAATGCAGTCGAGTGTGGCAAAGGGACATTACAGGCTTTTAGCGACCAGCGCGCTGGGAGAACATGCACACAGAACACATGCAGTGGGGCGTGGGGTGAAAGGCGGGGGGGATGGAGGAGGGAATCACAAAATAAAATGAATGTTATATGTGGCAGAGGCAACGCGAGGCAGCGGCAGCGAGCATATTGAAGTGTTGAAGTCGAATCACAGCCAAGGGAGAGTGAGCATCGAGAATCGAGAGATGGAAGAGCCCGGGCAGCAGCCAGGAGAAGGGATCCAGGAATCGAGGGAGCACTGTGCGACCAGTCGATGAGCACGCCCCACTGAAGTAGTAAGTGCCGTTCGCCACTGGATGACAATAAATTTCCATTTAATCGGATTTATTTGAAATTCTTATTTCTCTTTCTCGCTGCCACTCATACTCAGCTCCATCTCCATCTCTATTACTCTACCTCTCCTCCCTGTCCCTTTCCCACTCTCACTCCCTCTCAGCTTGTCGCAATTCTCCATGACTGCTGTGGTTTTTACAGCAGTCGCGTGGCACTTGCTCCAAATTCATTTTTGCCTTTTCGTTTTTATTGTTTTTAACGATTTCACGATGATTTTTCGTCGGCGTTGTTGAACATTTCCATTTACTGTGTGTCATATTTTTCTGGAATATCTGTGATTTCTGTGATTTTAATTTCATTTAGATTTTTGCATAGTGAAGTGAGCGACGAGACTTTGCAGTGCTTTATTATGCAAATGGGTAAGTTGAGGCAGGAATGAGTGCATAATTTCTTGGGCTTAGAAGCGTATATATCTGTATGATAAATTAGATCTTAGAGACAATAAAACCTTAAGTTTAATGCAAGCAACGCTCTAGATATGCTTGCAATCGGATAATAAACAAAAAAGTTATTTGAATTTTTGAAATAAATTTATACAAGTATACTTAATAATTCTAAAGTGTTGTTTCTTTTTTAAACACTATCCAGTTGAGTTTAAAACTTAGATATAAATTAGTATAACTACCACAAAGCTAAAACATTTTATTAGCATTCAAAAAGGTCTGTCAAAAGGTTGTTAATCAATGGAACAATATCTAAATCGCATATAGCGTGGATCGTCAATCACTTAAAGAGTAATACTGCGAAACAGAGCTGTCACGTGTTCTTCTCTCTCTCTTCCGCTTTACCACTAGTGCAGAGTCATCAAAAATGCGTTGTGGCTGCTGCCAGTTTGACATCCTTGTAGCAGGTGCCTTCTTTCAGCACCCAGTTCCCCTGGTCCTTGCAGGGTCCTTGCTGGAACCCTTCGTTCTCGACGCCCTGGACCCCAGCTGTTTGGCAGCGTGAAAATTGCGTGCTTTGTTTGTTGTTTGTTCTGTTGACACGATGCTGCTGCAACGTTTCTGCGCTTGCTGGCATTTCACTTAGCCCAGGCCAATACCTTCTGCAGCTCTTGGCCAGCTCAACGCCGCGCAGCATTTTTATGCTTTGACTTTTTTATGCTCTTCTCTTCCTCCGGTTCGTTTTTACGGCAATGGCAGCTGACTTAAGACTAACTGGAGGAGTATTCTGGTAACTGGTATCGGCGCAAACTACCACGACAAGTCGTGCTGCTTGTCTCGATGGTTCCCTCTTTGCTAATAAAGTTCTCTCTCGCTTTCATTGGGGTTTCTTGCCTGCCTGCGCTTTGACTTTAATGCGCTTTCAATAAAATTTTATGCGAATTTTGCTTGCATGCAAATTTTATGACTGTCTTCCCGCCCTCCCAGCACCTCACTCCTTCGTCCTTCTTGCCCGTAGGAGGAACAACAAAATGACAATGCAATTTTTTATTTGTTTTGTGCTGAGGTTCGTTTTTTTTTCGCTTCGATCTTTTTTTTAATACCCTATGCACATAAAACTCAATATCATGTTTACAATCGTGTTTTCCAGAAAGCTATCTTGGATTTTATGAGAAGTTTGCATAATCAATAATTTGTTAAGTAGAAAACAAGGAGAGATAAGGGAGAAGTTTATAAAAATGATGCATTATGTGCATCGCATGTGATATTTTTCTATTTAATTATTTAAACTACGATTTTAGAGTATCCTTCAGTGCATTACTTCCCTTCTAAGTATTCTCATTGGAAGCCTTTTTCTTTTTCTCTCTTTCTTATTTTATTTCGTTTCGTTGTCGCGAGCAAATTCATTGCAGTTGTAACGGTTCTGTTGCCTGCCTTGCACGCCATTTTGTCGTATTGTTTTTGTTGTTGTTGTACGACTGTAAATTGCGCTTGTTATCGATAAATCATGCAACCATTATTTATGGTGTTCTGATGTGTGTGTATGTATGTATGTAGTAGTAGTGGTATGTGCAGCTGCCTGCATATGTGACTGTCGCCCAGCCCATTCCCTCCCGACAATCTGTCCTTGATTCCCTTTCTCTCTCTCTCTCTCTCTCTCTCTCTCTCTCTCTTTTTCTCACTCTGTGTTTGAAAATTATTTTCAGTTTTCGATTTTTCGCTTTGAAATACCCATTTCATGTATATGTGTATGTTTCTCTGTGTTGGTTGCCGTGTTCCGTTCTCGTTGCCGTTGCCGTTGCCTGAATTTCTTTATTTCTCTTTCTATTTTTATCGGTTCTTTTTTATTATTTTCTATTTTTTTTTGTTGCTTTGCACTCACTCAATGCGATTTTTCGTATTGCACGCTTTTTAGCATATGCCATTGGCCAATGGCCTCCCTCAGCCGCCCCCCTCCATGTCCCTGCCCCTGCCCCACACAACGTTTTACTCGCAGCTTTTCATTGTGTGTAAGGTTTTTCACTTTGGCTCTCTGCTTTTCTTATTCTACTTTTTTCACAGTTTTTCTTCTGTTTTTTTTTTTTTTTTTTTTTTTTTGCTGGGTTGTTGCTGTTTTTTAGCATTTAATACAGTTGAGTGTCTGGCACAAATGTTTGGTAGAAATCGATAAACTGACAAATTGCTTGTTGGACTGCATATGTGTGTGTGTGTGTGTCGCAGTGTGTGTGTGTGTGTGTGTATGGGTGAGAGTGTGGTAAATGGTTAAGAGCTTGGTCGCCTGGTCGCTTGGTTGGCTGGTTGGACAGTTGGTTGGATGGTTCGGTTGGCTTGGTGGGTGGTTTGAAGCGGGTTCGAGTTGGGGCTGGGGGTGGGACTGGGTCTGGTGCAGCAGCAATGCCAAAAGCGAACAAATTGTACAACTGTAATTGTTGTCATATTTAAAATGCAGAGCATTAGTCACATTTGTAAAGGAAAGAAGGATCTGCCAAGCATATCAAACTTTAAGTCCTCAAATGGCTTAAAGCTTTGTAAGAGGGTATTCAAGTGATATTACAGTGCAAACGGGATTTTAATTACTTAAGGGCTTACTGAGAATACTGTAAAAATATATTATAATATTAAAACTGTTTAAGGTAGAAGCAAGTTAAATAAATATCCATGAAAATGCAAGACTTATTTGCTTATGACTAGCGATTAATTAAATATACTGCTAATTAGTTAGTTATCTTAATTAAGTTTCAATAGATAGCTGAGACAATGCGGGGAACTCTCATTTTCTCATTTATAATATAACCAGAAAGTGCAGTCTTCTCCAGCTTATCCCATCATCCGATCTGTAAGCCACACTTGAGCAGGATAATGCATCAAAATGATTCGAGTGCTTAAATACAGAACTGCATCATGGTCATGGACTCTCTCTCAGCCATTGTGTCATCAATTTGGCCAAGAGCCATGATGGCCATGGCCAATAAAGGGCTTACAATGAGATTTACAGGCGAAAAGCTGCCTAATTATAGCCAACAACGATGACAAAAGCCGCAGCTAATGCAGTGCAAAGTAAGCCAAAGTCAAAAATATCAACATAAATAACACTTAAATCTGACAACGCACACACACACACACACACACATGGCTGAGGAACTCTCGGTCCGTTAAAATAAATTAAATTCACTGCAGCTGAGCTCAACATCGTCTCCAACGTCCTCGTCGTCGTCTTTGTCGGCGGCAGAGCAACAAATGGTTTTTTCTGGACACTCTCCAGACAAGACAAATGCCAACGGCCAAGTAAACGGCCAAAACGGCCAAATGGCCGAATGTGTTGAAAGGCAACACACACAGAGGACACACACTGCAAGGGAAGAGAAAGAGAAGAGGGAGAGCAGGAGGCAGAAAAAGCGCAGCCAAATAATATCGAAAACAATTTTCAAGCACTTAAGTGCAGTCTGGAGGTCGTTCTCCTTCTTCTCCACCTTCTCCAGCTCATTCTCCTGCACGTATGTGCTGGTCCGTTCTGGCTTGCTCTGGGGATTTTCAAGCTGGATTTCGATTTGCTCGCCCGCAGGCTGCTTTTTTACGGTTATAAATTTTCGAAGCTTGCACTTATCGATAATAGATTAATCTACTTGGGGCATGTTCGGCATACGTAACAAAAAAAAAAAAAACAGAAGAGAATCCCAGTGCAACTTTAAGCTTAAAGAGCAACAGAACAGACTAGACAGACAGAATAGTATGCGATTTAATATACTACTATCACTTTATGGAGTCTGCTTTAATTAGAAAACTCATAAAATTGGCATGACAAATATTTGCGGAGAGCAAATATGTTGTCTGGCATTTCATCATCGGGCCAAAAGGCATTGCCTTTGTTTGTGCAAGCATGCATGCATTTTATTAAAATTTTGCGCAAAGCAATCAATGCAAATACAAGACTGTCAGACAGTCGGACAGGCAGAAAGACAGACAGACACGGGGACAGACAGACAGGGCAGACGGACACAGGTTACCTTGACAAGCATATCATATTTGTCTTCAATATGTTGGTGACAATCACCTCGGGCTATCAGAGTGCTGCCAATAACATGACACACACACAGTGGCTGCATACAGTATGCGCACACACTCACATCTCAGCTTTGTGGCTGTTTTTTCATACGTTGCATTGCGTGCAGAATATTGAAATATTAATTTTGATTCTCCAGTTTCCCACAGCCTCTGTTTATTATTTGCTCTGCGACTGTATGTGCCACACAATGCAACTCCAACTGCAACTGCAACTGCAACTGCTGCTGCTGCTGTTGCACACGTGTTTATCTATCGAAATATCATCTGCAATTACATTTTCAGCATATATCGAAAATTATTGAAACCTCTTTGACATGAATATGGTTCAAAGTAGTTCAAAAATATATTAAAAATAAGTATAAATATTGCGAAATACACAACTTCTCACAACGTGCTCAATATCAACGTCTTTTATATGAAATTCAGCATTCTGCCTTTTTATTTTACTGCACATGATGTGGCATTATAAAGATATCAATGAATTCAATATTTTTTAAGCTTCAACCATTGAAAATTTTTAAAAAGGAAACTTAACTGTGTGAAAAAATTAAAGTGACAAGCAGAATGAATCATGGTAGATCGTACAGTATTATTGACCAGCATTAATATTGTTTGTATGAACATAAAGATCTCAGTTATTTCAATAGTTAGACATACCAAATTCAATATTAAGGTTGCTCTAAATTCCTGAATTTTATTTAAAATTTGTGTTGCCATTTGGATATTTGAAAAGGTATAAAGGGTATCTTAGTGTATGGCACGCTTTACTTTCTCAATAGCTTTGATTATTTTCTTATATTTTTGCCTGAATTAATCACAGCAATATCATCTACGTATATGCCATGGCAGAGCACCCTTTAGTTTTGCTATTTTTCACACCATCGTTTTTTTTTTGACCGCCTCATTCAACTGCAAACATTCGATATTGTTCAGTGCATTTATTAAATAAAATTTGGATTTTCGAATCACAATTGAGTTTTTGCTCCTTTGTTTTGCCTGTGCGTGTGTGACATATGCATTTCATAATGCCTATAGAGCATATAAAATTTTACAAATCTCACGCTAGTCACGTGCCAAATGTGCAAACACACACACACACGAGAAATGAAATATAAAACCCAAATACAGGCAGACTAAAAAAAACTGTTACTCTATAGAGAGAGAGAGAGAACAATCGGGACAAAGGGCATAGTTTTTGGTTTGTGTTGGTCGGTTGACTCGTCGGTTTGTCCGTCCGACGCGTCGGCTCTATGATACGAACACAAACATATAATTTTCATCAATAATACCGTTGTGCAGACAAGTGAATTTGATGAAGCCACCGCGCCCTGTAGTCCCTCAGTGGGGCAGGGGCAGGCAACGCCATGGGAGGTCTATTCGCATTCGCATTCGTATTCACAATCGCATTCACAATGGGATACCGCCATGCGCTGACGGCCAACAAATGTTTGGGGTATTTTAGAAAAATTCGTTACAAAATAACCAAATAGAACCAACCAAGGGACAGAGGGAGAGTGAGAGAGAGAGAAAGGGAGTAAGAGTAATAATGGTATTTATTTCTAAATAAAATACCATGCGACACACACACACTCACATACATATAGACGAAACTGAGAGAGGTCAAAGCGCTATAAGTCCCTTGACACCCTGGGCTGGCGGTGTCAATGTTTGGACATTTGTTGCAGTCGTTTTGAGAAAATAAAACCCTTCTCCACAGCCAAAAACAATGAATACTACGGACTACATAGTATATTCATATATTTGCTTGTCTGCCGCCCATTCCCATATGTGTGTGTAGGGTGTGTTAAATCGTGTTTGTCTCTACCATTAGAAAGACGGGCATATAAAAATGCAGCGCAGCATTTGCTGTGGCAAATGGGCTGCAACTGCATGAAGATTCGTGCAACATAAAAGTGACAAAGTGCATGTTAAAGTTGATGGAGTGTGCTGGGAGAGAGTTCAATGCATCACACGGTATTTATAGGGATGGAAAGCGTTTAATATAAGATATGGCATAGCTTATAATCCGTTCTAACCATTTTTGTGTAAGTTATGGTGAGGTGCCTCAAGTTATGCAACATATGAATAGGTAATGTAGGGAATAGTTTGGTTAGATACGTTAGGTAAGCTTTGCTTAAGTAAATAGTGTATATGGAGCCAGATTTCGTATACTTTCTTTTCTCTGCACTTCAACTGTATAAATATTCTTATTTTTTCATTCTGTTTAATAAAAATTCAAATTTCATTAAGTTTTCTAAAGCTTATAAGCTACTCCACAACATTTTGTATATCATGAGTTAAATCAATATTATTTTTAAAATTGTTTTCTAACTTTGCCTCATAGTAGAGTGCATATTTCCTCGCTTTTCAGGCCATTTCCTTATCGATGCCTAAACAGAGCATATTTTTGTGCAGTTGTTGAATTTGTTTTATTCCTTTGCCTTTTGTTTATTTGTGTATTTATTATTTACTGTAGTGCTTTATAACTTTTTCATTCGCTCCTATGAAAAATTTTCAATTTTCACACACTGTAAAAAAGAGAAAGAGGGAGAGAGGGGAGAGAGAGATAGCAACATAGGCAGGGCTTTTGTTTTGGCAAACGTGCCGCACAGTTATCAAATGCATTTTAGGCATTATGGCTGGCAATAAATTATTGTTGTTTGGCAAATAGCTGAAGAAATCGGCTTATATAATGGGCGTGGACATGGGTAAAGGGAACTGGAGTGAAGGGGGCGTGCCACGCCCAGCATTTAGCTGGGTGCTGTGGCGATGTCAGTGCAGCACAGTCAAATGCAATTCATTTTTCATATTTGCAAGGGGTGAGTGCGAAAAAATTGAAAAGCGAAGCGGAAGGAGAAGTAGGGAGAGGAAGAGAGGGAAAAGCGTGGTCAGCGGGTAGAGGGAGGGGGGGCAAAAGTTGTGTGCGGGTTGCAAAGTAATTTAACAAATGGATTTCTAAACAAATACGGAAGTTTAATTTGTAACCAAAAGGACATGCGCATGGCGGAAGCAACAACGGCAGCAGCAGAGGCAGAGGCTGAGGTAGAGGAAGGGGCCAAGGAAATGTATGCCAATGGCAGTGGGTGGACATGGCCAAGTTTGAGTACGAGGAGCAGGCTGCGTAGGGGCCGGACAGGGGGGGTAGGTGCGGAACTGGCAGCTTGTAACTTGGTAGCGCAGTCCGCAAACCGCTGCCACTACAAGCGAAAACCGCAGGCCAAGCAAGCAAACGCAGAAGGCAAAGGCGAAGCTAAAGCCAACACTGCGTGTGAGCAGGGTCTCGCATCGTGTGGATGAGTGGGTGTGTGTGAGTGGGAGTGTCAGTGTAAGTGTGTATATCCTGTGTGTGTGCGAGTGTGTGCTTGTGACATGGCAGCAGCATATTCGCACTTCAAGATGGCTTCGATATTTCTTAGTCAACAAAATGGCGATTGCAAAATTGTCGTTCTTGCTGCTCTCTCTCTCTCTTTCCATCTCTCCCTCTTTGCAGTACAGTCGCACCTACAGTCGCAGTGACAGTCACACAAGCCAAAGTTGACACAGTTTACTTTGTTGCCACATTTATATAGCTTGGCTGGCAGCTTTTATGGCACTTTGGCTTTTGTCTTGAGCTTGCAATCGAGTCGAGTCGAGTCGAGTTTGAGCCAAGGCAACGGAAATGGCGGCCGTCGTAATTCTCAATTTGCCGAGGCGACAATTTAATGGGTTTCCAGGTGTGCTAGTGTGTGTTACGGCGTGTGTGTGTGTGCCAGTCTGCAAGTGTGTTTTCAAATTGAATTGAAATTGCAGAAAATGACATTAAAAATTAATTAAATTGATTGCAACGCAGAGCCGACAACTGTCACAGCCAGCAACAGCAGCGCTGGCTAATAAGAGGGAGCAGTGTAGTGAGAGAGAGAGAGAGAGAGAGAGAGAACGACAGAGAGGGAGAAAGAGTGAGGTACAGTGGAAAACAAAGTCGCATTTAGAGCGCGTATTTCTCTCTCTCTCTCCTTCTCTAACAATTTTTTTTCTAATCAACTTTGACTTAGTTTTCTTCTCATTTATTGTAGGGTATCTGCGCTTCGTCTGTCCCACAGCAGCTCTTCACATTTCTTTAACTGTTTTTGTTTGCATTTGCAATTTCATTTAATTGCTCCTGCTGCTCCTCCCCCTCTGGAAAGTAACGGCAAAGTCTTCTCCTTGGCTTTGATTGCCTGACTTATGGCAGCCATTTAATTGGTTGCCTGGCACGTCAAAGACAGTCGGAATGAAGAAATATTATATGGGATCTCAGGCATGCAGGCAAGCCCAGTTGATCCGCCTCCTCCTCCTCCTCCTCCTCATCACTTGCCATGCAAAGTTGCAAATCAATTTGCTTTTGGGCAAGTTTTTGCTACCTTTGCCTGCCTGGCAGCAGGAAAAACTTCCGCTTACTTATTGGCCAAGTCGAGAGAGAGAGAGAGAGAGAAGAAGCTTCTGCTTGTTGAGAAATGTATATTGGTAAATGGAATATGTGAGAATATGTGAAATTCAACTGGAAAAGTGCGCAAACAATTTGCTGTCAAGCGGTTGTGGTGTAAGTTTTGATAAGTTTTTACTTGTTACACATTTTACCGGGGGGGAAGTAATATTAAGCTTGTACTACTATTTGCAGTTGGACAAATATCTTTATCAATTTCTAGCACTTTCCTTTTAGACCTTCTTAGACGCTTAGCAACGCAAACAATCGAGTTGGCAGCCTTGAACATCTTAAGCCAAAAGGAATTTCATAATTATCCATCTGTCCTCGTCTGAGTAAAGAATGTGCAAAACAAACAACTGCAAAATGGCGTCGTTTGCAGTCCAACGCCAACGCCAACGACGACAGCGACATCGACATCGACAGCAGCAGCAACACCAACAACAGCTGCAACAGCAGCAGCAGCAACAACACTCTGCAGCCTTGCACGTTGTCTCGTTGATCAAGCAACATTTTAATAGAGTTGACGTGTACATCGACAACGTTGTTTACGTCTCGTCAACAGCAAAGTAATTGTGTTTGTTGTTGTTCTCGCTGTTGCTGTTGTTGTCGCTGCTGCAGCTGCTTTAATTAAATTTTAAAATAATTTTTTATCGCTTGTTTATCGTTGCATGTCCGTTTTTTTGAGTTATATGACAATGTGTACGTAAATTAAAATTGCATTAAAAAAAAAGAAGAAGGAGAAGCTGCGACAGCAGGAGGCGTGCCATGAGATTGTAACTCGACTGCATAATGGCAGATTTTTAATTGCCAGCCCAACAAAATGTCTCGACACAGCCGCGAAATTATCATAATGAGCTGCGGCAAGTGCGCAAAATAAAAAAAGAACCAGCGCAATCGAATAATATAAAATATTACGTATACGCCGCCTGAGCCGGAGCCGGAGCCGAAGCCTGACTGGCAAGCTGCAACGTCAGCTGGGGGGAAAGTCAATTGGCAGCGACCTCGGCTTTGCGGTTCGGCTGGAGTAAAATGAAGCAATGCGAAGCGACAGCAGAGTCGTTAGGGTGACACAAAAATAAAGTGCATAAAATATGCACGAAATGATAAATGAATAAACTAATATATTTTTGTAGTTTTAACAAATTAATAATATTTAAAATTGCTATGGTAATACTTTTAAATATATATATTTTATATTATATATTTTTGTTATGTCCACCCCTTGCAAGAACTAGCATATGTTGCTGCTTTATGCAGTTGCTTTTCGACTTTTAGGTCATTTCAATTGTCTGTTTTCTTCTTTTTATTGCACAGAGAGAGAGAGAGAGAGAGAGAGAGAGAGAGCAAGAGTGAGAGTAGGACAGCAAGAGTGTTCGATTGAGAGAGACAAAAGGATGGCCATCGCTTTATTTATGTGGCCATATAATATAGTAGGCAGTCTGGTTGGGTTGTGTGAAGCAGCTGTCGATGGATCTGAAGTCGGGGTTTTGGGGCGCAGCGGGGTGTTGCAGAGGGTAGTTTAAGGGTGGTCGCGTCACATAATTATGCACATTTTTTGTAATTAAATATTCCTTGTAATTTGCATGCGAACGCAACGCGACGCAACGCTCGATGTGAGATGGGAAAGCGCCTGCATGCATTTATTATACGCTCGCCGCCACTTTTGTTGTCAATTTTAAAGGTAATTGAAAAATACAATAAAGCGGTTTTTATAATTATAGGCAATGCGAAATGGGTGCACTGCTTAAAGTCTGCAGATTTTGCACCAGTGTTGTAAACTTGGCACAGAAACTTTTTAGCCAAGGCAAAGAATAACAATTTTTGTTTTTTTCAATTTCCGGCTTAAGACAAACAAATGTAGTACGAGCGAAGCAAATGGCGGCGGCGTCTCTCTGGCAGCGGAAGTTGCTGCTGCTGCTGCTGCTTGTTTAAAAATGAAGCAAAACTCAGCAGAGATTTTATATTTTATACATCCAGCATACATATATAAATGTGTGTATGTATGAGTGTGTGTGCTTTTTTATTTACACCGGATATTAATTTTATAGCAGACGGCAGCGAGGCGCAGAAACTTGACAAAAGCTTTGCGGGCTTTTGATCTTAATAACACACGAGTTCGCTTACAATAATTTCAGTTTCACGCTTCCGCCTGTCCAGCTGTCTTAAGCGACTGCACGCATGTGTGTGTGCGAGTGTATGTGTGTGTGTGAAAGAGAGCTAATAACATGTACAACTTCCGCTGCCGGAAGTGTGCAAGTGAGCGGCCATTTCGCCGTTGCGATGCCATATGCGACTTTTTGATATGCTAAAAGCAAAGGTCTTGTCACCCTCATCCTCACGCCCTTAGAGACGCCCTCATCTTCGCCTAAAACTCTTAGCTTGCAGCAGCAGCTGTACCCAGCTACCTGGCCCCCCGACTCCTTCGAGCAGCTGGGCGTAACGCATCAGTAAACACCTCTACCGACTTTTATGTACATTTTCTTTTATGTCTTGTCAGCATAAAAAATGCATGCACAACCAACTGGGGGTAAACAAACAAACAAGACGCCCCGTTGGTGTCAACCAACGCGCGCACAGCGCAGCTCTTTGTGTGCACCCAAGCCTCCCGTTCCAACCCCTTCCCCTTTCGACCTTTGACTACCCACTCTCTCTCTCTCTCTCTCTCCCCGCTTACTGCCGACTCTATGCGCTTGACAGCAGCGCAAATAAACAACAGGTTGATCTCGAAATTTATTTAGAAAACAGCTAAAAAAAAAAAAAGAGTTGCTTAGAGCCAACGTGACGAATACGCAATGCGCTGTAAAGTATGCAATGGTTTTTGATTTTATTGAAGATTTCTGAAAAGATGCAGACAACTCTATTAGAAAGCGACCTTATACTGCTTCTTTACCTCTACATGCCTTCTACAGCAGCTAATCCTCCCCAAACTGTGTAGGGGAGCTTGGCAAGACTGCATCAAATGCATGCTATGCATCCTCCAACTAGGTAAACAACGTTTTTTCTCCTTTCTCCTACTTCTTCCCTCACTCTCTCATTTTTTTTCTGGCAATACTCTATTTCCATTTTCTTTTTTTTTTTTTTTTGTTGCTGCGTTTTGCGTATGGGGTTCCTTTGGCCTTTGTGTTTGCCGTTGCACTGCATCATGGCATCGGCCACCATGCTGCGTTTAATGTGCTTATGAAAAACAGGAAGCTGTCGCCTGGCCTCGCATCCGTTCCGTCTGTGTCAAGCATGATGAAAAATGCACAAAGGCAGCACATCTGCTGTGTAGCAGGACGGCGAGGATGCTGCCTGGCATAGCGTGTGTGCTGCATGAAAAATATGCTAAATCAAATTAATTATGTCACAAAATGGAAAAACCTTTTTTGCGCATATGTATCGCATCACAACGCCTGGGAAACAAATAAATAAAGTTTTGCTGGCAAAATGAAATAGAGCAAAAATATGCGTGAGCGTATGTCATATTCTGCATACATACATATATGGAGATTGTTAAAAGTTTCGCAATTAAATTAAGTAATAAAATGTTGTGGCCAACCCAGGGATATTTAGTCAACTGTAGAATATGTGGAAAATTAAATTAGATTCACTTCGGAGATGTTGCATACGGTTTCCTCAGAGTTAGTGTAGTGCATGTGCAGGCAATTAAAGAAAGATACGCCAGATATGGCGTGTAGTTATATCACAATATAATATATATTCGGTTAAAATAATATTAAACTAATTATGCGCAATTTTTCAGCAGTCTATGCAGTTTCAGCTTATTTGTAAAATTAATTATGCTAAATTAAATTTGACAGCATTTGCAAAATAAAAATAATATATATGTATAAAATGACCAACTTTACAATATTAAATTAAATTAACAACTTGCATGCAAGAGAGAGAGAGGAGATAAGGCTATAAAGCTGCAGAAAAAATATATATTAAATTACTTATTTATCATTTTGCATCAATTTGTAAAATTTACTCATTAATTTAATTAAAACCAATTAAATGAAATTGTCACTGTCATTTGGGCATCGATTTTCAGAGAGAGAGAGAGAGAACTGCCCAGGCAGGCCTGCCTGCCTTTTGCCGAGTGTGGTTTTTCTGGTTTCGACCGTTTTCCCCGCCTTTCTTCTGGCCCCTTCTGCGAATTCCCGCTCGTTTGTGATTAAAAATGGAACCGAATCTGGCCACCGCCTTGACAATTACATATTTCACATTGTACAAATTGCAAACGACTGTTGTTGCGGTAATTTAATAACTTTGCATTTAATGAAGCGACAGCTGATGCGCCCCATGACCGTGTGCCCTACACACACACACCGCACTGCCAAGCTACTATATTGTTCATTATTTATGACAATTTCCTTTTTGAAGTGTTTCTCTTTTCCAACCAATACCAATACACCATTTGCATTTGCCGTAGTACTTATCGAGCGTATAAAAAGCAACGACTTAACACGCGCAGGTCTCGCATTGCGTATACGCAACGTTGCCGAGCAGAAAGAGTTTTCCAGCTGAAAATTTACACTCAATTAAATTTTATTACAGCTCTGAATGAAATCGCCTGCAAGTGCCTGGCGAAAGGTGAATGAAATACGGACTGCAACTTGTAGCGATTATATATACTAATCGGCTTAAAGTATAACTTTAAAATAAATATGTTAATTTTATATATATACTTTATTTATTTATTTCTTGACGAACCAACCCATATCACCTTGAGCCTTGGCGCAGGCCGTAGTCATTGAGGCGCTTATAGATAACGCCACGCTGCGCACATGACACTTAACAAGGCACAAGCCATTAACTTTTCACGCTCGTCTCGCCCTCAATTCCTCCAACACCCACCCCCTCTCGATCACATAGCACACGCACTTGTCAGTTGACATGCATAAATTTTGTAGCATCTTGAGGCTGTCAGTTTGGGCGCGTTCATATGAAAAATTGACAACAAACTGAGGCTAGAAAAGTTGCTGTTGCTGTTGCTGTAGCAAGTGAAGTTGTTGTTGCTGATGTTGTTGCTGCTGTTGCCTTGGGTCAGTTCATGTGGCTGCTGCCGAGGAAAAATCAAAACTAATCAAAGGCTCAAACAGTTGTCAGATGGGGCTCTCTCTCGCACAGGGCCCTCAGGAAATTGGCGCAACAACGGCAAACAACATTTCCATTCGAACACATAAATTTTCGCAACAAATTCAATTTCCTCTTTGATTTTAGCAAACGAGCAGTAGCAATAGGAACAGCAGCAGCAGCAGCAGCCACCGGGGCAGCAGTGTCGACAGCATCAACAGCAGCAACAGCAGCAGCAGCCACAGCGGCAATGGCAAATAAAATAAATAACTTCCCGGGAGCGCAACAGTTGCCTAACGAAACGGATGCGGAAATGCAGCACACACTCGTCTAGTTCTCTCTCTCTCTCTCTCTCACTTTGTATGTGTGCTGGAACAAAAAGCAAATAAGTGCAAAGCAACCAATTGATAAAGTAAAAAACACTTGAAATTGCAGCCGCAGCAGGGCAAGCAAGTAACAAAGGCCGATGAGTGTGTGTCGAGTGTTGAAACCAGCAACAACAACAACAACAACAATGGCAAATAGAAACAACAACGAGATCTGCAAGGCAACCACTTCATAAATAATTCATTTCCCGCCTGCTACGCTAACTTCAGCCAGCCAGCCTCCTATTCCAGTTTTTTTTTTGATGCGGCGTATGCGGCGTATGCGCAACATATGCAGCAGGCAGCCAGATAAACCAAAAGCGTGAGAGAGTGAGAGAGAGAGAGAGAGAGAGAGCGGGGAGAGCGTGTGGTCGCTGCCGCAGACGCCAAACTAACGTGAAATAGACACGAACAAAGGCTTTTCATGCCTTTGCAAGCATAAAATTGCTTTTTTGCAACAAATATCCTGGGCAGGCAGGCAGGCAGGCAGTCAGGCAGCAGTCAAGTCGGAGCTGGAGTCGCAGCCGATTGCGAGGTCTATGCCCGTCTTGCTAGCTGTCTAGCGAATACTCATGGCATGTTTGTCTATGAGTAGTCGTGAGTACTCTCTGAGAGTCCAGAGACGTGAATACTCGCTCTATTTGTTTGCAATTGCATGCGTATTTGATTCAATTTCTGCAATTTATTTGCAATTTGGCGACGCGGCGCCTTCTGTGCTTTTTATCTCTTTGATGATTGAAAGCACACGTTTCGTCGACGCCATCAGCAATATCACTTACCAACATCGGCAGCAGCAGCAACAGTCCCGGCAGCAACAGCAACAACTTTCAGTCTATTAAAGTTTTAAATGCTCGCAGAGAGCGCAACATATTCATGCCGCATTGTTGTAGTTGTCAGTTGTTGTCAGCCATCCGAAATGCATAAATTTAACACCTAGTAAGCAATGCACAGAACTAAGCCGCACACACACACACTGGCACACACTCTGACTGCAGTCACACACAATGTGTAACACCCAAACATCCGTTTCCGGCGGCATCCGCTTTGGCGGTGCGTCGGCCATTTGTTTTGAAAGCGGCAACCGCTACGGCAGTAGGGAGAGGCAGAGGGAGGCAGAGAGCAGCAGTGGGAGAGAGTTGCAACACTCTGTGCATATATTAAATGCCACTGAAGCAACACATAGCCGAGTTATAATTAAATGCATTGCCCAGGCCCGAAGGAAGTGGGACCCCAAGGAGCTGGCGCCCAGCACGCCCAGCACAACCGGCGCATTAGACCAAGTGCCCGATGAGATGGGGCAACGAAATGAGCAATGAGGCACCACCACCATGAGCAACTTCAAACGCCAAGGGCAATGCTAGCAGTAAGTTGCAACAAGAGATATACGACGTTTAAGATAATGAGAGATCGGTCAGAGCAGTTATCAGCTGCACGCTAGCAGGAGATAAATTAATGATTCTACACTGAAACCCTTAATAAAATAATACCGAATAAAACAAGTCGGTAAGGCTACAGTCGAATGTGCCCGACAGTAATACTACTGGTCCAAAAATCATGTCGAAGTCGACTAAAAATATGACATGTAAGACCCTTGAGAGGACCAATGTTCTTACTTTCCTCACTTCATAACTTCCTTAAAAATCATACGATTTTCTACGGGTAAAGCATTTTAATCATGGTTTTAGTCCTTTAAAAGAATGGTTTAATGTCTTTTGAAATTTAAAAACTTAAAAAAAAATTAATTTTTGTGATTTTGGTAAGGGTCCCCCCTGTAAAATTTTCGGAAATTTGTTTTCATAAAAATTTAAAATCGCCAGCTTTTACATTTAATCGATTGCGGAGGTCCAAATTAGTATAAAACAAGTGATTAAAATTGTTTTAGAGGATACTTAATTTTGGTCCAAAAAT
The DNA here is from genome assembly GCA_018904105.1 of Zaprionus tsacasi. Taxonomy (NCBI): domain Eukaryota; kingdom Metazoa; phylum Arthropoda; class Insecta; order Diptera; family Drosophilidae; genus Zaprionus; species Zaprionus tsacasi. The sequence goes on along the minus strand of JAEIFR010000019.1, from coordinate 169,607 downwards.
CATATCGAAGTCGACTAAAAATTTGACATGTAAGACTCTTGATAGGACCAGTATCCTCACTTTCCTCACTTCATAACTTCCTTAAAAATCATACGATTTTCTTCGGGTAAAGCATTTTATTCATGGTTTTAGTCCTTTAAAAGAATGGTTTAATGTCTTTTGAAATTTAAAAACTTCAAAAAAAATTTAATTTTTGTGATTTTGGTAAGGGTCCACCCTGTAAAATTTTAAGAACATTTTTTTCACAAAAATTTAAAATCGCCAACTTTTACTTTTAATTGATTGCGGAGGTCCAAATTAGTATAAAACAAGTGTTTAAAATTGTTTTAGAGGATACTTAATTTTGGTCCAAAAATCATGTCAAAGTCGACTAAAAACATGACTTGAGAGGATCAATGTTCTTACTTTCCTCACTTCATAACTTCCTTAAATATCATACGATTTTCTTCGGGTAAAGCATTTTATTCATGGTTTTAGTCCCTTAAAAGAATGGTTTAATGTCTTTTGAAATTTAAAAACTTCAAAAAAAATTTAATTTTTGTGATTTTGGTAAGGGTCCACCCTGTAAAATTTTAAGAACATTTTTTTCACAAAAATTTAAAATCGCCAACTTTTACTTTTAATCGATTGCGGAGGTCCAAATTAGTAAAAAACAAGTGTTTAAAATTGTTTTAGAGGATACTTAATTTTGGTCCAAAAATCATGTCATAGTCGACTAAAAATATGACATGTAAGACCCTTGTGAGGACCAATGTCCTTACCTTCCTCACTTCATAACTTCCTTAAAAATCATACGATTTTCTTCGGGTAAAGCATTTTATTCATGGTTTTAGTTCTTTAAACGAATGGCTTAATGGTTTTTCAAATTTAAAAACTTAAAAAAAATTTAATATTTGTGATTTTGGTAAGGGTCCCCCCTGTAAAATTTTCGGAAATTTTTTTTCATAAAAATTTAAAATCGCCAACTTTTACTTTTAATCGATTGCGGAGGTCCAAATAAGTATAAAACAAGTGTTTAAAATTGTTTTAGAGGATACTTAATTTTGGTCCAAAAATCATGTCAAAGTCGACTAAAAATATGACATGTAAGACCCTTGAGAGGACTAATGTTCTTACTTTCCTCACTTCATAACTTCCTTAAAAATCATACGATTTTCTTCGGGTAAAGCATTTTATTCATGGTTTTAGTCCTTTAAAAGAATGGTTTAATGTCTTTTGAAATTTAAAAACTTCAAAAAAAATTTAATTTTTGTGATTTTGGTAAGGGTCCCCCCTGTAAAATTGAAATAAATGAAATCGGACTAATCAATTTGCGCAATTGGCAAGAAACACAGTGGAATAACATATTCATGTAGCTGATTGTTCTGTTCACTACATCTGAGTTCTCCCCGCACAATCCTTGGAAAAGAAGTTGCTTTGACAGGCGCCAGAGAAGCGGCACATTGACCGGAACTAGGACGGCCTTAGCCTCAGTGCCTCATCCTCTATAGATGAGCCGTGCATGAGCCATCGCGGAGCCAGACACAGTCAAGGCGAGTCCCCGGGCGACACCACAAAAAGGGGTAAACAACTCCCAACAGCAGCAGCAGCAACAACGGCAACAAAAACAAGAGCAGCAGGCACTATGATAATGAAGGCATTCATTATTATTCCGATTACTGTCTCTGGCTCACTCGGCTGTTTCCTGTGGCGGCTGCTGCTGCTGCTGCAAGTCGCCTCTGCTTCTGCTTCTGCTTCTGTTTTTGCTGCAAATGTGGCGCCAAAGAAGCGATTAAATGGAAATGGTGTCACAAACAAAACTCAAAACTGCATTCAGCTCGAAATTTATTCATTCGCATGTGAGTGCGTGAGTGCGTGCATCGCTAAAGATTTGAAAATGCAATTCTATTTCATTTTTTGACTGTGTTTGGTCATTTAAATGCAAACGTAGAAATAATGTTGCAACACGCAGCTGGAATTGCAATTGCGATCATTCGTCAGAGGCGAGTCGAGTGTCGAGTCGAGTCGAGTGTCTGCCACATGTGGCACACTCTGGCCATTGTAATTCATGCCCGGCCCTGCCCGGACCGCAATCTCCCGCCGACAACGCGCCTGTCTCCCCGGTAACTGACGCATAAATTGTTGCTACCCAATTACGAGCACTAACAATGGACGCACCTCCCGCACCTCCTCCTTCTGCTGTTCCCCCCCTTCTCCTCACCCTCTTCTCCGTTTCCGACTCCCTTTTTGTTTCGCCTGACTGCGATTCTGGCGGCGTTGACCATTGTCTAAGCTGCTGCTGTTGCTGCTGTTGTTGTTGCCAATTTTAGGCCAAAATGTTATCATGTCAGTCGCAGTCGTCGTTGCCAGCAAGCGTCGACCCCGCTCCCCCTTCTGCCATGATTTGAGTGCGAATTTGCGTAAATATAATTTATTTACGCACTAGCACGGACCTCGCTCCGACTCAGAGTCTGTTGCCCTCTCTAACAAAGCGCAGGCCGCCCTGATTACATAAGCCTAACACACACACACACACATTCGCATGACTCACACATGCAGCCTACTGTATCTGTGTCTGCCGGCGTAGGCGTGACAGTTAAGGCTTTAAAAATAGCCGCACTGTGGCAGGCCAAGCCGGAACGTTTAATTAGAATGCGACCAGTTTTCGGAACTGTCTCGAAAAGCCTCCCCCCCTGCCTGACTGTCAGTCAGTCAGTCAGCTCTGAATGCGGTCTGGATGGACCACAGTATCGCTTGATATTGTATCGCAATAATGGAAAACAAGACTGAGAAGTGACTTTATGCAAATCAATAAAGTGCGGCTTCGACTTCGATTCTGTGCGTAAATAATTTAATTACTTTTTGAATTATTTAAGAATTTTTCCAAGTATTTTAAGATTTGAATTTGCATTTAAATTTTGTTTTGCAACTTCTCGATTGAATGCACTGGCAATTATCTCGTTATTCAAGCATTGGAAAATTAGACGATATCATCGCAGGCAGCGTCATAATTGGTAATTCATAACCCGCAAATCGACTCAACGCAACTTCAATCAAAAATCAAAGCTACTACAACACAAAACACATCACGGCAAAGCGATTGAAGTGAGCTATAGGGGGAGAGGGAAAGGGGAATGGGATTGGGAACGGGAAATCGCAGAGGGGTGCCAGAGGTGGCTGTGTTGTTGTTGCGTTCGCTTCACGGTTTATGCGTGCAGCCGGGAGCGACAGTGGGTAAACGGAAGGGGCACAATGGCAAGCGGAGGGTGAATTGGGAGGGAGGGGGGAGGACGGATGAAGCGGACACGCAAGGATGTGCCAATTGGCAATTGCAATTGCAAAAGCATTTCCTTTCCACGTGTATTAACATAATCAAATTGGATTTGTGCACAGGATAATGATGAGCTTCATTATTGGTTGTGTTGCGTTGCGCAGTTTTGATACCCTGTACGAGGCAGCGCTAAGCTTACAAAGGGTATATCAGCAGGGGGAATTAGAAGGAGTTATTCCATAGAATAATAAACTCATGAATTGGGGCAGTTAAATTAAAGATCATTCGAAAATAAGCTTATATTGTATATATGAATTAAATAAAAAGTTGCGTAGAAATTCATAAAGATTTAATTTGATTGTTTATCAACAATTTAAATACTTAAATATTTTTTGTATATTTTAATAATTGCATAGCTAGCTTATATTGTATTCTAAAATTGTATATGCTTTTATATCTTCTATATAATTTTGATTTTTTTTAAATTTGTGCAGCAGCTTTGCCCGTCGATCACTGCCAGCAATTGCTGTTGCACTGCATGTGTGTGTGTGTGTGTGTATGTGTTAGATTTTGAGAGGAACTTCAGCTCATGTCCTTTTTGTCGTCGTCGTCGTCGCCGTTGTTGTCGTTCTTGTCAGCATTGTTGCTTATTATAAATTATAATGAATTTGCTGCTGCTGCTGCCAGCCACTTGTTGTCAGCGGCAACCAGTCGGCAGCAGCAGCGGGGTCGGCTATAACGAACGCGCTCATCCCCTGCAGTTGCTGCTGCTGCTCATTCCGCTGGAAAATTAACGCACATGAAGTCGCTAGTCGCTTCACTGGGTAAGACTGCCTGACTGGCTGGCATAATCGAAGCACTTGGAGCACTGAAATTTTGTTGCTACCTGTCAGACAGCTTATAAACCTGTCTCGGCATGTGTCGCCATCGTTCCCCCTACCCCCTTCCCCTGCATGCCCAGCGCCCGTTGCCATTTGCGATTTTGCAGGGAATTTGCCAACGCTCCCTACTCCTCCTGCTCCTTCTCATCTTGCCGAGGGCAACAAATTTTGCGCTTATTATGTAAATTTTCAGTACGCTCCAAAAATGATAGCCCGAAGCGATGAGAGCGTCTACAATTAAAATTTAAATCAAACACAAGAGCGACGGTTCCTTCCCTAATTTAATTGAGCCAACAATGGAGGCAAAGTAACCAGTGCAGGCAACTTGGCTGACTGTCAGCCCGCGGTCATAATGGCACTTCCACTTGCGAGTCTTTTCTTATTATTTTTTGTGCTCTCAACTTGGAGTCGGAGTCGGAGACGGAGTCGGAGTTCCCTCCCCTCCCTGGGCAACAATTAACTAGCAATTTTCAAATAAGCGTTTTTCATAATTGAGCTGCTGCTGCACAACCCCTTGGAAAATTCTCTGAAAAGCCCTGGCAAAGAATAACCGCAGAAAAGATTTTCAATTGGCATCATCATCATCATCAGCTTCAGCATCGCAGCTGCAGCAGCAGGAGCTGCCTTATTATCATTATCCTTATCATTATCATTATCATTGCCTTCATCAGCTGCCACGTTATCGTTGGCATAACGCGCTGACTGCCTGCTTTTAATTTTTCTCGAGAGAGAGAGAGAGAGAGAAGAACCAAGAAGAGAGAAGGAGGAGAAGCAGCTGCAGTTGCAACTCACTTGCCACTTGCCTTTGTTGACTGCCAAATGGTTGGAAAGGGGGCACAGGGCGTCATCATCATTTACCCATTGAAAACAGCAGGGAGAGATTCCAGAAAGAGATATCGTACAACTGATATAGAGACAGAGAGAGAGAAAACGATTACAATTGTTGCCAAAGAGAGCGAGAAATTGAAAAGCCAAAGCCAAGTCAAGTCGCAACCTCAGCAAGGTGAACTGAGAACTTGGTTAGAGGGGCAGCTACTTTGCTTTTTCTATAGCAATTATAAAAAAAAACATCTGCATGAATCTACATTATAATTATAATCGATAATTATCATAGCTGAAGCAAAGTTGATTTGAGAAGTTTCAACTGTAGAGAGTTTATAGAAATCCTCTCAGGAATCGAGCAAACACGAGCAAACTAATGTGGTATTTATTATGATATCAAATTGATGGCATTTCTCTCTCTCTCTCTCTCTCTCTCTCTCACTCTCATATGTTACCAATTGGCAATTTGTTGGGGTCGAGCAATAAGCTAAAATTGGCCAGGCCTAAGCACAGTTTAAGCCAGCTTCAACGGGTCTTTAAATGCACCAATTTCGGACAGCTCACAGGAAGCGAGAGAACGCAGCAGATCACATCAGGCCGCACACACACACACACACAGGCACATGAAGCATTTACGGTTATGTGTCCCGTGGGCACAGCATAGCCAGATGCCCGAAAACCAAACCAAGCCGAGTGAGAGAGTGTGAGTGTGAGTGTGTGTGGGTAACTGCCAACACTTTAAGGCCGATAAAAGTCGAGTAAAAAGGGGCAAAAGAAAAGAATACACGAGTTAACATGTGTGTGTGAACAGTTCTCAATACGTATGTGTGTGTGTGTGTGGCTGTTGAGGAAGACACTTGAGGTAAGATATTAAAAATACATGAGCATGCACAGGACTTGAGAGAGAGAGAGGGAGAGAGAAGGCCTGCAGACGCTGCCTGGCGCTGTCTACTTGAGTTACAAGTGGCTTATTTACCTTACGATAAGTGCAGCCTGGAGTGCCATGACTGCCAACGAGGCAGGCTCTCTCCCTCTCACTCTCACTCTCACTCTGGGTCCAATGTTCGCTCTCACTCTCTCTCCGCTGTAATCATATTAATAATTATTTCTTCTGAGGTTATTGTAACGGCTCTCTTGAGCCTAATCAGCTTAAATGCGTGTTAAGCTCGCCAATTTTTCCAGCTTGTTATGGTTAGTTGTTTATGTGCCCCAGCGATGGGTTCGACTCTCCCTCTCCCTCTCGACTTTTGATATTCAAATGACATGCGTAAGTAATTGCTTATGTTGTCATTACACGCAAGGATTTTCGAGAGCAGCAGGCAGGCAGGCAGCAACGCCATCATTCAATATCTCATCCACATGACATATACACATACATAGACAAGGCGTGGGGGCGTGACAGCAGCAGCGGCCATGGTCAGATTTCCAGCCAAGCCCAGACTCGTGCCTCGTTTTGCCATATGATTAAGTTTCCGTCTGTGGGCGGCCTATAAATCAGGTGAAATTTTCAATAAAATGATGTGAACCATGTTGACGAGCCCATGTTGCTGCCGTGGCTGTTGCTGCTGCTGCCGTGGCTGTTGCTGTTGCTGCTGTTAATGTTGCTGCCACTGATGATTTATGTGGCCAGGCGCAATAATATACATACTAAAAGTAGCGAGGTCACACACTACGGATATGAAATGCATATGTTGTGTGGCAGGAACAACGCTGCGTATGCGTTATATTAATAAAGAAGCCAGAGAGAGACAGAGGAAGAGAGAGAGAGAGAGTAAGCCAATTTGTACGGTGCGCTTCAATCAAATTGTCAAAATGAATGCTTGAAAATTTGATGAGTTTGTATCGCAACTGAGTGTGGAAATTTAAAAAGGGAACTCTTAAATCTGTGTCTCTATTTAGATCAGAAAAGAAGTCAAGGTGCCTGCTTTGAATAAACCAAAAGAGCAGATGTTACCAGCTACATGAATGTCAAAGCAAATCTGTTATTTTTATTTCTTTTTTTTTAAGAGGGAAGTTCTTATCAATTTCAAGACATAAAGCGCACAACTTGCTCATATTTTCCCAGCGTATTCATTTAGTTGTATCCAAGCAACTGCAACTGGTTAATTTTCTCTCAGAGCTTTTCTTTCACATTTCCTTAGCTGCACATGCCTTATACCTTTTCAGTCAAAGCATCAAGGGAACTTTGCCACATGTTGCCAGTTTGGAAGGCAAAGTCAAAGGCAAAGGCAATGCTGGGTACATTTCAAAGAGGCAAATCTCAGTCTAAAAAAGGGTTTTTATTTTCACGCCCCGTCCCCAGCAGGGTTGCCATGAGGAGACCCTCCTGGCAACTCCTACGTAAGTAAATAATTTGCTTAGCGTGTTAAACAATTTTTCTGCCTTGCACACTGAGTTTTTCATCTTCCATATGTATGTTGTTGTCTTTTTTTTTTTGCTGTCATTATTTAACAACAAATTAATGAGCATTTTTTTCGACATCAAACATCAAAGAATTTTGCAATACAAGCGCAGCAAATTAAGCTGGATTATGTTGGAGAGAGAGAGAGAGACTGAAACTACCAAGGCATGTCATAACGCATACACGAGTCCTACACAGGCACTTATGCAGGATAGCTAGGTAGGGCAGCAAGTAAGGTATTTTGACTTTGCCAAGTGCAATGTAACCGAAGGTTTAGTATGTTTAATTCCCTAATAATAAAAATATATACATTTTAGAAGTAGCTTTTTATACCATCGAAATAAAACCTTAGAGATTTAGATAAAATACGCTAAAAGGGCATCACAGATTCGGCTTCACCTGGTTTGGTTTTTGTTTGCCATCTTGTTGTTTGGTTTCATGTGGGAGGATGCTTCTCGCGGCAGAAGCCATTGCATATTATCCTCAATTAGCGCGCTTATTGTTTGCCTGCATGACTGAGAGCCACTTTTCAGCGCGTGTGTGTGTGTGTGTGTGTGTGGGGTCTATGTGTCCAATTATGTCGCTGTCTCTGTTGCCTTCCACACGCTCTGCCTGTCTCTCTCACTCTCTCTGTCTCTGCGCTTGCAATTGGCAGCCAGCTTAGGCTTAAGCACCTAAAGTTAGGAGCCTGCCACCAAATGCAAACTTTACATTTCGACTGTCAGCCAGAAACCATAAACCAAAGCCAGCTACCGCTTCCCACTCTATCTCTCTCTCTCTCTTCCCTACTCTGTCTCTCTCACTCCTCACTTCCCCTACTGTTGTTGTTTTTATTTGCTATGCATTTTGCCCGGAAATTGGAGATAATAAGCATATTGTTGTGCGAAAACAATGGCTATGCTAATGATGTGCACTTGTATGGGTTCAGCTGCTGCACACGTGTGTGTGGAGAGAGTATGAATGTATGTATGTTAATAACTGTGCACGTCGCACAGCAGCGCTTTAAGCCAAGCTATGGCAATATGTTGCTGCAAATATCGACATAGATTAGATGAAGTGGGAGATATATATCGAATAGAATGAAATAAGATTAAATAGAGACAATATTATATAAAGAGAGAGAAATATGAAGAAATATGTAGTCAAAGAGCCTGCCCTAATTGCTTAATTCCAGCCCAACTGTATTTATTTATTTAACTCTCAATTATCATATTTGGCAGTTGCTGAGCCCTCAGCTTATTTGCCAAGCTGGCAATGCAGACACTCCAACCCCAAAGGCAAAGGCAGCCAACCCAGCTTGCTACACACACACACACACACCCGTACACACACACATTTACACACAGGAATATGCCTCAACAGTTTTGGTAAGGAAAAAGCCCAACCAGTTGCATTGGCCGCAGTCGTAAAATCCGAAGAACGCCTCTTTTGGCTGCCTGCCAGGTCAGCAGCTTTTGGATTTGCTAGGCGTTGCCCAGAAACCAAGGGAGACAGTGGGAAGGGAGTGCGGGGGGAGGAGCCGCCCCGCAGCAACTGGCACTAAGCATGCGCCCCAATAAGTAGGCTATGAATTTTATTGCTCGACTCTGGCACCGAACGAACACGCAGAGCAAGGCTCGGCTTATGTTTTGCATTTAGCTTGAGCCTTTTTCGGCTAACTTAGGCAAACTGCATTACAAGTGGAGGGGGGAAGTTCCAAGTGGCAGCAAAACAATGCAAAACGTGCAGGAACTAATTGAATTAAAAGTAAATGCAACTTTTATCCTAAGCAATTACGGCCAAGTAGTAGTAGAACGAAGCCAGAACTGCAAGTAGAAGTAAGTAAGTGAGCTAGTGTAGGTATGTAGGGTGTGTGTGGGGGTAGGGTAGGGTAAGGGGAAACAAACATCAAGCCATAGAAATTCATTTTCATTTTCATTTCTATTTCATTACAATTTCATTTAAGTGAAGCTTAAAAGCGCACCAAATGGCTGCCAGCCGTGGCAATTATTTTTGTAGATTTTTGCCGGTATTCTTGTTGTTGTTGCTGCTGCTGCTGCTGCTGCTGCTCCGACAAACAATGGCAAGAATAAGCCAAAAGCACCTGTAAAACAATGACCAAGGCAAGAAAGCAGCCACGGCAAGAGCAACAGCAACTGAGCAAATAGAAACAAGGCGTGCCCCGAGATTGAAAAACAAGTTAATAGCAATGGCTCTTGGATACTCCCAGTTCCCTCTCCTGGCCATTCCTGGCCTGGGCTGGCAAACAAAGGGAATTTTCCAATTTTCACAAAATGTTTTTTTGCGTAAACAAAATCAAGGTGAAGGCAGGCAACCAGCCCAGTCAGCTTGCCGTGTGTAGAGCGCTTAAGTGAAGTAATTAATTTACTAAAACACACAGACATATGCGAGATGGTGGCATGTAGGGTGCTGGAAGTGGGTGTAGTCTTCGAAAGACACGTCCCTCAACTGGCTGGGCACATAAATAACCAGAAGCCAAAACGTGTGGCATATTCAATATTTTATTAATTCGCTTCCTGCTGCCGCGGCTTGTCTTGGCGCGTGCCAAATGGCATTCGCAGTCGCAGTCGCAGTCGCAGTCGAAGCCATTGCCAATTACCCAGTCCCACAGTGCATGCTAAAAGTAAACTGCTCAACCAACATTCAAGTCTCATGTGGCATTCACCTTTTTTAATTGTCCCAACGCCGCAGCCATCAATTTGTGTTCTACGCGACGACGACGACTTTGGGTAATAAAATTTCAATTGCTTTTTAATTTGCATAGACTTAAGTTTTGTTCAGGCTTACCTACAACAACAACAACAACAATAAGCGACCAGCTACGCTCGACTAATTACAAATTGTTAATGAATAGGCAGGCACCTGGCACTTACCTGTAATGAGAGCACGACGGCAACGCGAGTGGGCGAGAAAAGTGAATTAAACTTTCTGTGTTTTTGCATGAAATTCACATAAATTTAGGAAACAAAGTTTGATAATAATACGGTAAGAAAAGCTTGTAGTAAATGGCATTGTACAAGTGTCCAAAAGAGAGCAATTAAATGAGAGTAGATAAATCTATAAATTAGTTATGCTTTCTGCAGATTGAGAGTTGCATTTTATTTTATTCTAGCTAAATTATTTATATTTATTATTATTATTTTAACAATAATATTACATTACTAGAAGGTCTCATGTTCAGTCTTCAATAAAATATGCAATTAATATGGAATTAAATTTGCAATTATCTCAAAATAGTTTCCTCATCCTGCCTGCTTACTTAGCTTTACACTTGGCACAAAATTATATATTTATTATTATTGCTTGTCCACATCACTTGCAAGTACATTAAACTCATACTCAGATTGTGCAAATTATCAATAAATTACTTTGGCTTAGCTCATTGAGTTGGCAACTAATGTGCTAACTTAAAAAAAAAAGGAACGAAGTGAGCTAAACTTGTGCAAATTACACGCTGCAATGAGCAGAGCCAGACATACTCGCACACACACACACAGATGAGTGTGTGTGTGGAGTAGAGAGAAAATAAAAAGTTGCAGTTAATTTTGGGTTATGCAAGGCAGGCACTCATAAACCCAATCATATCACTCCCTGGCACCCACTGGCACCCACTGGCACTCCCAGGCTCGTCCAGGCGAGCTGTTTATCTTGTGCGTTGAATTTTTGGGCCACACAAATTGAAAATACGCAGCGATGCACGCGCCACATTACGTATACGCAATGTGAGATCGCCTGACCAGTGCAATAATCCATAATAACAATGGCGGCGCCCACACAGAGTGTCTCTGTATGTGTGTGTGTCCTGCTGTTGAAAAACAATAAGCAGCATTGATTGCAGTACTCCCTTCTCCTCCCGATTTTCTCCAACTGTTTCGCTTGGATTTTTAATGCCAGGCACGCGCAAGTGCACTTGACTTTTGTTTCATAGAGCTGCGATCAATTATTCACAGCTAATTAATTAAGTGAAGCCTGTGCAGATATCGACACACTATATATATATATAGTGTACGCCTTAATTCACTTATTTGTGCTGCATTTTTCCAACTCGTACTCGAACTCGACACGACTCGAAACGGCTAAACCGCTTAGCAAAACTATTTGCGGCAATTATTTTCGCATTAAGACTAAACCGCATATACATGCTCATGCCTGCACAGACATGCACAAACTATGCATGCAATCTGCAAGTTTATGTACTGAAAGATCAAGAGGCATTTCAGGAAATTTACAAATTATTGCCTGAAAAATATTTCAACATTCTCGAGTTCTCGAGTCCAACAACTCAGCCAGACACAAGTGGCAAATATGAAAGATGGCTGAAAAGGGGTAGATGGGAGAGGGGGTGGTGGTGGGAGGGGGGGGGCAGATTACTATGGGAAGCAAATAGCGTTTCATAGCATGTTAATATGTTGAAAATGATTCAACTTTTTGTTAAAAATAATATGCAAAATGAGTTGGCAAAATAGTTAAGCAGCTTTCCGCATGGCTGCTCTGTGGCTAAATCAAGTGTGCATGTGTGTGTGTGTGTGAGTGTGTATATATATGTGTGTGTGAGCATGCATATGTGGTTGCCTAGGATTTAGTTTTGTGAGCAGGGATCAAGTGCTATGCAGATATGTGTAGCTAATGTAAATGTTCCTCAGTAATAATAAAACTTGCAGAATGCATGAATTGTTTGCGTTACACTGCAAAAAATAAGTTTTAGATTTAAAAAAAATGTATAAATTCTTGTTGGTATTTAAAAAATAATTTAATTATTTATGCAATTCAATTTTCTTTGCTCTTAATATTTCTCTCTTTATTAATGTATAAATTACTGTTAGTATTTTATAAATAATTTAATTATTTTAATGTTTATGATGCAATTTAATTTTCTTTGCTAATATTTCTCTCTTTATTCTCTCTCTCTCTCTCTTTTGCCTCACATTCCCAATGTGCGCTCACCTGCTACAGGTTTGATCATCACTCATGCCCGTCTTCAGAAGGTTTTCCCACTGAAATCCCACTTCAATTGCACTTGCATTGCCCCTGCAAGCCGCAGCATTTCAATTGTTAAACCGCAGAAAAGTAAGTTTGCCAGTCAGTGGAAAACTTTGCCCAATGCCCAGCTGCACTAGGCAAATATTTGGCCTTCGAGTAGCAGCAGCAGCAGCAGCAGTGGAGCAGGAGCAGCAACAGGAGCAGCTGCTTAGCCTGGCCAGCGGCAGTGGCAGAGGCAAAGTGCTGGCCAAGTTCTTTGGAGCAGGAGGAGGCAGCAGGCAGCAGGCACAATTGCTCACCCAACACCGCAGGCGCATATTTATAGCAAGGTAGAGTGGGAGGAAGAAGTGGAGCAGGCGTAGTGGGCGTGGCTTGCCAAGTTAATGCTGTGGCAAGTGCACCGCAAAACATTTCGCTTTTCTGTTGTTATTAAAAAATACCTAAAATTACCAAAGATAAATATTAATAACAAGCCGCAGCCGCAGTGATTGTTATTGCTGCTGCTGCTACTCCTGCTCATGTTGCTGTTGTTGCTGTTGCTGTTGTTGCTGTTGCTGTTGTTGCTGTTGCTGGTGTTGTTACCTGAGCTATGGTATTTTTTAATTTGCCTGCCATGGCTCACGGAAGCAGCAACTCAAACAATTTGCGGTTTTCATTAAGTCAACTTCTGCTTCTCCCAGTCATCCTTTTTTTTTCTCTCTTTTAGACGCCGTTTGTAACACGCGCTCGGTGAGTTTATTATATGAAATAACTTGCCAGGCGGCATGCCAGGACAGCTGTCATTAAATGCAGCCGGAGAAGCAGCAGCAGCTGAATCCCAGCAGCTGAATCCCAGCAGCTGCAGCTGTGCCTGTCTTTGGTTTACATTTGAATAAACCTGCGTCTTTTTTGATGCATCTTGTCAAAAATTATAAGAAGAAAGCAGCGCACTGCAGCGAGCATAAAAGCAGCCAAAAATGGGCAAAGATGGAGGCAGGTCGAGCTGCTTGCTGGCAGTGCGTTTAATAGCTGCCATTTTGTTGAATTTCAGCGCGCTGTGCGGCTTTGACGTTGGCACTTCCGTTTCCGCTTGAATTATCGCGCAGCAGGCGGTGGCGAGGGTGGTGGCCTCGGGAAATTGCATTAACTGTGCAAAAGTCGCCCCCACCCACCAACCGACACTGTTGCTGGCGTTGCCACTGTCTGCGTTTAATATGCAACTTTTCACACACACACACACTTAGACATAGCCCACAACACACAGGCAAGTCGAGGCGCTGCGCCTTCGTGTCTTGCGTCATTTTGAAATATTTGTGGCATCAAATGCAGTCGTCAACTTGATTACATGTCATGCATAAAGCAACAGAACCAGCAGCAACAGCAGCAGCAGCAGCAGCAGATGCAAATGCAGCAGGGGTACAGTGCGGTGAAGGGGGGACAGGCCAAGGGTGGGCAAGGGCGAGCTAGAAATTGCAGGGAATGAAAAGGCTTAGAGCGCGACAAGAGCAACTGCAAAAGGAACTTCGAAACGCATTCTCGACCTACCAGAGAAGCAGAAAAGATGAAGAAAAGATGAGAAAACTCTACAGAAAAAGATTTGTAACAGTAGAAAAAAAATACACTTTATTACAGGTAATTCCCCAGAGCAGCTTGGCAAGGCAAATCAATTTTGAAATTAAGATGAAATGTAGAAAGAATACTTCCACCTCAGAGAGAGAGATCATTTACCTTGCTGCTTTAACTCGCTAAATTTAGAAATGTTTTACCCAACATATTCACCAAAAAACCTTAAGAGATTTCCAGTATTTGTGAGCATTAGCTGTCTGAGCCGAGATATGTGTTGCCTTTTTGGAGGCAAACATTTGCATAAGAAATGCAAATTTGCATAGTTTATGCCGCATGAGAAAAGGAAACTCGATTCTCAGTCTCAGTCGAAAAATTATTTAAATAAATTTGCAGCTGCTTTTGTGGTATGTAAAGTGGGAAAAGGAAAAGCAGGAAGCTCCAGCAATGGCTGCAAATTAATTAAATTTATTTAGACTCGGCAGAAACATAGCAAATTACATATCAATATATATATCAATATATAATTTATACCAGTACGTGCCTCGACAGACAAAGTCATCAAGTGTTTTCTTCCAGGCAATCATTACTTTAATTTCTTTTGACACACCCACACACATATACACACAGGCTAGTCAAACAATTCTCGAATATACTTGTAAATTAAATCAATTTATTTGCAATTCCTTGGCCAGGACTCTTTCACTCATTTGTCCCTTCTCCCCGCGCCATCCTGCTCGCTCACACACAGCGCACAAAAATATGCAGCAATTTATTTTCAAAAACCCAAGTGACGACTTCGAGTCGAGTCTCTGCCTCAACCCAACCCTCCCCATTCCCTTCCTGCGCATTTGATTGAAAATGCGTATTACTTATGTATATACCAAGTATTTGTACGCTCAGTAGTATAGTATATAGGGCGAGTGGCAAATCTAAAATCAAATCAAATCAATTTTCTCAAATGTTACTTGGCAGTCACTGCCAGCCTGCCCCGCTACTCTCCGTTCCCCCCTGCCCGGTTGCCTTTCCAGGCCAAAGCCACAGCCGCAGCCTCAGCCTCAGCGACAGCGCATCCTCTGACTTTGACGTCGTCTTTCCCACTGCTTCAATCGCCATCTCTGTCTCTACTGCTCTGTGGCCTCAGCCCCTTTAGCTGCCAACTCTGATTGATCGAATTTAAATTTTTGTGGCACATTTCAGCCGTGCTACTCAATAAATGTATAACGCTGACGGTCTGCCTTTAATTATGCCAACCCACTGACAAACTGGCAAGAGAAGAACTATGTATATAGTAACAGCAGAAGATATAGAATCCTGCTAATTTCAGCATGAAAGCGCTCACAAAGAGAAGACTTCAGTTGGATTAAGTATAGAATTTTTTTATAGCATACTTATGTGGGCTGACAATATAATTATTTAATTAAATATCATATCTCATTGTAGCCTTTAAATGAGTCTTCAATTACAATTATTATATTTAATATTATATCATTACTTTCTTTACTGGGGTAATGGAACTACTATTTAATTCATTTTATTTTTCAGAGCATAGATGGACTTAGAACTTAAAAGAAATACTGTGTTTTGAGTTAGTTGTATAGGGCGTGAAATATATATAAAGTCATGTTCTTAAATCAGATATTATACATCAAACTGGCAACCCTTTTGCCAACAAACTAAATACGTAGCATCTAAACGGCAATTCAGACATGCTTCACAGTAACTTGTTGTGCAAGAATCTCCTTAGTTCAACTACTACAGCACTTGTCGATTGAGGATGGCAACTTAAAAAGTTTTTAGAGGCAGTCAGTCGTCAGTCAGTCTACTCGAGACCACATACACGCACACATACACTAGCAAACACACACACACACACATGGACACAAAGGGCAACAAGCCGCAAAAATGTTTGAAATTTTACAAATTGCAATTTCATTGAGAGGCAGAGCGGCGAAATATGAAGCAAAACTTGTGACTCTATTTAAATCTTGCTCTCTCTCTCTCTCTCTGCCAGGACAGCTGAGGGCTGCTGGGGGGGTGTGGTCGGTTGTGTGTGGGTGTGTGTGTGCCAGTGTGTGCACAACCAACCAGACATAATTAGCCAAAGAATTTTCTCATCAAATGTTCAAAATGGTTGAACAACGAGCGTAGAGCGTTGGTTACACGGAATGGGAAAGGGCAGAGGCACTGCGAGAGAAAGGGAAATGCAGATAGAGGGATAGGGAGGATGGGAAGGGAGAATGAGAGAAAAGAGAAGAAAGTGATAGAGAGAGAGGGAGAGGCAATAAAAATTTAAGCCAAGAAGCTCGCAAACGAAAACGAAAAGTTGCCAGCAACCAATGCAAAAAGAAAGAAGAAAAAAAGCAAATAGTAGAAAAGCCCCCCTTCCAAACGAGAAACGGGGGTTGGGGAAACTTTTTTTATGATTTCAATAAAGTTGTTAACTTTATTAAAATTTTGCGCTCAGCTGAAAAGTTGGCAAGAGGCAGTCGAGCATAGAATTACTATGAAATACTTTTGCCAAAGCAACCGACGATGCCCATAAATTGACAATTTAAGTTCGCTGAGTGAGTCAAGTAACTAAAAAATGCAAAGAATCTCCCGAATGCAGAATGCAAAATGCAAAAGAGAAATATGCAGAGAGAGAGAGGGAGAAACTGCGAGAGCGAGAGAGAAATACGTTGAAAACATCATTCAAGGAGAACGCGCATCAATGAAGCATGAATGCATTATGCCAAAGGCAAGTCTAACTAATAAATGTTGAGCCGTTGCATAGTCGGACAGCTGCTGGCACGTACCCAGTACCTACCTATGCAGTCTGGGGGCCCTGAGTCTTTCGACTTCCGTCCGGCTCGGAGAGCACTTCAACTCGCTCTGAACCATCATCATCGTTACACGCTAAATTACACGCCAAATTGCGCACGGTTTGCCTTATTGATTTGAAAAATCAAAAAATCGAAATCGAATGGGATAGAAAACCCACCTGGCATCAGCCAGTAATTCCTGCACGTAACCCCCTTCTATAGTTGTTGTTGTTCCTCTAGATGTTGCTGCCACTTGTGCCATAAACAAATCAAATATTTCTTTCATATTTTACGCACAACTGCATCAGCAGGCAAAGCAGCATGAACAAATTGGTTCAGTGTTGCATGCAACAAGAAGAGAAGGAGTGGGAGTGGGAGTAGGAGTGGCAGTGGGGTACCCTATCAGTATCCGTATCCATATCCGTGTACAGTCGCCAATCATTCATGTATTTAGCAAACTGCATAGTTAAAGTCCAATGCGCCTGCCAATTTCAATTGGCATCTTTCATCTTTTCCATTTTCCAGAGTGTGTGTGTGTGTGTGTGAGGCAGTAAAAAAACTCATAAATTCATCAGCAAATCGGAATAAGCAGAGAAGGCAAACGAGAAAGGGCAGAAAGAAAAGATGCCGAGAAGGGAAGAGGCAGGGACTATAGATCGCAGTTTTACGGCTCAGTGCGCAACAGATTTATAGAGCGCGCTTGTTTGGATTGCCCACTCCACATTCCTATACGGAATATGGCAAAGGAAAGATGATACAGTCTTTAGGACAGCCCCGGGATAATCAAGAGACAAGCTTGTAACGAGGGCAATTCACTTTGTTAAGTATTTTTACTTATGAGGGCTGCCACTGCAATTATTTAATAAAATCATTTCTATCATATTGTAGCTTTGAAATTTGTCTTAAATTTCGATTATTAATATTTATTTATTATTTCAGTACTTTCTTTCCCCGTCTAATTGAGCTACTGCTGGTCTGCGAAACTATTTAATTGCTTTTGTTTTGCCAAAGCCACATAAGGAGTTAGAACTTTTACTGGATTTACCTGCATATTTTGCATATTTCTGCAACTAATTTAAATGGGAAATTCATATGGTTTCAACTCAGAGAGAGAGAGAGATTCCATCTATGCCGCCACATAATTAAAAACTCAACTTTATCGGCAGATAAACAACAAAAATCGCATAAAAAGTGAATTGGCTGCGCAAAACATGGCTAACACCGTGCCAAACAACAGCAACAACAACGGCGACGAGAGAAAAAAACATGGCAAAAACAACAAGGTAAATAAAGGTAAAAATTATGAAGCACTTCATATTGCCGTTTGCCAGAACAAGAGAACAAACTCAAACCAAAGTCTGGGGCGATGGTGTGGAGAGAGAGAGAGAGAGAGAGAGCTGTCGGGGAGGTGCGGGCAATCAACACAAAACGACCTCGTCAACAACTCAGCTCAAGAGCAAAAATATCAAAAGTAGAAGAGAGAAAGGGAGACAGAGAGAAGCAGTGGGAGAGACTGGGAGAGAGAGAGAGAGAGCAGCATCATCACCCATGGCAACTTTGTTGCTGGCAGCATAGTTTGGAAAAAGTTGACATGGCAAGGGGAGGCAGGGGGACTGATGCTGGGGTTGTGTGGGCGGATTGGTAAATTTGTCAGGGGGAGGGTTGGGCTGGCGCTTGAGTTCGCTGCGATTGCTTAGCAACGCAACAGTTTGCCATGGCTATAATACGTTATAATTTGTTATTGAGTTTTGCACAGAGCAGCTGCAAAAATGCAGGAGAACGTTGGAGGAAGACCGAGAAAAAAACATGGAAAAAAGTAAACAGAAATTTACAAAGAAAGAAAAAAAAAACGAAGAGGGAAGAGTGTAGACTGAGACTTCTCTGCAAAACCGAAGAGCAAATACTCTAGAAAAATACTATAAGCTATTCTCAAAATCCAAAGTACACATATCATTTATATCTTTAATATATTTGCATATTCATATTTTTGTAAAACATTTGCAACAAATCTCACACCTAATTTAAAATACCCTGCATGTTGTAGATCAAATGGCAACAACAATAACAGCAGCACGACAAGGACATAGCTAAGGGTCCAAAGAATTGAGGGTCGCCAGGTCTGGGGGCTGTCATAAGTGCGTTTGTTGTAGTGCCATTATCCTTGTTGGGGCCTGAAAAAAAAAACAGGCAAAAAAAAGATGTCTATATGATTGGCAACAGCAGCTTTTTAGTGTGCCGCGCGCCCCTTTTTTTTGCTTGTTTGCTTGTTGGGCCCCCCATCAACTTTTCGTCGATTCCTTTTTAGGCCATGGATTTTAAAAAAATACATGGTCTATTAGGTTTGTCGGAATGTGCGTAACAGGTAGAAGAAGACATTTGCGACCCCATAAAGTATATATATTCTTGCTCAGGATCACTAGCCGAGTCGATCTAGCCATGTCTGTCTGTCCGTCTGTCCGTCTGTCTGTCTGTCCGTCTGTCCGTCTGTCCGTCTGTATGAGCGTCTGATTCTCAGCTATTAAGAAAGCTAGAGACTCCGAATTCGGTATACAGATTCCTGTATACCCTAGGCAGTAAACGTCGTTTTCAAATTTCGGGTACCACGCCCACCGCCCCGTAAATCAGTAATTTGTGATTATTAAGCAAAGTATTGAAGTCTTAACTTTCTGCTTTTGCATACATCTAGATAAATACGTTGTGAACCTATTCTATAAATTGCAACCCGATCGGATAATAAACATAGAAGTTACGCGAGTTAACATTTTCTATTGATTTGTGATGCCTTGCCTGCAAGCTGCTGCCAGCCACGTGCGTTTTCGATCTTTTTAATGCGAAAATGGTTATGTATGTGTAAGAGATAGAAATAGTAACTTAGCTGCTCAGCAATCAGTCGCAGCGATAGTCAAATATGTAGAGCAGCCGGCAATCGAACGAAGGGAAAGGGATGGAGGTTCGACCCCACGGGAAGGCGGTTTGATTTTGTTTTTACTTTTTCACTATTTTTTGGGAAGTTATTATTTTATTTTTTTTTCATCATTATAAAATTTGATTTCATTTATCAAATTTCAACAAACAATCTTATTAAATATAGATAAATAAAACTCGTCTTTCTTGTGCTCATTCAATTCAGTATTTGTGTTATTGTTGTAGAAGACAAATATGACATTTTTGAGCAAATTGTCTGAAAATGCAATTTTAACGGGCGCGCGGAGCGCGGCGACGGTGGTCTAGTTGTTAGGATGGCGGACTCTTATGCAAACGGCCAGGGTTCGAATTCGAGCGGCGACTATTTAATAAAATGTATTTATACAAAAATTTCATGTTTTTGCGATACTTTTTTTAAGGTTTACTTTAAATATATAAACTCAAAATCCATGGCCTCTTACAGTCACCGCGTGACTGTAGCCTTTCCGACTTGTTTATTTTTAATATTTATTTCATGTTTTTCAACTGCCTTTTTGCCCATGTACAACAACAGCAGGAGGGCAGGAGGCGCAGCAGAAAAGCTAAAGAAGGGAAAAAAGTAAACTTCATCATATTCTATTTTGCTGTTGATTCTCTCTCTCTCTCTCTTTCTCACTCTCTCGCACTCTTCTCCTGCCAGCATGCGCTGCTTTCTCTCTCTTTCTCTTCCCTATTTTTTCGTATTTTGTATGCTTTATGAAATTGATGCTCGAAAATCGCACTCAATTAGTAGGGATTTTATATTTATTTATTTATTGTTGTTGCTGTTGTTGGGGCAGCAGAAAAACGGGTGAGGCGGACGTGGGTCCCCAATATACGTATGTTTATGTGTGTGTGTGTGTGTGTGTGCGTGTGTGCGCTGGCACGTGTGTCAAGAGCCATGGCTCATGAATGTCGGCTATATGTACGATATGTAAGTTTGTAGCATGAATGAGTGTGTGCATGGGGTGTGCATTGGGGTCCCAAACTAAGCTCGGCAGCAAAGCATTCCGGCTCAAAGGGTGTCAACTTGTATACGCTTGATTTAATTTATTGCTTATTTGATTTGTAAGCAGAGTATTTTATGAAATTCAGTTCTCATTCGATGGGACAGGAAAAAGAAAAAAAAAACTACCTACAAGTTGCGCAGTAATTGTTGCCATTGTTTGGCATTTTGACAAGTGCATTTTCAAGAAAATTAATGGTAAATTGAGACATTCAATGGGTGAGTTGAAGATATATATATTACAGAAGAACTTAAACTATGTTTGAATAAGAAAAAGACTTCAAAAATGTCTGGAAATTTATTTATTTATCATAAGTCTAAAAAATTTATTTATAAATGATTCTTGTTTCTCTACTTTCTAAATAAACTCAAACACATGTCATAAGGTTGCTTTTCTAAAGAGGTTTCGTCATATAATAAAAAGCGACACCTATTGAAAAGAAAAGAAACTCAAGCAGAGTTCTGAAGTACAAAGCAAGCTTTAGTTATCAACCTACCTAGTATTCATTCCAGTCTTTCACATCATACGAACTTTACAAAATCCCAAAGCTTTACTCCGAAAATGCAGAATGTTAAAATAACATGGAATATGGCGCACAAGCTTCTTGAAGTTGCAAAATGGCGGCTTGGCAAAAGCTTTAAAGCTGTATCTGTGCTTTTATGTTAACTGCAAGCTTGAGTCTTTGTTGTCCTACAACTGTTATACAGCACAAGCTTTTATGTGTTAAGTAAGTTGGACTTTCGTATAACAGTTAGAAAGCTTGCCCCAGCTCTGTTAACTAACAGCAGCAGCAGTCTCTGTAGTCTGTAGTCTGTTACTTAACAGCGATTAACACACATTACAAGCTGTGCCTGTCTTCTCTCCTGTCTGACTGTCAGTTTGTGCGTGAGTCGCGAGACTGTCCCCCCCCCCTCAAGAGTCGTTAGTGTGTCTGGGTGTGAGCTTAAACACAGGACATTTACTTTATGTATTCTTAAATGACAGCAAAGCTCCTGCTACCAGCAGGACCAGCAACAGCAGAGGCAGAGGCAGAGGCAGCATCAGCCCGCAGCAAGCAGCCAAAATGCTTCGCATAACGATTACATTAGAAGCGAGTAAAATTTCATAAAAATGCGCTACGTGCGCTGCCTTTTTGAATATGTAATGATGCCATGAAACGAGTGCAATTTGGACACGCACACACAGGCACACACACTAACACTCACACACGGTACTCACTAGAATTCTCACACAAATCGACCACAAGCGCTAAAATTCCATTTGTGGTTCGAGCGGCAACTTTATTACCGCCTAAAAGTAGGCAAGCCACAAACACGAATGCAAAAAAAAAAAAAAAAAAAAATAGAAAACGAGAGATGATGAAACATTTTACTATCAATTTTCTGGCCGGCATTAATTTGCGCAAATTTTTGGCACTACTGCCGAACCAATTGTGGCCGGCCAAAACTCACGCGCGCCAACGGTTTTAGCCAGGCTCGCCAACCTGTCAAAACTCTGACCGGCTTTTTCTACGTTTCTGCAAATCAGCGAGCTGGGCAAATGAACAGTGGGCAAAATAAGGAAAGGTAGTGGGTAAAAAATAAAATTACATTAAGATTAAAAATATTTTATAAAACCTTTTTAAATTATTTATTTATTATTATTATTATTATTATTTATGATGGTACTTGTATATGCTAGATAACTAAAGCAGTACGAAAAGTAATTTCTCTAGATGAAACCATGAAAATAGAAATGTATATTAACATAATGTAAAACAGCTTTTAAATTATACTAAATTATTATTGCTATATTATATACTTAATTTGCTAATAGTCAATTTGTGAATTATTTAGTCATTTTTGCCCACTGTGCAGCGTCTGTTTTTCAATTCAAACTACTACATAGATTTGACCAGTACTGGCGGTTGTAGGCGACTGCGGTTTTCATTACATTTTCGATTTTGTACATTTTGCAGTGCTCCCCCCTTCCCGTCTCTCCTCTCTCCTCCATGCTCTCTATGCATCACAGAGCTACAGCCGCTCTACCATCTGGGTGCGACTTAAGCGGCTTTGCTGCTGCTGCTGCTGCTGCTTTTTGTGCCCCGGACAGCGGCAATTTAGCTAAAACGGTGCACGCCTACCTGGGCCCACAAAACGCACTAGGCAAATTACTATTTATGTGAGTGCCAGACTGCCCATAGAGCCCCCTACCCGAAAGAGAACCCTTTGTGTGTGTGTTGGTGCGGTTGAAATGAGCAAATTGTATGCGATTGTGGCAGGCGGGGAAAAAGAAGAGAAAAGAAACATCAAGGAGAGAGGGAACTGCCGTCTGTGAATGCAGAAATTTGGGTCACATGGTCGAATATTTTTGGACGTTTTTTAGTTTCGGTTTCGGTTTCGTTTTGGTTTTGATTTACGTTTTTTTTCCTACTCAAACTTACTTAAAATAAATTAGTTTTACTAAACCACAAAAGGGCAGGATAAAAAAGAAATAAAATACACACAGACACACATACAGAAAAAAGAGAAAAGGAATACAAGTAAAGCAATGTACAAAATAAATGCGAAGAAATCAGTGCCAATGCCCAAAGGATGCCCACAAAACAAGCAAAGCGAGAAGCGTTCAGACTGGACCGTACCAGGCCAGAGTCAGTAGAACCTTAAATGGACATGGGGGTGGTGGCCTTGGGCCCAAACGTTGCCAATTTTATGGCCAGACACGCAATTTTCACCCTAGCAAACGGTGTGGGCGCCATTTTGTGTGTGTGTGTGTGTGTGTGTAAATGAGGCAAAAGACAAAAGAGAGCAGAGAAAAATGGCCAACTATTTGGCATTGAGTCACAAGGGGGAATGGGCCAAATACCCAACCCCAGGCTAAGCTGGTCAATTCGATTAGAGCCGCAAGCGTTAAGCAGTTAAAGCTGCCGCCGCCGTCGTCGTCGTTTGAGCCATGACGTCACTCAATGAATCGCCCCGACGAGGACACACTGTGCGAAGCGGCAAATGAAGTGCAAAAATGACTGGCAAAAATGCGAAGTGAGACGCAGCGGCAGACAAATTGCAGGCAGGCGGGTACCGAGGCGGGTACCGAGTTTGAGATATTTATAACCAGGCCAGGCCAGGCCAGAGAGAGAGGCCGCCAGAGTTGCCAGGGCGCCCCAGAGTTGCCAGAGTGCGACTTGACAGGCAATTTGGCAAGCAGAGCTCGCAAAGCGTAACTAACATTTATATTTGTCGCCAGGAGTGCCGTCTAAACAAACAAATGTCACACATAACACGACCACGACGACCAGGACCGGCTGCCAGACGACTTTGAGGTCGTCCCGGGTGTGGGGAAGCCACTGCTGCTCCTTTGGCTCGCATGCAAATCAGCGAGGCGACGCCATGTTTAGGCCTGCCCAGAGCTGCCGTGTCAGCGGCGTCGCCAGCAAAATGCTCAATTTGATGGCTGAAGCATACCCCCTTTTCAAATGGGCTGCCCCTCGGCCTGAATAATTGAATTATCCATAAATATCTAAGGGGTAAGTTGCGAATAGTACAAGAATTTTACTTAAATTAAGTGCGCTTTAAGGCACATTTTAATTTGCGTTTTTGCGATTTGATTTATGACCCACACTTTGTCTACATTTATCTATTTTATTGCCCATTGCTGTAGCTAATACGCTGTCATGTATCTCTCTTCAAATTCCACATACAATAGCACCCCAAAGAATAGAACTCAAACCACTCTCACAGACTCTCTCAATTCATTTGCAGTGTGAGCAGCATTTGTTTTGCCAGTTTTTTCTGCCTTCCTCTTTTCCCCCTCCCTCCCTTACTTACTATCCCTATCCCTCTCTGGACAACAACAAACCTTAACCAGCTCATCGCTCAGAGTGCTACCCGGTACCGGCAGAATGGCCAGGGAATTCCCAGACGCATTTAGTTGTGCGCCGGTTATTGGATTTTTCTGGCTAACGCCGCATAACTAAATAAAAGGCGTTCACTTAAAAACACACACACACACACAAACACACACACACTAGTAGCAACAACTAGTGCAACTAACCGCTGCACAACAACAACAATATAAACAATTGAATTTGATATACGAGCGTGCCGCACGCCCGATATGCTCGGCAAAACAAAACGGGGGGCAAGCTTGTTTTGGGGTTTTGTTTTTGCGGCAGCAGAATCTACGATTGTATTGCCAAAGCAAAATTAAAATTCCAATAGTTTTTTGCCAAAAAAAAAAAAAAATACAAAAATACATATGAAATGCAAACAAAATGAAATGAAATAAATTTTCGGGTAGCGATTTTTAATCAAAGAAAACAAAAGAGCAATACGTAAAGCAAAAGATTACTCATACGCACTGTGTGCACTGCCATACCTCACAGTCGTACAGCAGAGGCAGAGGTAGGGGCAGAGGCTGCGGCAGCAGAGGGACAGCAGAGGCACAGCAGAGTCAGCAGGGGCAGCAGCTTTGCAGCAATGCAAAACTGTCCGGCATGTTTGATGTAGAAATCCCTCAACTGAAATAGATTTACGTCACTCGCAGCCGGGCAGCAGTAACGTTTGTTAGCCATTTTTGGGAGGGCTCTGACTGGCTGCAGCCGCTGTCTCTCTATTCCCTGCACTCCTCCTCTCTCTCTCTTTCTCCTGTCTCTCCTCTCTCTCCCTGTCGGCTGTGGCAATTTATTTGCAAATATTTTTCAGCATCAAAAATATGTATGCTCCTCTGCCCTCGCCTGCCGCTGCAATTGTGCAGCAGTTGTTAGTTTTTATTCCTCTTGCAGTTTGTTTTTCCCTTTCCCCCACTCTCTACCCCCCCATCCCAATTCATTTTTTGACTATTTCCATTTTTGGCCTGAGCTTAAATTCGGATTTTCGCCGTCTGCCAAATTATATTACGCATACGCCACGTTGCCGGAATTTTCATAAAATTTAAAATCAAACTGAAAACAACAACAAGTGCAATGTGGGAACAATGCACAAACAATTGCTTCTCAGTCTGCTCTCAGGATCTATGTGGGGTCTCTGTCTGTTGTCCGGTCTCTCACACTAACCCGACCTCCCTCCCCATCCAGACTTGGCTTCGCTTTGGTTCTTGCCTGTCCTGTCCTGCCACTCAATTGCGGCACCATTGACTAATCTCGCTTTTGATTTTCCAAAGCCATTAGCACACACACACACACACACTCAGGCACACATACACACACAGGTACACACAGAGAGAGACACACACACATGAGTCGTTCCTTTTGCACAGTGGAAAATATGACAATAGCGTCGACACCTGCACGATGAAGCACTGCAGACACTCGTCCAGCTGGACATTAATTCGCAGCACACAGAGAGGCAGGGGGAAGGCAGCAGACAGGGGCAGTCAGAGGCAAATCCAGCTGCAGATCTAGTTCCAGTTCCAGTTCCCTTTGGTGCGTTCCCTCTGTGTATGCCTGATGAGTTGTCACACGTCGTCACAATTCGTTGCAGCAGCTTCAGCTGCCGCTGTGCCTAAGTGCCCAGGCTACTAAGCTCTGCCTCTGCCTCTTCCTCCTCCCCTTTCCCTGTACTACTCTTCAGCCTGTCTATTTGTCTGCCAAAAACAGTTGCCTGCCTAAAAACTATTGAGTCGAAATTATGCAAAGTTTGGCTGCAAATATTTTTTAATTAAAAGCATTTGCACAGGCCTCGCTCGAGCCAACTGGCCAACATGGCTTGTTAAATGTCAAAAACACGCCTCACTGATTCGACAAAAGCGTAGAGGATGCAGGGGAAGAGTGACAAGCTGACAGGGAGGGGGTGTGCAAGGAGTAGGCAAAAAGAGTTGGCATCTGCAAAAATTCATCTGGCAAAAATTCGATTGTTTTTTTCATTTTTTTTTCTCATATTTTTTGTGCTATTTTCTCTAGGTTCCTGAGCATAGTTACGAAGCGAGTCGAACTTGGTACGATGTAGTAGTAAAAACATGCCGCATTCACATTCCCATTCACATTCATTCATTTTCATTTACTGTATGCCCATGACAAGGCTCTGTGAATGCTGTCAAGGCTGGGAACGAGATTTTCCTAGAACGGACATTGGGCATATTTAATTTAGTTTGATGTCATGAAATATGCCAAACGCCAATGAAATCTCTAATGCGTGAACAATGGGATTGGCTCGAAAAGAAGTGGCTAAGAAATGAACGAACAAGCCGGTGAAAATCGTATATATGCCAGAAATAAATGAAGACTAATACAATGGTTAAAATAATAAAATAAATACTTTGAATAAAAGTACAGAAATCAATAAGTTAGCTTTAAATAAATTAGAGATAATAAATATATATTCTTTAAAAGATTTCTTAATTCTTAAAGTATGTTCTTATCTTCTAAATTTAAAAAACTCCTTTAATATCCGATTGTAACGTTTTTTTCTATTGAATCGCTTCGAATAATACCCTTTCTTAGCTTTGGTTTCTTTATTTATCCCTTTGCTAATCCTCTTGAATGTCTTTGACCATTTATATTAGCCCCAAACAGCTTTATTTCACGTCACTGAGGCCTTCATCAACATCAACATCATCACCATTCGCCGCCATACCCTTTTAATAAATTCTCTTAATTGTCAGCTCTTTATAATATTTCTTCCCATTGTGCAACTCAACAGCTCTGTGAATGATAAATTATGCACTCTCCACAGGATGGGGCGCAAAAAAAAAAAAGGATGCCCATAGGCGTGGCCAAGCAAACAAAACACATAGAGAAAACAAAAGCCAAAATATTGCCCGGCTAAGCGATGCTTTATGCTGAATGTCCGAGAGTAGCGAGAGGAACACGAACACATAAAAACCCAACAGAAGTCTGGCCTAGAGCGACAAGACACAACACGACACGAGAGAAGAGAAGAGGACAGACAAGAATGGACAGACAGAATGTTGACTGGGCCATGTGCTGCCTCAAGGCTAGCGGCGACCGATGAAGAGACTCTACAGCAACAGCAACAGCAACAACAGCAACAGCAACTTGTCCATTTATAGCGCTTCATTTTGAACAACAAGAGCAACAAGAAAAACAAGATGGAGGCGAGGGAGAACAACAAACACTCGGCAAACACTTGCCACGGCAGTGGCACGCATCACTTGGCTTGATTTTTAATTGTGCTGCTGTGCATTTCAATTGAAATATGGAAAAAGGCAAACAGAGAGAGACCCAGTGGGAGCCAGAGGCAGCTCTACTCTCTGCCTGATCTCAGTTCATCCTTGGCTGGGGCGTTGTTCAACAGCTTGTCTGACTGTCTGCCAGACAGTCGTCCTCGTCGTCGTCGTCGTCGTCAGCCAGGCCCCACTCAGTGTAGGCCTTTTGAAGCATAAAGATAACTTAAGTTGTCCCCACTGGAACTGAGAGCTGGGAGAGACCCGGAGCTGCAACTCGGGGTCTGTGGCAAAGTTCAGTTGCGAAAACCGACAGCGGCGGCTGCAAACAAATGACACTGAAGTTCACCTTTTTATGCCAAGAGGCTGGCTCTGGAGAGGCTGAGGCTGAGGCTGAGTTTGGGAAGGGGAGTGGCAGTGGCAGTTCCCTGTCCGGGGATTTCCGACGCTTACATAATAAAGTAACTCAAGTGCGCTAAGCAGTGAAAGCTTTTGTAACGGGTTGTCACACTGTTGTCCGGGAACGGGTTCTAACTGCGGCTGTGTGAGCTGAGCAAAACATTAAAGAAATTATAAATATGTCGACGAGGCTGGTCACGTATATAAGGCGGAGGGACTGCGTGCCTGTCTCTCTCTGTGTGTGTGCTTGCCAGACAATTAAAAATTCCATTTGTGGTGTTTAAAGCATTTCACATGAGCAAATTACACGTAGACCTTGGGCTGAGTGTTCTGTCCCTGTATGTATGTGTGTGTGTGTGTGTGTTGAGTCTTTGTGTGGTTAATGAAATGGCCAGCAGTGTGCTGGGAGTGGGAGTGGGGTGCCTGCTTTTGTTCTGCCAGAGGCTACGGCAAATTAAATCATAGAAAATGGGTATGGTAATGAGATAGCATGGCAGAGCTAATCATCAGACAAATTGAGGTGAGTTCAACTCAAGAATTTAATGGGAAAATTTTCAAATTTAATAGCAGATCCAATGAAAGCTGTAAAGGAAAAGAAAAATGTACATCATAGTTGCTTTTCTTACTGCTGCCTATAATAGTTACTCTAGTGACTCAAAAAATCAAAATACTGTAGCCAAATAGAGCACTTCAAGCGTAGTAGTAAATTCTGAATTTTTTTTTTTTTTTACAATAAGATGAAATAAAACTTGAAGGAAGGTGAAGGTGTACGTTCTAAGGTTTGCAAAGGCCGAAAAAATGCTAAAAATTCCAGAGAGGAAAAGTATATTACAAACACGCACGCCTCATGTGCCCAACATTGAGAGACCGAATGCCAGAAGAAGGCGCGAGATATTGAAGCAACAATATATCATACCACAGAGACCAACTAGATCGGAGGAGCTTGCTAAGATGACAGCCGAGCTAAACGATCGAGTGATTTCACTGCAGATGCGCGTTGCCGACTGGAAGGCCATGAATAAATCACCATAAGGATAGGGGAACCAATGGAACAATACAATTTTAAATCTGTTTAAATTAAAGTGTAAGTCAGAAACCATATTTGTAGTATTTTTATTTTGATTGAACATTCATTATAGTTTTGCATTGAAATATTTGAAGAGAGCAATAAAACGCAATGAGGGGCGAACCATGGCACAAGACTTTTTAAAATATATTTAATTTAGATTTATAAACTATAAATAAGGGTTTTGTTGTATATTAAATGTATTTGAATATAAAGAAAAGATAGTTCATATTGCAGGAGAGAGTATTAGTTTTCTGCCTTCTATGAGACAATTTGCGCAGTTCATTAAATTCTCCAACCACAAATGCACAAACGTGGCCTATTGCGAGGCGAGTTAATGCCTGAAAAACGCATAATTGATTTAAATTGCAAAAATAACAACAGCCAGAGGAATTCCCAGTGGTGAAATCGATTCGCTTATCGCAAAAAGATAATGAAGGCCATTCCTCTCGACCATCTCTCTTGGCAAATAGAAATTCGAGCGACCACATGGCGTATGTGTTATGTGGCATATACAAATAGAGCCGTCGCAGTCTATAATTATACCACAGTAGAGAAGGGAGGCGGAGACAGGGCAGGGCATGCTGCGGATTGATTGAACGCCAAATCACTTAACCCAATTCAAAGCCATTGGCAACAACTTGGCAGCATTCGTAGATTTTTTTGCTCCTTGCGCTTCTTTTGCCGCAATCGAAGCTGACAAATGGTCGATTGGCAGCTTAATGGCAGCCACGCTTTCCGCTTTGGCAGCAGCAGCCAACTTAAGATGGAAGCCAAAGGCAAAGAAAGGAAGCAAAAGAAAGGCGAATCGAAGCGAAAGAGTGAGGTTAAGAAACATGCTAAATAGCAAAATGCCTTGGCAGCAGCTGCCCCGCTTTGTATGCTATATAAATTTTAATTTCCTCCCTCCCTGCCTGCCTGCCTGCCTTCCTGCCTTCCTGCCTGCCTGGCGGCTGGCCAAAGCGAAAGCCATAGCCAAAGTAAGTAAAACTCAAACAGCGATTGCAGCAGGGAAACCCCAAAGTGATAGCTGCTGCTGCCTCTGCTGCTGCTGGCTTGGGCAACAATTGTTGCTGATTTAACACAAAATGCAGCCAATCTGCTGCTGCTGCTGCTGCTGTCCCGCTTGGGGAGTGTAGCGACTGCCGCTTTGGATATTTGTCAATGTCTATGGAAAACTATTTTGGCACTGCTGGTATTAGATGTCTGTGTGCCTTATAGGTTTATTAGTGAAGTCCATTTTTTGGCACTGCTCACTGTAATGATTCGATGATATAATTTATGTGCGGCATAACTTTGCGTATACTTAATATCGGTCTACTTAAGTAATTGGGCGGCAGTTGCAGTGTAATTTTTAATTTTTGTGATGGGTAGTTAAAATATTAATGCAGAAAAAGGTTTACGATTTTTTCAAATTTATTTAATTATATGGAATGGCTCTCTAAAAACTAAGAACAGATTAAAACAATACACAATAAGCTGCAAAGCCTTCTTCATAATAGCCTGGCAGCCAGTTAAAAACATAAGCTAATAAGCTGCTTAATTATGCATTAATTCTGCATTATTAATCTTACGAAATACTTAAACTGCGACCCCTTTTAATTTGCATTAAGCTAATTTACTGATATATACTTAATATTTGAGAAAACTTTGTGGTCGACGGACGGTTGTGAAATAAACTTTTTACGTTTTTCCCTTGGTAACTTTTTTATGCTCATATGTTTATCGGATTTATTTAATCTTTTCACTCGCTTCTCTGCTGGGCCTGTAACTGATGCGGGCAACGTTGCCAGTGAAGGGATAAGGGTAAGGAAGGGGAACGGGAACGGGTACGGGCTGGGCTTGTAGCTGTAGCTGACCGCACATAAAACAAACTTTGCGGTTACTTAATGAAGCTGAAAAATTGCCTTGGTTTTCTATTTTATTTGCACTCGCTCTCGCTTTCACCTTTCTCTCTCACACTCGCTCTCTTTCTCTCAGTTACCCAGCTAACGGCATCTCTGGCTATTGCATTTTTTTCCTGCTGTTCTTCGTAATTTTCCAACTTTTTTTTCTCCCATGCTTGCTTCGCCTTTGCGCCAAGCACCACAGACACATTTTAAACGCTTTCCTGGGCTGTGGAGAGGGGAAAGGGTATGGGGGATCGGTCCTCTATTTATGCTGAGTGACTGTCTGAGCTGCCATTAAAGAGGCAGCAGCCGCAGCAGCCCACTCAACGCTCGACGCTCGACTTGACTCGGCTCGACTTGAGGCACGAGTTTTCGACCTCAACCTGGCGGAACTTTGCCAAGCCACTTTTACAGTCTCTCGCGCCACAGTCTCTGGCCAGACAGGCCTGCCTCGAGTTTATCATAGCAATTTCCATTTTGAATTTTTTGCAACATTTCATTTTTAACTGCCGAACTTTGCATATTATATAAATGTCTCTCAGTCGGTCTCTCTCTCTCTCTCTCTCTCTCGCTTATTAAGTGACTGACGACACCCGCGCGGGCCATACACACACACACACGCGCGCTATACGTCTATATGTGTGTGTGCTGAAATTAATTAAGCCACTGCTACGTCTCGGACTTCGATATAGGCCATAAATAATTACTGTTGATTTGTAAATGTCGACAGAGAGACAGACAGAAAGGAGCCAGAGTCGAGCTCGATAGCTACGCCTGCCTGTGCTGTGTAACGGTAACCGTAGCTGTAACTGTAACTGAAATCCAAACTGTCCGCCATGTTTGCCACTTCATTCATCTGTCTTAAGTGCTTATGCATGTATGTGTGTGTGTGTGTGTGCGTGTGTGTGGCCCGACTGTTTCCGTCATTGTGGCGCCATGCAAAGTGCATGTGTATTGTGTGTGTGCTTTGCTAATTGGCCCGCCCCCTCACGGTCCTCTCCACCCACCCCCCAACTGTGATTGATTTGTTTGGCTTAAGCTATACGCGCGTGAAACTCACGATAAACGGTGTAAAATTAATTAGTCACTGCCTACACGGCACTGCCCTGCTCTGGCAACCCTGTTTCTCGCATTTTCCTGCAAATTTGTGCGACTTAATGTCGCCTGTCTGCCGCCCCTACGCTGTCATTGTGTGCTCTGTTTATAAATAAATAAATGAGCATAGCTTACGCGTAGCCGCCCCATTGCCATAGCCGGCGCGCCAATCAATTGCAGTCACAGCAAATGGCCGTGCCATTTGTTAGAGTTGCCACCCAGTCGCAAAGACTGCACACTGCATACGCTTTTAAAGCCTCTTAAATTGCACATACTTGTGACTCGCTTTTAACAATTGTCAATTGATTTAGTTGAGAAGAGAAGGCGGGGAGAGCGGATGGCCCAAACTTTGCAGCAAATAAACACAAAGTTGGCGAAATTATTGACACGCCGGAGCAAACAGCAAGTTGCCAGCGAGTTGCGAATTGAGTTTGGAGTGGCCGCTAGTCGTTCTACCATATATGTTGCACACACGGCCACAACGACACGATAAACATTTTATTTCCACACACACACAGAGCCGCAAATTGTCATCCCCGTTCGGGCGGGTCGTTGTGGTCAGCAGATGGGGCAGATAATTTTCTAACAAGTCGCCATCGCTGTTCGATCAAAAAAATAAAAAAAAAGAAGAGAAAAATGCAACTACGTACGGGAAAAAACACCATCAACTTTATTGTTGTTTATTGTCCATTGAGCAGAGTTGCCAACCAACTTAAAGTACAAGTGCAAAATGGTAAAAAAAAATGATATAAAAAGTGCATTTTGATTTACGATTGCAACTAAAAGCAAATACTTGTTGAGGACATTTCAAAATCCACTGCAAATAAAAACAGTTCTTCAATTAGATGGTTTACATAGCAGGGAATTAAAAATAAAATAAATAAAATAAAGATTACTGTATATTAAATATATAAAAAAAAGCATTTAAATTTTTCAATTACAAAATTAAAGTAAAGAAAGCGAGGTATATAAAGCAAGTAAAGATATTTTTAAATACTTAATCCTTTAACAGCTTTAATTTTTTTTCTTTTTAAAGATCCCTACTGTAATGTTAGTGACTTTAAAGACTCCTCCTACCATAGTTTAAGACAAGTGCTAAAATTAAAAGAAATTCCACCTTCTCGCTGGGTAATCCTTTAGAATACCTCAAGGCAATCATCAACTTCACCTACACACAGTCTTACAGAGTCTCTTGAAATGTGGCA
This sequence comes from Zaprionus tsacasi, assembly GCA_018904105.1. NCBI lineage: Eukaryota > Metazoa > Arthropoda > Insecta > Diptera > Drosophilidae > Zaprionus > Zaprionus tsacasi. The sequence continues at coordinate 136,225 of JAEIFR010000019.1, read as the reverse complement.
AGCTACGTTTAATAACTCCGAACGATGTTGGAAACGCCTACGAAATGCCTCAAGCCACAGGCTTCTTTTTTTCCCCGTCCTGCCCCGTCCTGCCTTGTGACATTCATTGTGTGGCAAACGACGCCTAGGCGGGCCTGCTGCACGCAATAAATCAATCAATATCCTGCCTAAATATATGGTCGACTCCTGCCAGTCTACAGAGCTTCGTCTTTCCCTGCCCCCCTTACAGGCCCCTGCGTCGGCAACGTCTGCCAGCCTGTCTGCGGGTCGACGGCGACTTTAAGCCCAAAAATGTGTAAGGTCTGTGTGCGAATTGGTGTGTGTGTGTGTGTGTGTGTGTTAGCCCGCCTGCCTGCCTCTTGGTAATTTAGCTGGCAATTTTTGCTTTGTTCGAGGCTTTTCCTCTCTTTTTTTTTCTTGTCTTTTTTTTTCCTCTGCTTCGATGTGATATTTCTCTTGTCCTTTTGCTAAGGACATTGATAAACATGTGTCCCCATGAACTTTGCAGTTGTCTTTTGTTTACCGCAATGTTTGCAGCCAGTGAGCTTTTTATTTGTGGCCAGCGGTTAGCTACGGCTTTGGCTTCCTCTCTCTCTCTGTCTTCTGTCTTCTCATCTACTTGTTATCTCACTTGCAAGTGCTCAGACAGGATATTATTGTGCCTGAGCCTCCCTGCATTGACGCTCTGCTCCAGAGTCCTGAGTGCGTTTTAAATCAAATGTCAAATGTAATGAATGCGAGCCTGGACAGCAAAGTAAACAAACCAAAAAAAAAAATGAGAGAGGAAAACTATTTCAGTTGGAAAAAGTGTTTCGCATGAGGAAATCAATGCTGCAGAAAGTAAGTTCAAAAAAAGAAAAACAATAGAAAAAAGAAAGCTAGAGTATCTTAGTTTAAATTAAAAACAATTTATATAAGTCCAACTGCATAAAATACAGTTTCATATATTGTAAACCCATTGTGCATATGGTTTTATATTTTCCGTATAAATGTTTGTTATGTTACAAGAAAATCTTTACTCAAATTCAATTTTACTTACAAGCTTATGCCCAAAACTCTTTTCAAGTGCTCAACTTACCTATAAAAGAGAAAAGAAAACAGAAAAAAAGTTATTAGCAAATTTATTTTAGTTTCTCCCCCCTACATGATAAACAAATCTTGAATAAACTTTCTATAACTTAATCAACTTTTCTTACATAGACTGCAGAGTGAGTTTGCACAATTAAATTGAGTTCGTTGAGTTTTGTACACACTCGTAATACCTTAAAGCTATTTACACGGTATACACCACCTGCATGTACCCAATTGATACCTAATTCCCACGTCATCAACAATTGACAACACATGGCCAGCATTTTTGGCATACAAAGTGGAGAAGCAACCCGGACGCACACACAAATGGCAAATATGCATAACGGCCTAAACCGAAACTATGCCCATGTCTCGAGGTCCCTCGACCCCCTCCCTACTGTTTCCCAGCGAGGCCCACAGCTACTCGAAGTCTCTCTTGGCTCTCTTGGCAAGAGGAAAACAAAAACCCGAAAAAGCGATAACAAAACAATAATAAAAATACAAAGAATTTCTGGCACAAGGCCAAGTGGAAAACTCAAGGCGTGGCCAGAAGGGGGAAGAAAGGAATATCGAGAACAGGAGGCAAGGCATAAAATATTCCTATACCGAAGCACTGAGAGAGAGGCTGAAAACAAAACGGAAAAACCCAAGGAATTACTAAGTATTTTGTATTGTTTTCAATTGTTTGTTGGCAGCCAAGCATAAATATGATATTGATGAGGAGGAGCAGCATGTGAGAGAGAGCGTGCCTCGAGAGAGATTCAAGGGGGGGCTGAGGCATGTGTGTGTACTATTTCCTTAGCATCTTATTTCGCCTCTTTGGCTATGCATGAATTTAAGCTAATCGTCTTTAAGGCGAATAGAGAGGAAAAAAAGCCAAATTTCAATCAATTTTCCCGCTAAACCGCATGCAAGCAGCGAGTGCATCCAAGCAAAACGTGTAGCAACACTTCTAATAGCCCACAAGGAACACCGCAGGGATTTGCAACTGGAGGGGGCGTCAGATCGTCGATGATTCGTCGTCATCGGCTGCGCCGTAGACGTCGTCGAGGTTTGATTTATTGCCCGGCCACACAGCTCACCCGCACCCGCTCCCGCACCCTCGCACAGCTCTGGTGGCTTTGGGTTAGCTCCACTTGACACTCGCCGCTTTGTGGTGCTCCAATCAGCGTAAGTTGATTGAACTCTGCATAATTTAGTGCAACGAGGAGAGCAGAGCAGAGCGCGCACAACGCGCTGATGTGCAGGACACGCAGACAAGGAGCAGGCAGGCAGGCAGGCAGGGCACGATGACGACACTGCAGTCGTGCCCAGCGTCGTCGTCATCGCCGTCGCCTTTGGCTGTTTACTGCTGTCATTAACAAAATTGTGCAAACTTGCTGGCTCTTAGCGCCTTGAAAGGAAATCTCAAGTAAGATATTGTATAAATAAGCATCGAACTCAGCCTCAAGGTCTCAAGATTAAAGAGAAATTGATGTGCATAATAATACAGTTAAGATGCTAAACAGAAAAATCGATGAACGCAAGTACGGGCAAAAGAAATTATTATAAATCTAGAAAATGGAGAAGAAAATTAAGTATCACGTATATAAGAAATTTTTATACCATATAAACTAGACAACAAAAACGCCACGCAAAAGTTTTAGCCATGAAACCAGACATGTTCCCAAAAAATTTCCAACAGTTATTACTTTATAAGACTGAGCTTTGCCTGGCTCACTACACCAGGCTTGCGAGACGACACTGCACTGGCTTATACCTCTCTCTCTATCCGACCCCTTCCGACCCCTATGCGTCGCACTGCCGTGGCAATCGATCACGGGGGGTTAATAAAACGCAGCCAAAGGTTTTTAGAGTCGGTGTCAACTTGACCTCAACTTCTGCTGTGCCGAACTTTGTGCAGGTGAATGCGTGAAAGAGAAACAGCAATAGAAAACTGCGAAAAAAGAGTGAGACAGAGCACCTCGAAATCGCTTCAGTTTTTACAGCCATAAAGCTTCGCCTAACATTTACGGCGCTTGCAACAAAAATAATGTTGCATACGCCACGGCGCAACGCGGTGATTTATGCGAGTGCGAAAAGGGTTCAAAGTTTTAAATGCCAGGACAACAGAAACGCACATATGGCAGGTAGGTAGGTAGTTGGACTCTATATATGACTCTGACTAAACCAGTAGTTGTTACTGCCAACAAAGTTGGTGGTCTCGAGCCACGCCCAGCCGCGTTCAAAGTTGAATAAAAACTTGATTAAATATGCACGCACGAACGTCCACTCAGTTTTGTCAAATGCAATTTCTATACACACACACACACACACACGTACACACACACAGACGCACACACAAAATGGCGAAACTAGTCTATAATTAAAAGCCATTCACGCGCACAGTGACATCGGCTTTTTGCAAAAAAATAAATAATTGCACCTGAAGTAAATAAAAATCGATGGCAGTAAATCAATCTAAAATCAAATTTAAGTCTATTTAAAAATAAAAAAAATCCTTTTTTTGATTTCAATCACAAAATTGTTCATTTTAAACACAATATATGGAATAAAACAATTGTTCCGCACACAATGCACGTATTAATCGAATGATTTAACGAAGCATAATGCGTGAGTTTATAATAAATTAATAAATTCAATTAATGATATTAACGTTACGTTATTTATAATGCCGATAAGCCATTAATGTACTAAAGATTGATTATGCCAGTGCCTTAACAAGTAAGTAATAAAATAATAAATTGTAATACTGCACTTATTGCATTTTAAATATTTATTTATTATTTTAATTTTAAGAAACTTGCTACAAAAAAAACTGCTAATAAAAAACTTAGATTTAATTATGCCAATCAGTGCCAAAAAAATTCCGTTCTGAGAGACTTCAAAGGGGCTGCCATCAAAAACTATCTAGTTTGGCAGAGTGTGAGGGTGTGTGCGGGGGTGTGTGTCTAGTCAGTGTCTCTGCGCACTCAGCTGTCCACTTTATATGCAAGGGCGAGTACAAGACGCTCCGTCACAAGACACGGAGCGCAAATCCAGCTCACGCATCCTTGCTGCAGCGGGAGGCAGCTGCCGAGCAGGACTTGTAAATTGCATTTGCAGCCAATTTACACAAAATTAAATTGAATTTACGCTACGCTTGCACAAAATATCAATGAATGTCATGTAGCAACAGCGCTGCAAGCGAAACAAACACACACAAAAAAGAAAATGGGAAAACAGCAGCAGGAGGAGCAGCTGCAGGAGAAGTAAAGAAAACACACTGGACAGGCTGAGCTGGCTGGAGCTGGAGGTGGAGGAGTGGTGGCAGGTTCGCCCACAAAAAGTCAAACTGCATTTTATCAAAATTCAAATGGTATTTTCTCTGGCCGTCTGTTTGTTTAGCATGCGTGATAAGCAGCAAGCAAAAAGCAGCAGCAGCAACAAGACGCAGCTGTGGCACGAACGAACGAGTGGGGGGAGGGGAGGAAAGGCGACATGAAGGACCCTTGGCGCATGCATGCAACTTGTCTCTCTCTCTCCCTCACTCTGTGTGGGTGAGTTTGTTGCATGTTGCACAGCTACTCAACCGAGGGTGTACACTGTGTGTGTGCGTGTGTGTGTGGGGTGTGTCATGCACAACAAACTAAGCAGCCGCGTCGCTGTTGCACGCATTTCGCAACGGACACAAGGAGTCGCCCTGACTGACGAACTTAGATGGAACGAGCAGCGCATTCGACTAAGTTGCTAAGCAAATCACACGAGTTTCATATACGTATACGTACGTGCAGCAAATGAATCAAAACTTCAAGCAGCAAGTTAGCCAGAGTCCTCGCCCACACCCTTCCCCCACAACCAACCTCTAGCTAACCCAGGACAAGTGTTGAAATGTGGGCGTCCCTTCAGGGGTTGCATTGCTTGAGCTGCAGGCAGCTTTAATGGGCAAAGCTTTTAGCTGCCATTATATAATTAAAAAAGTAAACAGTACAAATTATGATAACTATGATAATGATATATGGCTAGCTAAGGAAAATACCTTCACTCTGTTTATAGCTTTCTATATTTGCCATCATATTTCAACTGTAGATAAATGTTCCGCATGGAACTCGCATTGAATTCGCATTGTACATTATCGTACATATCATGTGCTTAATTATTTTTGTCGCAATATGATTTTTAAATTTTTTATTGTCATAATTGTTAATTTTTCTCATAAAGAGCAATTAATTTTTTTTTCTTTTGTGCTGCTTTTGTGCGTTTTTAATGTTTTCTATAGGCATTAAACGTAGCGTGCTATTGTTATTATTATTGTTGTTGCTGTTGTTATTTACGTTGTCTGCGGTTTTAATCTGGAATCGCTTAAAATATGCAATTAATTGCAATTGTCGCCGCCACTTGCCGCTTGCCACTTGCCACGGTCCCAGCACGCGGCCACTTGTCGTAGGCGACGTTTGTTTACCTTGCTGCGACAGCAACAGCAGCAGCCTCATATTTTTTGCATATGAATATAATTAAATTGTTTAATATTACAACAACAGCAGCGACAGCAGAGAAGAGAAGGAATGCGAATAAAATGCAGACAAGCGTTAAGCAAAATATTTCTGCATTGTCATTAAAAAATGGCGAAATGCTGCAGCAAAATGGCCGACTGGGTAGATACTGTATATACGCTATGAATATTATTTTAATATTATAAAAGATATGCTATAGGCTATACGTTTCAAATAAATAGTATATCGCCAAAGTTTGTATAATTTATTGTAAAAAGAACTGCATATTTGCATAATTATATAGAAGATATAATAATTTAAATCAGGCTAGGTAAATATTCAAATATATTTAATAAGAAATCTTCAATCACAAAATATTTGTTCATATTTGAAGTAACTCATAATTAGAGACCATATAGAAAAGGCCATAACAAAAGGCAACACATAACAAGAGTCCAGGCACCCTACTAAATGAGTCATTTGCGGTCTCTCTCTCTCTCTCTCTCTCCTTTGTGAGCCACGAAATTGAAGGTAACTGCTACACATTTGAGCATTTGAACTTGTTGCCTGAGCTGACGTCACGTAAACCAATTTAAGCATAATTAAGCTTATTACCAGGGGCAGTTAGTGTGCGTTCTCAAAGAAAAAAAAAGAAGAAAAAACTGGACTTGATTTGCGCCACTGCACGGCGGGCAAAGTTCAGCGTCAAAGGTTAGAAGGCTAAACCGGTAAGGGAGGGAAAAGTTGGCAGCAGGGAATGGGAAAGGGAGAGTGGGGGGGGGGAACTAGGATGCAATTGCTGGCCATGCTGTGCCTGTTGGCGACACTCTCGTTTTGGTATGCGCACGGAATTCTCAATTAATTTTAATTTCAAGTCAACACCTTGCCGACGATTGCAGCCAGTGCCAGCAGCCATGGCATCGAGTGTAATTATCCTTGCATTCCGTTTTGTGGTCTGCAGCATTTTTCCCTCTCTCTCTCTCTCTCACTCTCTATCTCTCTTTGGCTTGCTCTCAATTAAGCGAAAGTATGCGATGCAAAGAGTCGGTGACTTTAAGCTTTAAGCCAGAGCTCAACTACTCGCTGACTCTCTCTCTCACTCTCTCAGGCTCACTGTCTCTCTGGAGTATCCGAGTATCTGAGACGGGACTGGACACGGGGCATTTACCTGTGCACACACGTGTGCAGCGACTACAAATCACGTGGACGTGGACGTGGCAGGCGGCCTGGACAGCGTCTTGTTTGGCATTTACGTGATGCACATTTAAACGCGCTCGTCGTGCCCTCGTCCCGTCGACTTGCAACATGAATTATGCTTCCAGTTGAGAACTTTGCCTAAATTGCCAAGCCAAACTGCAAGGCAACCGTTACGTGCATTCCGCGAGCCTAAAAGTAGGCAACGCTTACTGGGCTGGGGCCCACAGTACTGTGCTACAGTGGGCGCCAGCGCAAAAGCACGTGCTGAAAAAATTGATTGATGATTGAAGGCAATACAAAAAACGACGTGTGCCGCACGCCATGGCACAAGCAGGCGTCACTCCCACTACGTTCTACTCATATTCTACACTGTAAAAAATAAGTGAGCCATTTGAGAAATTAATTTTATGAGTTTTACATATATTTTTCATTATTTATAATAATTGTAACTTATTTTTTTTTTATTTTTAGTTTTCCTTTTCCAAACACTTAAAATTTGCTCTATTTTATGCAAGTGTATTTCAGCTTCTCACCTCGTCTATTGCTCACTCTTTTTTCCTATGTCTGTCTCTTTCTCTGCCGCCCACATCAAACGTTGGGCAAACGGAAAATGGCAATTCAAAAACTCGGCAAAAGGCACAATTTCGCATATGTGGCAGGCCTGTGATGTACCTCCGCCACTTGGCCTCTCTTCCTCCCCCGATTTCCGGGCACAAATATTCATGTGCAAAATGCCCTCCTAACTGAGGCGGCCTCACTCTCTCTCTCCCTCCCTCTCTCTCTCACCGACTACGATTGCAGCCAAATTTGCATAAATTTGGCATTTGAAAAGCTATTCAGCCTGATGGAAATGATGACGACGACACGCCGACGATGATGAAGAGCTGATCTGAACTCAACCGAGCTGAGCTGAGCCCGTGGAGGGAACTGTCTCGCGTCTCGGGCGTTTGTATAAAGCCATTAAATGTTTGCACCACACACGGTGAGGGCATAAAAATGCCGAATGGTTCACAAAGTGTGCAAAAATACGCGAAATATGTGCTTCAAATATGTTCATAATATAATATTATAGAGGGGAGTTACGAGAAGCTGGCAAGAAAGCTCACGTTGATCAACACAGAGAATATAAATTATAATATATTATTCTGATAAAATAAATTAAATTTATAATTGAAATAAACAGTTGATATTCTTATAATTTTAAGCATGTATTTCTAATAAAATATTTTCAATAAAATGTTTTAAAAACAGCAATATCAAGTCTATATTAAATGGTACTTCCCAGAAAATATTTTTAAGCTGCCACAAATTACACATTCTGTGAGGCAATAATAAAACTCACTCTTAATACTAATGATTCAACCCATAAAGTACAAGAATTATGGAAATTGCTAACCCCTTCTTAGCCAAATTACATGATTCGTGTAATTTTATATTGCATGGTAAATTTAAGAAATGCATTTGCATTTTATTCTAATTTGAAAAATGTTGAAGAAAAGGATTGTTCGCACTTTTAAAAATTATTATTTAAATTAGGCGCGCACAATACACCCGACAGCAACAGTAAGCACACACACACTCACACACACTCGCACACGCACACATACTTATATAGACCAAAGTATTTAATGGCCACCTACCAATTTGTTTTGACTAATTTGCGTAGTACACGGCAATGGCAATTGTTGCTGCTGCTGCAGTTGCTGCTGCTGCTGCTGTTGTTGCTGCTGCTGCTGCTGCGGCTGCACATGCAGTTTTTGCCATTGCTGCGCCCTTGTTGTTGTTGTTGATGTTGTTGTTGTTGTTGTTGTTGATGCAGTACTTGATGTTGTTGTTGCTGTACATAATGTTGTTGCTGTTGCTGTTGTTGCTGCAGTTGGAGTTGCTGCTGCCGTTGAGCTGTTAAGCGATGCATTGCTACATATGGTTGTTGCCGCTGCTGCTGTTGTTATTGCTTCTGCCACTGTTGCTGCTGCTGTTGTTGTTGTTGCTTTTGTTGCTTCGCTTGAGCCAGTCAATTGCTGTTAGCAAATTGCATGCGTTTTGCAAATTTCACGCAAATTGCTGCGACTTCTATGGATAAGGCTGAGCCCGGCTGATGGCTGCTGCAACTGTTGCAGGTGCTGCTGGTGTTGGTGCTGCAGTCGATGGGAGAGACCCAGTCGCACATAAGGGCCGCCATAGAGCTGACGATGATTGTGATGATGCTGCTGCTGCTGCTGGTGTTGCTGCTGGTGTTGCTGCTGCCAGCGCATGCGTCGCACACTCAGCGTGCCGCACGGATATGCAACCTGCAATTAGATTGATAAGAATTGTTGCAAAGAGAGAAAGAAACAAATGGTGGAACTGGATGGGCAGCCATTTTGTCACAACAATTCACAACATCGAATAGGAAAACAGACAGAAAGAGAGAGAGAGAGAGAAAGTAAACGAAACGATAACAGTGTAAAACAAACAACAGAAAACAACAACAACATCGAAAAGGTTTTGTTTCATAGACTGATCAATCAACGAAAATCAATATATATATATATATATAGTTTATCGTATATTGTATATATATATATAGAAGTATATTTTGTGGTACATATTTGTAGTTTTTGAAGGAGTTACAGTTTAGTTAAGTAGTAGAGTAGTAGAACAACATCAACAACAACAACATCAATTATAGAACAACATCAATATATGTATGAAGTCAATAACAACATCAATTTATATTATGCATATTTATTGTGTACTTGAATTGCAATAACCTGAACAGAGGTACAAATCAACAAAGTGTAACCATTCAGAGGCAATTCAAAGTTCAATTATCATCGGAATATATAACATATTGCAATGACTTTGGATTCCTATCTTATGTTATAGATATAGATAATATGAAGTATTTGACAAAGTATCGTATAGACTTAGAGACATTCAAAAAACTGACACACACATACAATAACATCATACTTACCATATTCAGAAAACAGACATAGTTAATTACAATAATAATGATATACATAGTTCAAAATTTGAAGAACAAGAATAGTTTGTGTTTATACAAGTTGGCACATTAAATAATTTAAAACATGCAGAGCTTAATTCAGAAAACTTGGGAGCATGCAAAAAGTGTTAGAATGTGTTTGATCTTAAACATTCCAAGCCTGGTATCCTCTTCTATCCAAGTTAAGATTTAGTTAAGCTAAATTACAAGTCTATTAAATTAAATCAAATAATATTAAAATTAATATTTATTAAAGTTATAGGTATTTATATATATATATTTCTTTCTATATATCTTTCCACAGAGTGCCTTAAATTCTCTAATAGACCCACTCAAGGTGTTTAAGATTACTTAGCCCAGACAGCAAGAAAGCCACCTGCGATTTATTATAATTTCACGTAAATTACTCAAAATGTCAAGTAATTTATGCACCTCAAAGAGCCGACAGACATTTTCAATTACTCAAAATGCGTGGTATAATAATATTCTTGGCATATGTATATATCATATTGTCCTAAATAAAAACTTGGCAAAGTAACTGGAGCTGAGGAAACTCGACTGTTAAATACTCAGTACAAAGTGGTATTTATTTAAAGTCTTTAAAATTAATAATTTAAACTGTATAAGTAAATTTATACTATATCGATGATATTGCTCTACATTCCCCTTCTAACTCTAAAGTCTTTTATACTCTGTGGTTCTTCTTCCCAATGGGTATGGAAAATATGTCACTTTCAATGCGGCGGCATAATAATTTATACATTTAAATAAATATAAAAATACGTAAGAGTAAAAGAAACAGCGACAATAAACATCTGCTTTCTGCAACCGCTTTTCCTCTATGCAAAAGCGCAGCGGGTCAAAGACAAAAGAGCATTTCCGGTCGCCGCACACTAAAAAAAAAAATTAAATAAATAAAAACAAAACGAATATTTAACCAGAAACTGCACGCAAATAATTCAAATTAAAATGGCGTTTGGCGTCGAACAAAATTGAACAGAATACTAAAAATAACATCTTTCATAAAATATCAAATAATAAAAACGTTTGAGAAAACAATATCTGCATACCCTACAAATTTTAGTAATGTTAACTTTTTTCTGTTGAATTTAAGTATATATAAACACAAAACCTTATAATATTAAACTGCTGCCAACGTTAAAAACTTGTCAAGCCCTATAAAAAATGTAGAGTACTCTCAGAAAAGTTAGGGTATAACTCGGCAATGCGTTGCCCTTTTGCACGCGACAAATGCGCAAAAACTGAGTTTAAAATTCAATAAATTACTTAATAAATTCTACACACATATATACATATATATGCTATATGTATGTATATATAGTCATATAGCTGAGCAGATGCAGGCGCAGTGGACTGTTTGGACATCTGTTTGGTGTTTGCTTTGCTTTGCCGCCTTTGTGTCGACCATTTGCACAATTTTTTATACGAAATATGGTATTTTATTTTTAGCATATTTTTGGCTATTGTTTTGGCCATTTATGGCCATGCTCTGTCTGCACAATTGTTGGCCAAAAGTTAAAGCGAAAAGTTTTTAAAGCCAGCAGCAGCAGCAGCAACAGTTGCTACTTGATGCATTGCTTGTTGCCGATGCTGCTGCTGCTGCTTTTACTTTGCTTGTTGCCGCTGTTGTTGCTGCTGTTGTTGTCGACAATGGCGTGATAAATATGTCACAAGCACCTTGTCAGGCATCCTTTTTGGGGGCGCCCAGACGTCGCAAGGATTTCAACATTTTTATTACAGTGTCGCGACACAGAGAGGCAGAGGCAGAGGTAGGGGGAGGAGCAGCGGCTCGTCTCACTGTCTCTCTGTCTCTCTGTCTGTCTGCCTGGCTTGCGCCTCAATAAAAATGTCGACTCGCGCGGGTATTTTTGAAATGCAAAAGCAACTCAGGAGCAGCCACCCCCGCGTGCTACCTCTCCTCCCCTTCTGCCATGCTCTTCCCTTGACATTGCAATGGCGGCAGCTCCTAATAAAATATATTTTTACACATGCGCTTGCATAAAATATTCTCTTTGTAGTCGAAACGACCACATTTCATGGATTTGCCAAAGTTGAAAATTGCTTTTCACACACACACACACACACACACACACGCATGCATACAGAGTGAGACAGAGAGTGGGAGAGAGCGAGAGGCACAATCACACAAGGCAGACAATTTTTATGGCCCGCTGCGGTTTAAAGTGCGCGCAGCACAAGGCGCAAGCTACTCTCACATTAATCAAGCCGCTCTACGCTTGCCTCATTACCAACAGTTTTTTTGTTCTCTCTCTTTCTCCTTCCCCTCTCTCTCTGTCATTCTCTTTAATCTTTGTGCTTTTTTGGCTGGGCTCGACTCGACTCTTTGACTTTTTATCTGCACGCTTTATGCTTAATTGCTTCTTTTGCTACTCTTGCACTTTTTCTGCCTCTCTCTCTCGCTCTATCTTTCTCTCTTTCTCTCTCTCTGACAGGAGGTAGGGTGCAGTGCAGCTGGGTAACAGGCACTTTGAAATCGAACATAAGGTAGCAAATCCCATCTCTCTTTGCATATACAGACATACAGCATGCCAGGGCCACATAGAAAAACTCACTTACCCATTGAAAGAGAGAGAGAGAGAGAGAGAGGGGAAACAGCGTGAGAAAGAGATAGGTAAGGGGTACCCAGTCGCATAGCTGGCATATTTTGTGTCTTTTTGTGTGTTGGGTAAAAACCGCAAAGAGCAATTCGTTGGTCATAAATTTGCAAAGCGGATTTAATTGCAAGCCCAGCAAAGGCTCAGCCAGCAAAGTGCAATCTCTTGTACTTGCCAAGGGAGGAGAGACCCTGCGAGGGGGGGAATATAGAAATGGATGCCTCATAGGCCCAAGCATATATAAAACTCATTAGAGCATTATGTCTTCCTTTTTGCACATGTTAATTTAGAAACAAGTCGGTAAGTCTACAGTCGAGCGCGCCCAACTAACGAAGAAAAAATTTTGTTGAAATATCATAGGGACCCTTACATAAATTTCCAAAATATCAAAAAATTTCAAAAAATCTTTTATGCTATTTTTTAAATGTAGAATCACTCAGGTTGATAAAACATAAACAAAATGTCATTCCGCGTGAAAATCGATTGATTTTTAAGAAAGTTACGATCGGTGTAAAATGAGGGTACTAGGCCTGTTGAGTGTGTTACATGTCTAATTTTTGGACCACTTCGACATGATTTTTGGGCCAAAATTAAGTATCGCTTAAAATCGATTTCAACAATTGTTTAGTGCTAATGTTGACCTCCGCAATCGATTAAAATTAAAAACTCGCGATTTAAAATTTAAGAAGAAAAATTTTTGTTGAAATATCATAGGGGGACCCTTGCATAAATTTCCAAAATATCAAAAAATTTCAAAATATCTGTTATGCTATTTTTTTTAAATGTAGAAATGGCATGGACAATCTTAAAGTCTGTATATGGTCGGAATCTCTGCAGAATTCTTGTATTTCTAACATTACACATAGCGTGTTTGGGTTTTTTCTGCCTTGCTCTGCGAGCAATCTCAGTCATCTTAATTAATTAACTGATTTGCAAAAATAATAATTAAACTGTCAGTCGCAACCAGCGTCGGGAAGAGCAGCAGCAGCAGCAGCAGCAGCAGCAACAACTGTCACTGCCCAGCTGGTTTTTCTTCTCTCCCTTTTTTATTGTTGTTGTTGTTGCTTCACTTCCGTTCTAAATGTTAAATTCCTCACGGTCAGAACGACAGAAGACACGCCAAAAAGGCTTTGGCCAGGCGCCAGCGTCGGAGCCGCCACCAACGCCATGCTGCCGGCTTTGGTTACAGGCCCCAACACTTAATTAAAATGGCATCCGGCCGCGGCAACAACACAGCGAGAACAACAACAAAAAAATCGGAGCCATCCCGTAGCTACCTCACTCGCTCTCTCTCTCACTCTCTCTCGCTCTGTCTCTATCGCGTCTGCGGTTCGTGTGAGTAAGCGAATTCATTTCCCGCTTTTGCCCGTTGATTGATATGCCAATGAAGCGCGCCGAGTGCAGACACAGCCGCCTCCAGGGGCAGGAGGAGGGTGGGTCAGGTGAGGGAAGAGATGGCTCGCAAGTACGAGGAAAAAATCTAGTTCGTTAGCTCTTATGCAAAGCGGACAATAGCATACATTGCGGCGCAGGCAGTCGCGCTGCGGCGCCAGCGCCGGCACAAAATCAACAGAGATGCAGAGATGGGCCAGATAAATTGCCAAATTGAAGCGGCGTCATCGTTCCGGCCCCATCTCGGCCTGAATTGGCCCAGCTTGGACCAGCTAAAGCAGGGAGAAGAGACTTGAGCCCAAGCTTGGCAAATTGTTGTTGTTTTGTATTGAGCAAAAAATTACACGGTATTTCAGCCGAATGCAAATTTCAACAGAAACTAAAGGAAGTCTATAAAGATATAAAGGTGCTGCAGAGAGAGAGAGAGAGAGAGGGAGAGTGAGTGAAAGCAGCAATCTTTGCAAATTTCAAAATACTATTTTTCCCACTTTCTTAGAAATAAAATCGAAATAAATAGAAATGAAATGAATTGTATTTTTAAGATCTCTTCCACTCTCAGTTAAAGCTCAATTAAAAGAGCATTTGAAGGTCGTGCTTATGTACATCCATCAATTACAGCAACTACACTCCTTCTGCATTTTTAGACATGGGGCGTGCTTGATTAATTGCAGACTGTGGTTAAATTTTTTCTGCTGATTTCGGCAGTTTTTCTACAGATTTCATTTGGTTTTCTCCGCCTCCCTTCGTTTTTTTTTTGTCCACACTCCGCAAAGGTTTCATTGCTTCATTGTCTCTCTCTGTGTGTGTGTGTGTGTGTGTGTTTACATGGGCCACGTAAGCAAAAATATTTTACAGCTGGACAGAGCGAGAAAGAGAGAGAGAGAGTGGAAGAGGCCAAGCAGAACAAGTGAACCGCACTCGAAGTGCACACACATGCAGAGCCAGAGAGAGAGAGAGAGAGAGAGAGAGAGAAGAGATACATTTGCGAATGGAGTCTTCTTTATGGCCGCAGCGGAGAATTAGCAAAGCTGGCGGCCATTAATCAATGCTGCTTGCGGCGGCTCGTGCAGCTGGTCAGGCTCAGGCTCAGCCAGTTCTGCGCATTCTTAAAGCATGCGCTTTATTATTTACTGCATATAAGGCAGGGGGGAGGGGGCCTGAGATGGGCAGTAGGAGACACCGTTTTTGGTGTTTTCCGCTTGCATTTCTTTGCAGACACTTCCTGGGCCTGCAGCAGAGCCTGAACCGGAGCTGGAGCCGTAGCCGGTCTGGACTGCAGGCTGCCTCGCTGGCATGTGTGCAAAGTTACTGCCCACATCCTGTGCACTCGGCTCTCAGCTGCAGATATTTTTCATTTTCGAAAAAAATTTCCGTTATGATTTCCTTGCCATGGCGCAAGTTTTCGCCCACACACACACACCCATACAGACTGAAAGAACTCACATTTCTGTTCGACTTTTTAAATAGAAATTTGAATACGACAAAGCAGCGTATAAGATTCAGATAATGCCAGACTGCCGCTCGACTGGCTCGTCCGACTGACTCCCTGCCAGTTGCCGGAGCTGTCCGAGCATTTCTCTGCTATTATTTTCCCTTGCTTCGCTTTTCCTCCGCTTTTCTTTCTTTATTTATTTTTTCATTCATTTTTCGGTTTGGTTTGCTGCAACTTGACTTTTCATTTTTATGCTAAACTGTTTCCTTTTGCGGACAGGCGCATTTCATTTGCACAAACTTTGCCAAAGTATGTTGAAGCGGAAACGGAAGTTATACTCCACGCTGATAAGTTGTAGATTGCAATTTTGAGCGAAAAGCGGAGCCAAGAAGGCAGTGTGGGATACTCGAGAGAGTTCTCTCTTCCTCTCTCTCTCTCTCTCTCTGTCTATTTCATTCCCTGCACTCCCGCAGCAAGTTAATTAAAAATTGCCTCAATGAATGAGCTATTACATTACACAATTGATTATGCAAAAGTACTTGCACTTCCTGTCTGCCTGCCTGCCTGCCTGGCTGGATTCCTCTTAACCCTCCCCCCTCCCTCTTTCTATTCAATATTAAAATAACAAAGAACGCACTTGGGTCAGAAGAGAAAAACAGAGAAAACAAGCAAGAAAAACAACACTCGGCTGCACTTCTTGTTGTGTCTCTCTAAGAAAATTTTAATAAGTAGCACAACAACAGCAGCAACAAGAGCAACAACAACAACAACAACAGTTGCTGTTGTGGAAGCTACAAGTACAACAGCAGCAACAACAACAAAGGCAAAGAGTTGGCAGCAAAGTTGTTGCAAAACTGCTGCCGCACAAGTGGCACAAACAAAGTTCTGAATGAGGTAGAAAGTCTCTCAGCTCGCTCTCTCTTTCCCTCTCTCTCTTCCTCTCCCTTGCACGCAGAGAAAATGTAATAAATTTCTATACAAAACGACCACAAAATCGCTGTGTGTGTGTGTGTGTGTGTGCGGGCTGTAGACAAAGAAAATATGAAAACAAGAGCAAAAGTAATTCAAGCCAAAAAAGCCTGCACAGAGTATTCATTTTAGCTAGGCTGCGGCTATCTATCCATCTATCTCTGTGCGACAGAGAGAGAGAGAGAGAGAGGGAAGCATTTTCAATTTTTTGTTTCTAGCTTGCACATTTTGCATATTCAATAAACTTGTTCCTTGTTGTTTGTCGTTGCAGTTGTGGCCATGTTTGTCTTTTAATATTTTATATATACACATATATATAAAATCAGTTATGAATTTTAGACAATTTATGCAGGCTGTTTTTGTGATTGATCAAAGATGAAACTGGAGGACAAATACACAGATATGTACAGAAATGAAAACTGAGACAGGGCAGCGGTATTTAATTCATTTAAATTCCTGCAAAATTTGAAAGGCGCGCAAATACTTCTTTTCAGACCTCGAGGATTTGCGAGGTTACTCGAGTATTTATTCAACATCGTGTCATTGCGCACAATTTCAATTATTGCCCAGTTTCGACTAATGCATTTTAAATTCATTTCGTTTCATTTCGTTTCTCAATATGCCGGCAGCAGCAATCAAATAGAAAACCGAAAACATACGTCAGCTCCAGCATATTTACACATTTACACGTGTTCTCCAACTGCAACAACAGCAGCAGCAGCAACAATAGCAGCAACACTGCAGCAGCAACAACAATAGCAACAACTGCACATTTTGTGTGCAGGTCCTTAATTTATTGACTGTGAAAATTGTTATAAATTTGCAATATTTCATTTACATTTGGCAGCCATTTGCCACGCCCATACACGCCTGCTGCTAATTGCCGAAATCAACACAATTAGCAGAGCGAAAAGAGAGGAAGAAGTGTGAGTAAGAGAGAGAGAGAGCAGATTTTACAAAAATAATTAATCACAATTGTAACAAGCTGCAATAACAATCGAAACAACAACAACAACAGCAACTGGCAAAATTAGCAACAACAACTGGCAACGCATTTTTCATGCATTAAAACTAAATGAAATTCGAGTGAAATTCATGTAAAAACAATAATCGAGCTAAATACCAAAATGGCAAATTAAAATGCATGGAAAATAATAAAGCTGATGGCAAGAGATAAACTTTTGTGTGAGTAGAAAACCAGATTATAGCTGCACGAATATATTATGCTCTATAAATTTATCTATGGATTTTTCCTATTTATTTTTGTATAATTATGAAAACCTCAGAAAAAAGAGAATTTTCCAATTGATTCCATATATATTTATAGGTACTAGATAAATTTACAAAATATCAAAGCGTTACAGCTTTTGCTATAAAACGTGACTATCCAACACTGACAAAGTGAAATAAACCATAAACTATGCAGACTGGCTGAGAGAGTCTGTCTCTAAACTAAACCCCTCCGACTAATTGTGCGTAGTAGCAACAAAAAAAAATAAGAGAAACATAAATAAATAATAGAACTTTTAGCATAACTAATTTGTGGACTCTAGTTTTTTGGCTTCTGATTTATGGCAAATGCCGAATGCAAATTGAACAAACAACAGCACAAAAAAATATAATGTTTTTATTTTAGATAAATTTCAAAAGTGCATAAACAGATACAATTGTGCTGCATACTCTCGTTTTAATCAGTGTACAGAGATAGCTAATTTTGTATACTATATATATATCTGTATCTGTATGTGATATATGATATATGCAGATATGCACTTACCCCTGTTATGGACTGTTTGTCATTGTAGAGCGTACCCTGTGTGCCAGCTGTGGGTGAATTTGCAGCTGTCGTTGAGCTGTCGGGACTGAAGTAGGTTAGGAAGGCGCAACCTGTAAGAAAAATGATATATATATATAATATGTAGAAAGACTAAAAATAGACTAACTAATTAAAATTAAATAGAAATAAATAAGTAAAACACAAATGATTTACTTTTTTACTTCTTAACTCAGCTATATAATTTTAAATTTATTTACAGCATTTCCATGCATTCTTATAGCACGAATTTCACCCCTTTTTCCTATAAATTCCACTGATTTCCGTCTGTCTATTTAGCTCCAACCATTTTCATGTTGAACATGGTAAACAGTTCGTTTTGTCGCTCAATTAGAGGGCTTCAGTGTGGTTTGGTTTGAATTTTCCTGGGGTGCTAAGTAGAGGCAGTCGCCAGCTTGTACTCTTCCCGCCCAGGGCACTCCTACCTACTATATGTGTATGTATGTATAATATATCCCGCCTACCCATTCCAGAATTCCACATAATTCTGTGTTGCCTTTGCGTGTTAAGCGCGTCAACGTGTTTAGCACCGTTTTGTGGCCGTTTCATAAATCCGTGTAATTTCTTTGACATTTCTTTTTTTTTATTTCACTTTTGTTTAAATGAGCGAGCAGACACTGCAGGGTTGGGTAGCATATTAAAATATATACAAGTTTATATGGGAAAAACTTAGCTGAAAGGGAAAGAAAGTTTAGAAGTATTAATTTAAGATCTTATTCCATCTATACAAATCAAAATATTCCAGCAAATTAATGCAGTGTAAGTCCATTAAATATCCACATATAATCAGAAGCCCCCCCTGAGATTTAAGTACCTGCCGCCACTGCGCAATAATAGAACCAACGCCCAACAATAGCCCCAACACACCAACTTTGTTAGCAACTAGTATGATATGTGGTTCACAACGTCACACACGAATGTAAACCCCAAGCCAAACCAAACCTCAACTGTCTGCTGTCGTCGCCTTCCGTGTGTGTACGTGTGTGTGTGTGTGGCACCGTCTGTCCTCAGTGTTAACCAGCTAACCACAGCAACAACAACAATTATACTATATAATTTTTAGGCAAACTCTAGCACGTTTAGACTCGCCTATGCTGGTTTAACTGGTCGCTTATGCCTCGTGCCTCGTGCCTTGTGCTTTTTGTCTGACGCGCCCCATGCAACACGTCAAAAGTTGAACGACAGCGGCAACAAAAGCTTCCAACGAACCGGCGACGCGACGTCAGCTGCCACTGCTGCTGCCGGTGCTGCTGTTGTTGCTGATGTTGCTGCTGCTGCTGTTGCTGCTGCTGTTGCCGTCGCTGGCAACTGGCAGAAATGTCTAAAAACATAAAAATTGTCGGCACATTGTTGAAATGCCAGGAAATTATGTGGCAGCAAGGGGTCAACTCGCCTCGGCTCGCACGGCAGCTGCCAGTAATTAAAATGAGTAAAACACGGCAACAACAGCAGCAGCAACAACAGCAACAGCAGCAACAACAGTAACAGCAGCAGCAGCAACAATAGCCAAGTCCAGGACAGGCCTAATGAGTTTATTAATTAAAAATCACTCAAATATACACATGTGTGTGTGGGTGTGTGGGGGCGGGTTTGTGTGGTCACTGTTGGGGCACGCTTCGGTCAACGTTTACTAATTGCAACCAGTCTCGTACAAGAAATTTGCTACAAAATATATTCTAAACACGAAACACACGAAAAAAGTATACAAAAAATGTGAGAGAGAGAAAATAATGTGCTGGGTATGTGCAGCTAAAAGAATACCGTGTAAGAATATTTCATCTGTTTAGTAATTACGTCAATTATCTAACTGGAATTCAAAAATATCATATATTATTTTAAACTCTTAAATATCTGCTGCAAGTTCGGCTCTGGCTTAGAAAGTCTCTGGGATCTCGACGTTCATACAGACACAAAAGCTTTATAGTTACGGGTAATGGACTTCCCCACTCATTTATTATAAATACACAAGTCCTCATTAAGTATTTTTCCAATACTTTCAGCTGTGCCACAAGCACGCAAAGCTCATTCTCCTCACTTATATCCACTTTAGCAATCATTGCGTACAGGGTATAATAAAGAGGACAACAATTGAGCAGCATGCGTGCTGTAGCGCGTGTGTGTCGCATTTGCCACGTCAACAACAACAACAACAAAATCACCGACGACAACAAAAGAAAAAAAAAAAAAAAAATGGCGAACGAACCGCTTGTCAACTGCGACGCGACGGCAACGGCAACGCGCAGCTCGCAGCTCGCAATGACAGGCAGCAAAGCTGCTAATGACTTTTAAAATACAATTTTTATAACATGCACGGGTGGGTCTAGGCAACTGGCAACTACCAACTGGCAACTGGCTTTGACTCTGTTGCCACTTGGCCATTTGGCGACAATTTGCAACATATGCGTCCTCGCCAGACACTTGAAGGCTAAAGCGGAACTCTAGCCCGGCTCCTGTTCCTTCTCCTTCTCCTTCTCCATCTCTGGCTACGACTTCCAGCTACGTTTTCTACTATTGTTAAGTGGCCTTCAAATTGCCATCGTTTAAATTGCCCCTCCCCCTGCCGGTATGTGTGTGTGTGTGAGCGTGTGTGTAGTTCTAACTGCCTGGTCAAAGCAATTAGTTACGCATACGCCGCGTTAACCCGCTTGACAATGCCAAACGGAAAATGGAAAAGCGAGGAAAAGCAGCGCAAACAAATTAACAAAATGACAAAACTTTTAGGCAAACTAAGCGTAGCAAATTGCTGCAATTGTCGACGGGATGGCACACTCGTAATTGTCAATTGTTTTTAAGAGCCACTCGAACTGAAAGAGGACTTTATTATATTTATAAAAAAAATATCTTAAATAACCTGCACATAAAATTAAATATAAATTTGTTTTTTCAGCAACCTTACAGAATTTTTCTGAATTTTTATGACTTTAAGATAGAAATATAAATTATTTATTTATTTATTTATCTTTAGAAATTTCCCTTTTCCCATGTACTTTAAACAATTTTTGTTGAACTTTTAAAGAGCGTCTAGAAACCATGCTCCATTTTGCTTTGCAATAGTTTGTTTTACATTAAAGTTACTCTACATTTCGCATACAAATGAAATAATCAAACCTGACTATCAAAGGAGAACTCAATGGTTGGCCCCAATTGCTCTCTCTCTCTCTCTCTCTCTCTCCCGCCCTCTCTCTATCGTTTCAACCTACTCTCTGATTCTCTGGTGCTTCTAACTAACTAACGACAAGGCCGCCAATTTTAATTGCAACTCATCAAAGCTGCGTTGCAAAGAGCCAAGTGAAGGGGGCACTCAAGGAGGGAACTTTTTGGCTACCACAAAAGTGCGACTTTAATTCGCTGCTGCGGATCGTTGTTTAGTGAATTGGCTGCGCTCTCTCTTCTCTCCCACTCTCTCTCTCTCTCTCTTTCTCTCTCTCTCTTTGCCAGTGCATAGGCTGTCGGGTGGCTCTGGCAAGTTAATTTTTTATGCATGCACTGAATTTGAATGACTTTGACAGCAAAGTACACAAGTGGCCGTCTCTCTCTTTCATTTCTCTCTCTCTGTTTTTTTTTTATTTCACTTTTTCCTACTTACATTGCCATTGCGTTTGGCGAAATGTTTTGCAACTTTTAATAAAATAAACTTATTTGCACAATATAAATACATACATAAAACATGCGCCGTGTCGCCGTCGTCAGAGTCAGCGTCAGCGTCAGCGTCAGAGTCCTGCGAAGGGCTCTTTGATATTTCAATTTTTGTTTCACGTTGCTCACAAAACTTATGCTAATTAAATTCTTGCAAGTCGCTTGGCATTTTTCGCTTTTCACTTTTGCATTTGTTGGTTAGCCTGCCCTCTCTCTCTTCCCTCCCTCTCTGGCCACTTTCTTAACCAGGTTCCCTTTCAGTTTCGGCTTTTTGTGAACCACAGAGAGAGAGAGAGAGAGAGAGAGCATAAATTTTGCCGCATCCATCAAGTTTGGGTGGTCGCGTTTATGGCTGCGGCCAGTGTGGCCAGAGTGATTCATTAACGTGTGCGTTCATGTTAATATCCTTGCTAAATGTCATTCTCTGGTCAGCCACAAAGAGATATGAATGAGTCGCAGATGGGGTTTACTCTCAACCTCAGCCCTCATTCACAGAAAAGTGAAAACTTTTGCAGCCTTGGGCGAACCACAGGGCGTATGCTTTATTTATGGTATACAAAAGAGCATCGCAGTGAATTGTGAAAAGTAAAAGTATAGTATAATATTAAATAAATATAATATATAGTACATTTCAACCTTCTAATGTGATTACTATAAGCCCCCGACTAAGTAGAAAACTTTTCAGCTAGCACTTCAATTTACTTTGCTATCTGATTGTGTTTCTCCGGTTCCTCCATAAGTTCTATACCTTGCCTAATCCCCGTATTAACTCACTGGAACTTGCCTTAAAAAACATGCAATAAAAGTTTAGCAAAACTCAATTTAACTCGACGGCTTTAGATATTGATCTTGGGGTAGTAAGTAGTAAGGCTCTAAGCCGCCCTAAGACACTGCTACTACGAGACACGGTAAATCCATTGGAAAATAAATATCTAATCAAAGTAATTCAAAGAAGAAAACTCAAAAGAAACGCCTTAAATCCTGTGACTTTAATTCGAAAAAGAGCTAACTCAACTCGATGGTATTTAGAATATATATATGCGGGAGACCACAACTAATAAATTATAAAGTAGCCACGGGTAAGTGCTAAAGGTGCCCAGCAGCAGCAGCAGCAACTGAAACTGAAAAGCCATTAAGCATAACAATTTCCGGAGAGGGAAAAATAAAAATAAAAGGGAAGAGAGGGGAGCAGCAGAAGAAAGGCTGCTCGAGAGGTGTGTGCAACAAGCGAAGCTGCACTTAAGACGTTTAACAAAAGGTAAAGTCAGATCCGAAGAGGAGAAACCGGACCAGGGCTGACTGTGTGTGTGGTATGTGGGCATCGTGAAACGTATCCCGAGCCACTGCCAATAAACAATAAAAGCTGAGCACCTCTTCAGGAGTCCTTCACACGGCCAGGTAGGAGAGCAGGAAAGGAGGCAGGCAGGCAGGCAGGCAGGGAGGCAGGTTGGAAGGCGCAGTCAGGCATTGTGTGAGCTTTAAACACATAATAACTTAATGAATAACTTATGTAACCCATAATACCTGGCAAATTACGTGAGAGCAGACACAGTTAGACAGGCAGACAGACGGACAGTGAGAGACAGACAGAGAGACAGAGGGGTAGCCAGGCAATGAGTATAGGCTGGTACAGGTTCCCTGCTAGCGTGTGCCCTCAATTATTTAACTAGACGCCTGTGGCATATTAGATAATACGAGCTGCGTGCATTATTCATAGTTCACTAATAAGGCGGCATTTAAGGGCTGCGACCCCCGCCCCCCTTGCACGTTCTGCGGCACATTTCATAATTTTGCAACACTGGTTTGCGGTATTTTTTTTTTTCCTTTCGTTTGCTCAACTGCTGCTTTGTTTGAGTGCCACTTTAAAAGTTGAGTGGCACGCCCCCTTGCAATTGCCACGGCCTCCTTCTTTTACTTTACGTTTTCGTTTTGTTATTTTTGTTTTTTTTTCTTCTTTTTTTCGGCTGCTTTTGCCACTTCTGGCAGCGTGTCTGTGGTTTCGGCTACGACTTTTTGGCCCTGTCGTGTTCCTTTTTTTATTTTTGGTTGGCGGTTTCTTCTGCTTTTTTTGCATGTAATAAAGCAAAGTTCAGCGGCCATTATCAGCGAGCACAATCGAGCCAGACATGGCGGACGTATAGACAGCGCTAGACACACACACACACACACACATAGACACAGGCACACAGGCACAATAGCAGCGCAGACAATTGCAATAGCGCCGAAAAGTATGCTTTTACTTTTGCTGACTGTAAATGGCCGCTGTTGTTGTTGCTGTTGTTGCTGCTGTTGTTGCTGCTGTTGTTGTTGCTGCTGTTGTTGCTGCTGCTGTATTTGGCACTGACTTCTGTTTTGGCAGCCGTTTTTCGTGTTTGTGCAGCGTTTTCCCCTCCGCTCGCGCCGCCTCTGTTATTGTTGTACTCGTACTTTGTTGTTTGGCAGCTTATGAAATATTCAATTGAATTTAATGTACACGACCGACTGACTGACTAAGCTGAGTTCACAGCAGAGTGCAAAGCGAGTTCAAACCAATGATGACTACCGGCCCTGCCCTGCCACGCCTGTCCTTCCAGCATGTCTGTCTGTCTCTCTGTCTGTCTGTCTGTCTGTTTGTCATTTTGTGCGCTCTTGAAGGGACTACTTTATTCATTCCATCGATTTGGTATACAGCATGCTGTATAAGGCGAGAGTACAGTGCATTAAGGCTTTAAATATATTGCTTAAACAGAGAACTCTCTATACAAAATGTAAGTCTGTCTTTAAACTGGGTTTTTATAATCTATACTCAAATATATGTATACATAATTTAATAGCTCTATAGCAGCGAATCCTTTTCGTATCCCTACAGCTCTTAACTTTCTCAGCTTGCAATCAGAGCAAAGAGATTCAATTTCCCTTGGAACTCCCCACGTTGTCGCGATGATTTCATCAGAAATTCATTGAAAAGTGAGCAATCGCGTTAAGAAACAAAAGTCAACTCGGCGTATGTGTAATGTCTTTGTAGACCCGCCCCGTACTGCTGCACTGTTAAGGCAAAAAGCAGTCTGGATATTTTTGCAGAATTTTCCATTTTTTTTTTTTTAATCATAACATAATGGGGCGGCATTACAGTTAATGGATTGCAAGTGTTGCCAGGCGGCGGCTGCCTGCCTGCTCTGCGCTGCCTTTGCCTGCCTTGTTTTTTTAGCTTGCAAAACGGCACAAGTCGGCGGCTTCCTTTATGCCTCCTCTCTCTCTCCCTCCTGCTTGGGTGTTCTGGCGTCCCATATGAGCAGCTGGCTCCCGAAGCACATTGCTTAATGGCGCTAGTTGCCTTTTAAGTGTAATTGCCGTGTCCCAAGTGTTTGTAATGTGTACAAATTTCTACAATTTTTCCTGCCCGGCGTCTTACTACTGTATACAGTATACTCCCCTGCTATAGGACTGGACCCCATTTGCGGGGCCTTCGTTGCTTTTAAAATTATTACTATATTTGTAAATATGCCTTGGCACACACACACACACACACACAGAGAGGGTCTTAAAGATTAAAGCCGAAAAAAAACGAGAAAAAATGAGAGGTAAAGTGGGGATATATGATAGTTTTACTCACTGGCGATGTGCTCGTTGTGAAAGGCCAACATGTTTGCTCGAGGGAGAGTTTTAACAGCTTTTCCCAATATTGTATTGTAGTGTGTGCGTTTGTTTTCTTTTTTTCTGTTTTAATGTCCTTTTTATGGGGTTAACGCCGCCTCCGAAAAAGCTCTAGAACAGCAGCTGCTGCTGCTGCTGTTGCTGCAACCGATGTCTGCTGCTGCTGTTGTTGTTGTTGTTATTGTTGTAGTTGTAGTTATTGCCCGATGTCCCGATGACAGTCGGAATCGCGAGTTTTGCGGCTGCTGCGAATTTCACACTTTGATTCCCGTTATAATCGCGTCGGTACAAAAAGCCGCAACAATTTGTCGTTGCAATCGCCTGAAAAAAACGAGGGATAAAAAAAAGTTAAGCGTATTATTATATATAGCTCAGACATCGTAAAGAATAATCAATGGCTTTCCCAGTGGGTTTCAAAAAAGAATTGTATTTTAGAATTTGCAAAATAAATTCGATATTGTTTGCTTTAGTCTGTCAACAATGGGAAACGAGGGGGGCAGACTGATTGCACTGTTGATGTGGGAGCAGAACATAGCATAGTTGCCATTTAAATTGGTAAAGATTTAACTCACTAGAATATTGTATGAGTTGGTAAGAATATGGTTTTTTATTTTTTTTTAATAATTTCAGTGCTTTTCCAATTAATTCTCATTCTTTTTCCCTAAGACTTTTTCTCATTGCTGGGTCCCAACGCCCATAAGCCGCAGATTTATAGTGTATATATATAACATTCTACTCATGGGAAGATGATTTACAGCAACGAAAAGTTAAGAGCGTGATCATTATTTAGCGAATAACTTTAAACGGCAAACGAAATTGTAAACAAAATATACAAAAATTGCATTGTAAATGGCCCAAGCTCTTAGCCGAGACCCAGTTGGGTTCTCCATTTCAGCTCAGCGAAGCGCGCTCACTCACACACACACACACACATACGAAACGGAAGCACATGCTGCGGAAGTGAATTTCTTCGCTTCCGTTTTAGCGCCATTCCACGACTGCGACTAGCAGACTGCACATAGTTAGGCGCAGGCGTGCAACAATCAAAACTAGTTGTCAAAAATAGCACATACAATACATATAGTAGTATAGCATAGTATGTTATAAGAAGAGTTTGACAGCCAGTCGAAGCAGCGGGACAGCCAGTCAGGCGATAAGAGTTGGTTAGTTAGTTTACCAATCAAAGCTGTCGAACAGCAAATTGATTTGCAGTAGAAGCGAGTAGAAATACGATTGTAGGTTTGTTTTCAATTAAATATTTGGCAGTTTATACTGCAGTTGAAAAGAAAAAAAAATGAAACTAACGCTTGATATGCTCAGCTGCAGCCAACTTAACTCAGTTGCATAAGGTGGCTACACTGTAAATAAAATATATACAATAAATTCAAAGCTTGCCAGATATTGAGAGTCATCAATTCAAATTTCAATTCAATTTTCAATTTAAATTTCAATTCAAATTTCAATTCAAATTTTCAAAAATTTCTTGAAAGTTTCAATTTGGATTTGTTTAATTCTTTTCAATATTCACATGGCACATGTAGTTACCAAAATTCACCAACTTTCTGACAAAGTTACCAGACCCACTGCAAGTCTATAAACAACATAAAAATGCCATAAAAATACTTTGGTATTACACAAATAAGCAACTCACTCACTCGACAAAGTCCAATTGGAAGTCAACGTGGCTGCAATCGAAGCAGTCGACAACAACAGCAATTTGTGTGTGTGTGTGGAGCTCACTGAGTATGTCTGACTGCGCGACTGTGTAGCACTTCCGTTTCCGTAACGGAAGCTAATGAACGTAGTAGCAGCGAGTGAGAGAGAGAGAGAGGGAGAGAGAGGCGAACAAAATGGCAGCGTCGCTAAGAAAATGCCAGGCAAATGTTAAATTAATAATAGAGAAGCAGCCGCCGCATAGAGCGGAAAAACTTTCAACGTGCCAGCCCCAAAAACGCCCCCTAACCCAATGCTTACCCCCCAAAAATTGTTGCAACTCACAGCCCCCGCCCATGGCTTGTTTGCAACAAGGCAAACGACATCGGCAACGGCAACGGCAACGGCGTCGGCATTTATGTGACTTTAATTTAAATAACTTTGGTTGGCTTCGGAGCGTGCACTAATACAATTTTAGAGACTGGAAGCATGTTGCAAGGTTGCTGTTGCTCTTCATAACTGAAATATGCCAACAATTTCGGAGGGGGCTGGCACGCTGCTGGCTTGGCAAGAAGTCAGCCAAAAACCGCGAGAGAGTGCAAAGTACCAACGACCCCCAAAGCAAAATCATCATCAACATAATCATCATCATCAGCATCTTCGAGGAAGAGATCCTCTTTAAGTTGCACGCGCTGACTGGCACAAATTAAAGTTGAGAAATGAAATTTGTAACGCTTTCGCTTTTCAATTATAATTCGGGCTTGACGAGTTTTTTGATTGCTTTTGTGTATGCCTGAGCGCAATTTGTTGTTATCTGTCGACTGACCTCAATTGGTTGTATATGAATATATGGGGCCACCCACGGGTTCTGCCTCCTCCTCCCCTCTTCCTCCTCCTCCGGCTCAACAGCCTGGCCAAAACAAGTTTCTTTACTTTGCGGCTTTTGGCTTAATTAGCAAATTGACAGCGTGACGTTGAGTGAAAAGCAGCGCAGCCTGCTTCACCTAACAATGGCCTGAAATATGTCTTGAAGTAATTCCAAAAAGCAAGGTAATAAAAGCTCTATAAGGCAGGCATACTATATAGATTTACGGATATTTCCAGCACGCAGAAAAAACTCAATTAAAAGCGACAATTAACGTATCGATTGAAGTGCCCAATTTATTGATAACATTAATGGATTGTGGCAATTAGGCAAGGCAGTTAATTTTGCCCTAGACAATATAAATAAAAGAATAAAATAAATAATACTAATTAAATTGCTTAAAGTGGCTTTAAAATTTTCCTCAACTCAAGCTTATCGAGCCTGCAAAACGTTGCTTGTAGGTGACGCAAAATCTCTGTATTATCACCTTATAATTCCCTTGAAACACACACACAGACACATCGTATGGCAGACAGCTTTAATGAAACACTCACACACACACACACACACACGCATAGCGAAGGCGAATTGAAACTTTAATGAGGCTCGAAGCACATTGGGACGAGCGTTATCGATTTTGTTCTTTGCTAATTTGCAGCTCGTTATTGTTGCTATTTCTCTACGTGTTGTTGTTGTTGTTGTTGGTATTTGTTTTTGCTGCTACTGTTTCGGCTAAGGTTCTTGCCACATTTTGCTGTTGTTACGAGGGTCGTTTGATAAGTCCGTAACTTTTTGTATTTGCCGCGCACCTGCTCTAAAACAACACTGCTCCTGTCAGCAGTTATCGATTAAAGCTGACTTAAAATTAAAGCTGCGTTTTTGGTTTGCGTTTTATAGGCATTGAAGCAGACGATCTCGTAATTTTAACGAAAATGGAAAAAGTGAATTTCGTGTGCTAATTAAGCATTATTTTTGCGTAAAAATCCATCACCGAAACCAAGGAAAGACTGATAAATATTATGGGGACTCTGCACATCAATTCAATGGTTAAGAAATGGTTTACTGAGTTCCGTTGTGGTCGTACCAGTACAAGTGATGCCGAACGTTCAGGTCGCCCAAAAGAGGTCGTCATGCCGAAATCGTCGACAAAATCCATGGAATGATATTGGATGATCGGAGAATGAAAGTGCGTGAGGTAGCTGAGGCTGTAGGCATCTCAACTGAACGGGTACATCACATTTACATGAATATTTGGACATGAAAAAGCTTTCCGCGCGATGGGTACCGCGATTGCTCACACAGACCATAAGCGCAACCGTGTGACCATTCAAAGGAGTGTTTGGCGATGTTCAACCGCAATCAAACAATTTTGCGCCGTTTCGTTACCGTAGACGAAACATGGATCCACCACACCACACCAGAGACCAAAGAACAATCAAGACAGTGGGTTTCTCCGGGTGAACGTGCACAAAGAAGGCCAAGGTGGGTCTGTCGGCCAACAAGGTCATGGCCACAGTTTTTGGGATGCACAAGGTATCATTCACATCGATTACCTGAAAGGGTAAAACGATCACCGGCGAATATTATTCAGAGCTTTGGACAGATTCGATATTGATTTGAAGCAAACGACCCATTTGGCGAAAAAAAGTGCTGTTCCATCAGGACAATGCACGGGTGCACACGTGTGTAGTCAGCATGGCAAAATTTCATAAATTGGGCTACGAACTGCTACCCCATCCAGCATATTCTCAGATTTAGCCCCCTGTGACTATTTTTGTTTCAAACATGAAGAAATGGCTCGGCGGTAAAGATTCGGGTCAAATGAAGAGGTCATCACAAAACAAACGACTATTTTGAGGGCCTGAAAACCTATTATTTGGAAGGAATAAAATTGGAAAAACGCTGGACTAAATGTATAGAGCTAAAAGGAGATTATGTTGAGAAATAAAACGCTTCTTTGACGAAAAAATATATTTTATTCAAAAAGTCACGGACTTATCAAACGACCCTCATTGATAGACAAACAGACACACGCAGAGAGCTAGGTAGACTATGTGTGCTGAGGTCGGCCAGACGAGCCTTTAGTTTTGTGTTTTTGCTCTTGCCCTCGCTCTCTCTCTCTCTCTCTCTCTCCCTTCCCCTCCTACAACATGTGAGGTTTTTCAGCTACATTTTTGCTCTGCTACAACTTTCTGACCATTCAAGGAAAATAGTCGGCACATTGTAACAAAAACAAAGAGGCCTCTGTACGTTCCTGGCTTGACTGACTTGCTGAGTTCTCTCTCGCTCTCTCTCTCTCTCTCATTCCCCATTGCCATCAACAGTCTGTCTTTCTTTTTTATTTGTGTATTTTTTTCGCTCTCTCTCTCTCTCTCTCTCTCCTCCTCTCTTTCCTCTCCCTCCAACAGAACGTCAAACGTAGTCAGTTTTAGTTTTGCATTTGCAAGTCTGCCGCCGGCTCCAGCTCCAGCTCCAGGCAAGTTTTATAGACCAGACCCAAGCACTGTCTGCCCGCCCGTCCGTGCTGGCTCTTCTTTTTGAGTGTGTCTAGCAGGAGTTAAAAGATTTTAAACCCTTAATGATGATGATGACTGCGATGATGATGCTGTTAAAGGTATCGTGTGCTGCTGCTGCTGCTGCTGCTGGTGGCGTCAACAATGCGCTTTGTTCTTGTTTTTCCTGCTCGTTGTTATTGGCTAACTGTTGTTGACTTATATTACATGAAGTTTTCATTGCTCACACATGTATGTGTGCGCTGTGTTTGTGTGTGCGTGTTTATGTGTGGGTGTAGTCGGGGCCAAAGCCAGAGATAATGCATTGTTTGGGTTTGTTGTCTAGCCTCGATGAGCTGCACCTCCGCACCGATTTACAGCCTCCTTTTGGCTGGGCAAACATAATGGAATTTTCATGTAAACAATTTGCATGTTTTCCACACATACACACACACACACTTACATACAGCTACACATATAAAAAGGGGGAGGGAATTCTGAGGTATTTCTACTTCATCAATTAACACATAAATTTGCGGTCCTTTGTTTTGGCCAGTTCCTGGTATTGGTATCTAATAAAGATAACACACAGTTTATCCCATTCAGCTTGACTGGTATAGAAAGGTTTTATTTCCCGTTTGTTTGCACAAGATTCGACGAATAATTTAGGTTCAATTAGCCAGCAAGGTTGGGAAAGAGAGAGAATTTCAAGCCGAAAAATAATAAATAAAGCTATTTTCAAATTCATAAAGTGAATATGCTGTTAATACAATAAAAAGAAGAAGAATACAGCACAAAATACTGCATACTGCATAGAATACCAAATAAAATACATAAAATTATGCCGGTTTTTTCTTTTATTTCATACTTATTTTTGATACACTTTTCTTTTTCTTTTAAATATGTCGTTACGTATACGTAATATAATATAATTTTCTTGTATATCTTGCTTCATTTTAAAGCATTTACTTCCTGTTAAGCTGCTTCGCACGGCGATTGAGGCATTAGAGAAGTTAAAACGTGGCTACTTCACTTACTCCGGCACCTTGGTACTTGGCTCACATTACGTATACGCAACGTGCAACAGAAGCAACTAATTGCTGGGCCGCTTTTGTGCTTTATTGCTTAATGCTCGCCGCTTTCTAATTAAAATTACACTAAATAGGTCTGCTAGGAAGTGCTACTGCTACTAGTACGGGGTACTAAATAGCACAGTATTTACCGACAAATAGAAAACGAATTTAATTAAAATTTATGTGCATATGAGGCAAGTCGCATACGTGTGTTGTGAGGGGAAATTTGCTTCAACAGGAACAACAAACAAAATAAAGCAAGGCAATTCGGCATCGGCTTTCATTAGGAATATGCGAAGTGCAACTGCTGCCCCTCTCGGGCAACGGGCGACACTACGAAATTTTTAATTACTCGTACTCAACTTTCGAAAACTGAAGCATAGGGGGCGAGCTCATTTTGAAAATTTTCATAATTACTCGACGCTCAACGATGCCAGCAAGTCAGTCAGTCAGTCAGACTCTCTCTCTCACACACACACACACACAGTCTGTGTGGACTTTTGCGGAAGCTGGACCCAGACCCAGACCCCAAGCAGCGTCAGCCAGCACAAGAACCTGTACGCGGACCTGCACCCATACCCTATACCCGTACCCAGTCGACGTTGACTCAAGTGCACTCACATGCGCAGCGACCAAAACTAAATGAACTTATGCACACACACACACACACACACACACACACAGACATGGTGGGTGTGTGGCTTCGCTTGAGCACCTGTGCTCGGTCTCGGTCTCGCTTCGGTCGCCTTCTTCGACGGCAGAGGGAACTGTGCGCTCTTGAAACTAAAGGCTAAGTAGGTGCATTCATATAAACATGGCTCATGCATGTGTATGTATGTGTGTGTATGTGTATGGTATGCTATCTCTGCGCATATTTGCCCATGTATAGTACATTTGCCATATGCTGAAAGTTGAGTTGCAGCCATTTATAAGTGGATTGCCCCCCGTGTAATTAAATTTATTTCATTATATTATTGTAATGTGCATAAGCATTTTTCACAGAATTTCCAGGACTGGGGATTTTTGCAGTACTCAGTTCAAATATGTGGGGAGTCAGAGGGGGAATAGTTGAGTTTCATTTAAAAATATTTGAATTATATTACATTTAAATAAATAAATTACTAAATTTTTCGTGCTTTTTTAAATTAACTCCTATTTCGAATTAAATATTAAAACAAAGTGTAACAATTTCCAACTCAATCTCAATTATTTCGAAGTTCAAGAATTTCTTTGAAAATTGTTGCAATTGAATTCGTTTCGTTAATTTATTTGCCTATCGAGCGTTGAAATTGTTTGAATTGACCTGAGTCCGGTGGCGAAATGCCTCGGTTCCCAAATACTTTCGGTAGACCCCACGTCCCTCCACGGCATTCTGCTCTCTCCCCAGACAAACACTCAACACACGTTCAACACACACTCCAATTGTGCTGTGCACATATTCGCCGCGCATGCCACAACACACCAAGTTCAATTGCGGCCAAGATGCAGACAGCGACTGCAAGTGTGTGTGTTTGTGTGTGTGTGTGTGTGCTGGCAACTCGAGCATGAATGTCTCGTCCTTAAGCACACATCAATTTCAAAACAATAATTGAAAATTGCAACAATTGGAAATTTTCGTTTGGGTTTTCTGCGCCACGTACCAAACGAAATGAAAGTGCAGCAGCACAAAAACAAGAAAACGAATGGCACAAAGAAAAGGAAAGAGAGAGAGAAATAGAGAGAGAAAGGGGAAAAAATAGTATGAAAATGGGAAGCAACTATTTGCAGCTATTGTTGTTGCTCCTACTCCCTGTTGCCTTTGCCTGCTGAAGCATTGCAAAATAAAGTTGAGCATTTTATTATACTAGTGCGAGCGGTTCCCATTGAACTGGCAACTTTTCACTTCAACTTTCGCTTTAATGTGGGTATTCTCCTCTCTCTCTCTCTTAGTCTGTATGTCTACTCTCTCGTCGAGAATATTATTTTAAATATTTAAACATTTTTGTGACACGCAAAGTTGGCCAGCCAACCTGTCCTTAAATAAATAATGCTGCCCGCTACTGGCAAACATGGCGAGCACATAGAAAATGAAAATAATAAATACAACTCCGCCATGGATTAATTATTTATAAAATTTATTAAAACAAAAACAAGCGCAGACTAACAATATAAAAATAAATACATTGAAAATTTAGTTTATTTATTATTGTGATGAATTTCGTAAAACAATTAAAGAAAAACGAGTCGAGTGATGGCAATAAATATTTTAGAACAAGTTGTTTTCGAAGTATCAGCAACACAGGTAAGTGAAGTCTTTGCAAATAAAATATAAATATTTTCTTTACATGTTTACTGTTTTTTTAAATTTCTCAAATATTTATTTCGCAAATTTATTTTCATGTTTCCTAATAATGTTACACCATCATGTGGCTTTTTTTTTGCAGTCGATTTCCGGGCAAATATTTATGCTCATCAATTAATTATGTGACATGTCGACTGACAAACGCAACGACGTGTGATGGGGCCGCTTTTGTTTTGTTGTCAGACGCTGCTGCTGCTGCTGCCGCAGTCGACGTTGTGTTAATAAAATATTCAAAATTTAATTTTCATCGCGTTGCATTTGACACATTTCAATAAAAACAATTACTATAACAATTAAGTTGAAAAGTCGCCGCAGCCGTGCGCCATTTTGTTTGCTGTAACTGTGCGTGAACAAAGCCACTAAAAAAAGGGGGTAGCACTGCATACACCTCTGTTCATTCGCTCAGAAACGCTTTGACAGTGGCTCTCTTTGTCTATGGGTAAACATTTATGCAATTTTAATTATAAATGCATTGTTCGCCCTTAATGAGAATCGCCAAATGTCAACAGCATTGGTCAAACAATAGCGGCAGCTGCAGCAGCAACAACAACATCAGCAGCAACAGCAACAGCAGCAACAACAACAGCAGCAGCAACAACAACAGCAGCAACATCTGACATTAGCCTGACAGCTGCTTAAATAATTCGTAATGAAGTGGAAAATGCCGACATGTTACAATTGAAAACAGGATTTAATAAGTGCACAACTCGTATTGATTGAAATCATGTTCAAATTTTTCTTATCTGAATAGCAATGGGATTTTTTTTTTTTACTTTGAAGTTATACCATAAACAACAATTCTCTCTATTGTAAGTAGATGCATTTTCGAATTGTTTTTCTCTTAATCTAAAATGAATAAGTATTTTTTATATTTATTTAGTATTTGTTTATGTTTTGATTATCTGAGTGATTGTGTATTTAAATTATATCATAATAGATCTTTTGAAATTTTTTGATTTTTTGGAAATTTAGACAATGGTCCCCCCTGTAAAATTTCAACAACATTTTTTTTTCAAAATTTTAAATCGCGAACTTTTAATTTTAATCAATTGCGGAGGTCAAAATTAGTTATAAACAATGGCTTAAATCGATTTTAAACTATACTTAATTTTGGCTCAAAAATCATGTCGAAATAGTAAAAAATTTAAACATGTAACACACTCGACAGACCTAATACCCTCATTTTCCATCGATCATAACTTTCTTAAAAATCAAACGATTTTCATGCGGAATGACATTTTGTTTATGGTTTAACAGCCTGAGGGATTCTACATTTAAATAATATCATAATAGACCTTTTGAAATTTTTTGATATTTTGAAAATTTAGACAATGGTCCCCCCTGTAAAATTTCAACAACATTTTTTAACAAACTTTTAAATCGCGAGGTTTTAATTTTAATCGATTGCGGAGGTCAAAATTAGTTATAAACAATGGTTTAAATCGATTTTAAACGATACTTAATTTTTGCCAAAAAATCATGTCGAAATAGTAAAAAATTTAAACATGTAACACACTCGACAGACCTAATACCTTCATTTTCCATCGATCATAATTTTCTTAAAAATCAAACGATTTTCATGCGGAATAACATTTTGTTTATGGTTTAACAACCTGAAGGATTCTACATTTAAATAATATCATAATAGACCTTTTGAAATTTTTCGATATTTTGAAAATTTAGACAATGGTCCCCCCTGTAAAATTTCAACAACATTTTTTTTTCAAAATTTTAAATCGCGAACTTTTAATTTTAATCAATTGCGGAGGTCAAAATTAATTATAAACATTGGTTTAAATCGATTTTAAACTATACTTAATTTTGGCCCAAAAATCATGTCGAATTAGTAAAAAATTTAAACATGTAACACACTCGACAGACCTAATACCCTCATTTTCCATCGATCATAACTTTCTTAAAAATCAAACGATTTTCATGCGGAATGACATTTTGTTTATGGTTTAACAACCTGAGGGATTCTACATTTAAATAATATCATAATAGACCTTTTGAAATTTTTCGATATTTTGAAAATTTAGACAATGGTCCCCCCTGTAAAATTTCAACAACATTTTTTTTCAAAATTTTAAATCGCGAACTTTTAATTTTAATCAATTGCGGAGGTCAAAATTAGTTATAAACAATGGTTTAAATCGATTTTAAACTATACTTAATTTTGGCCCAAAAATCATGTCGAAATAGTAAAAAATTTAAACATGTAACACACTCGACAGACCTAATACCCTCATTTTCCATCGATCATAACTTTCTTAAAAATCAAACGATTTTCATGCGGAATGACATTTTGTTTATGGTTTAACAACCTGAGGGATTCTACATTTAAATAATATCATAATAGACCTTTTGAAATTTTTTGATATTTTGAAAATTTAGACAATGGTCCCCCCTGTAAAATTTCAACAACATTTTTTTTTCAAAATTTTAAATCGCGAACTTTTAATTTTAATCAATTGCGGAGGTCAAAATTAGTTATAAACAATGGCTTAAATCGATTTTAAACTATACTTAATTTTGGCTCAAAAATCATGTCGAAATAGTAAAAAATTTAAACATGTAACACACTCGACAGACCTAATACCCTCATTTTCCATCGATCATAACTTTCTTAAAAATCAAACGATTTTCATGCGGAATGACATTTTGTTTATGGTTTAACAGCCTGAGGGATTCTACATTTAAATAATATCATAATAGACCTTTTGAAATTTTTCGATATTTTGAAAATTTAGACAATGGTCCCCCCTGTAAAATTTCAAAAACATTTTTTTTTCAAAATTTTAAATCGCGAGGTTTTAATTTTAATCGATTGCGGAGGTCAAAATTAGTAATAAACAAGTGGTTAAATCGATTTTAGACGATACTTAATTTTAGCCCAAAAATCATGTTGGAATATTCAAAAAATATGGTATCTTACTGTCGGGCGAGCTCGACTGTAGCTTTACCGACCTGTTAGTTTCCTCCTTTTCTTTTTCTTTATCCAATAACTACATTTTAGTTTTAGCTACTTTTCACAGACTTCTGTGGGAGCCTTTACAACAATTGGTGCCACTGGTTGAGGCCAACAAACGAGCACCGACAGTGCCAACCCCAGAGCAGCCCATATACCATTGTGTAGTGGCACTTCCCATTGTGATGGCATTCAAGTCAATGGCGGAAATGAAAATTGAATTTTATGCAAACACAAAAGCCAATTGAAGTCAATTATTGTTTATGTAACTAATTTTATTTAAATAAAAGTCAATACGCTTGGAGAAGAAGAAGCGAGCAAAGAGGAATGCCAATTGGGAAATTTGTGTGAAGGAAATTGATGGCAAACAAATGGGGACAGAAAAAAACAAAGAATATTTAAGATTGCTGCCAGTCCCATAGGGGAGTTGGCCCTGCGAGCATCGACTGATTTATATGGACGATGAATGAATATGCATAAATATTTGCGAAATGCCTAACTAACTAATTGCAGTCGATCGCCAGCTCTGCGTTAAGTGACCCACTTTAGACGCTGGCAAATTCTGCAGCTTGATTCCCACGCTTTTTGGCATTAAGCCAGACCAAAAAAAAAAAAAAAAATAGAAAAGAAAAACCCATGGAAGCACAGAAAAAGAGCAAACAGAATGTCCTTGGCCCTAGTGAAAATTGTTGGGGCCATCCATCAGCTGTTTGTTTTGTAGAGCGAAGCGTTTTCAGCTTTTTGCCGAAGCTTCACATTGCTATTTTTTCGGGGAAGAGAAGAGAGGGTTTTTTTTTCTCTTCCAGAGACAGCGACAAAGTGCAGCCCGTAGCCGGGCAATATTTTTTGGTCTCGTTTTTTTTTTTTTTGGGAGTGTGTTAGTTATTTTGATTGATTGCATTGTTTCGTGTAACAAATTTATTTCTGCCACGCCCATCTCGAGCACTTAAAAGCAAGAGGCGCAGCAGAAAAAAAACACAAAATGGGGCTGTCTTTTAATGGGTTCCCCCATTGGGTAGCTACATCATTGTCACAGGCAGGAAATTGGCAAAGGCCGCCCCATACGAGCAAAGTTTAAAGCCAAACGAGGAGGAGCAGCAGCAGGAGGAAGAGGAACAAGCCCAAACTCATCATCAGCCCATGTCACCTCACTGCAATCTCGATGAAGCCCCACTTCTTCCTCTTATTTTCTTAGCCACCATCATTAGTGGAAATGATTTCTTATTCAATGCTCTGCTCTGCTTTTGCTAAGCTGTTTGGCTGTTGGCTGCTTAGCTCAGTTTTTTCTTTTTCTTTTATGCTTTTCTTCGCGCTGTTGTCATGCTTCATCGATTTTTTATGCTTTGCTGGTTGAGTTGATGGAAATTCTGTTTTTTTTTTTTGTCCTTCCCTCCTCGCTTTTTTTTTTTAGCTGCCTGCACTTCAATAACAGCGCCGCAATCGCAGTCGCAGCCGCCGTCTCGGCCTCTGTCTCAGCCTCAGTCTCAGTCAAGCCTCAGTTGACTTTGTTCGCAATAATGTTGTATTTGTTTTCTGCCCTCAAAAAAAGTTTAGCTTTGCTTTGTTATCTTTAATATTGATTATATGCAATATCTCAGCAGACGAATCAATCTTTGCGTAACCGTTTGAGATATTATAGAGGAAATGACAAGTTTATGCAGGCAGACAAGGGCGTGGTCGATGCTATAAAACAGCAGAAGAAAGAAACAAATGAACAGAAAATGTATTCACATGCGATCATTATGGACTGAAGGGTGTGTTTAAGGGAACTAAAGTAAGAAAGACTTGAAAAAAACAGTTGACAAGAAGATGCCTAAGAAAGTACTTAACAGAATTAGCTTAACAGCTGTTAATTAACAGAAAGACTGCTCTGTCTGTTAAAATTCCCTTTATTTCCATATGTAAAGATGTACATATTCAAGACTCAAATTGAAGATATATAAACAAACAAATCAGACCAATCCAATTTGAAGGCATAATCATTGAGCTGCCACTCCAAGTAAAGCGTCTAAACCATTTTTGTTCAACACTTCCATTAAGACCGTGTTTCTCATTCACATAGAAGTACATCAATTTAGGAAAAGCAGATTTTCCTTCAGAGATATAAGAGTAAATAAAACCACAGCGTTGTGACTCAGTATCGTTGAGAGAGAGTGTCGGCACCTTTGGCACAACATCAATGATAACTTCAGAGATATTTGCTGTACTAGTATTCTGTGCCCCAGTTCGGAATAGTATCTGAACATTATCATACTGATGATCAACCATATACTGCATTATCGAGGAT
The DNA here is from genome assembly GCA_018904105.1 of Zaprionus tsacasi. NCBI lineage: Eukaryota > Metazoa > Arthropoda > Insecta > Diptera > Drosophilidae > Zaprionus > Zaprionus tsacasi. Next base: position 97,285 of record JAEIFR010000019.1, on the reverse strand, counting down.
ATGTGCGGCAAATAGCCCCAGAAATAGGTTTCACCTCTCTCCAGATTTAATCCGTAACGCAACAGGTTATGTTGGTGGGAGGCAATCACATTGAAGGGTTGTCGCAGATGATGCATACGTTGTCGAGCCGCATATTGGTCGATTTTCTTATCCTTCAGCTGCTGCTGCTTATTACGCAGCGAAGACTTTTCACCCATGTGCTGGAACTGAGTTTGATCCGCAACTATAAATTGCGAGCCATAATCCCGGGCACATTCCTTGCCCCTTAGGCCATCCCAGCGACAACATCGCAGCTTCACATACGAAATCAGCAGCCAATCGATGGGCTGATTGGTATAAAATAACTGTGCATAGGTTAGAAAATGCTGCAGTTCCTCGGTATGCAGCAGTTTTCCTATAAAGCCAAGTTGACTGAAGCTCAGCACAATCCATTTACGTTGTATCTTCAGCCGAAAGTTCGTATGCAACTCGGTGAATTTGTGAATATAATCGAAATAATCCTTATTTGGCTCAACATCATCCTCGAGTTGTAGATAGTAGCTGCCACGGCTCCGGGCATAGCGCATAAGGTATATATAGTCAAGAGTCTGTTTAGTGCGCCATCGCATTCGTTCGAGCTCATCATTCAGCGTAGTTTTAAGTTCATTCAAGTTCTGATAATAATCGATTGGTGGCCAGATTATCTCGATCAGCCCATCATTTATATGTTCTGCAAACACTTGGCTAATTCTACGCCATATCTTCTTCACAATCGAGCGATTCTTCTCACCTATATAGATCACAAAGAGGCAATTGCCACGATGCTTTTCATCCATGTTCTCTATAAGCTGTTGCAAAGTCTGAACTAGATAGTTTTTCCCTGGCCGATAGACAGTCGGCACACCCAGCACATACTGAACCATAGTTCTTCGATGCGCCGTACGTGAATCGTTTAGAAAAGGAGGCTCTTTCAATTGACTTTCCCAATTTATTTCTTTACCCAACGGTACAGGTTCCCAAGGTTCCGACTCATCGTGCATCATTTCGGGATATTCAATAGTATCAGAGACACGCCTCCATTCTGGTGGTAGATTACTCAAGGCACTCATCACTACTATAACTATAATTAATGGAGAACATAGGAAGATCAAGCAAAGACCAGAACGAAAATTAATAATCTTCATGTTTGCTTAAAAAAAACACAAGGGAAACCTTAACTTATTTAATTCACACAGCTTACTGTGGAGACTACAACAAACTACAAAATATTATATACATACCCTTTGGGGAACTCTTTAAGTCAAAAAGTTACATGCATATAGAACCAATACTCCCTCTACTCATCAGTCTTTAATGAAAAGAGCAACCAAGCAGAACCCATGACTTCTGATACTTTTTCATCGCATTTTTCCCGTTTCTTTTGTGATGTAAAGCAAAGCAAAGCAAAGCAAAGGGACACAGCCAAAGGACAAGAAATTGAAACATAGCAACAACAACAACAGCAACGCACAGCAACGCACTCTAATACCAACACAATCGCTATTCATAGGCAGCACAGAGAAGAGAAGAGAGAGAAGAGCTCGCATAAAACGCATAGAGAATTGAAGAGGTCGCAGCTGAAATTCCCCAAAGCAATGAATTTTTCGGATTCCGCTGCCATTTATGAGCACGCCCCAGAGGCAGTGAGATAGAGATAGAGAGAGAGAGAGAGAGAGAAAGAGAGTGAGAGAACAAAAGACAATGCATAAATAAAGCGCTCAAATTACAATTTAATGTCATAGAGCTTTGTGAGATATGCCACGGGATTGAGGCATCAGTTGGGAGAGGGCCATTAAAAAGTATTAACAACATATTTGATTTAAAACTTAAATTAAATTCGATTAAAACTTTTTTACTCCGCTTGACGGATGTACGCCTTATGTATATACGTACGTATATCTTTTGCCCGAGGTTAATGTCACTGATTATCTGCATTATTTATAAAAATTCGCACGTGATGATCAAAATTTATGCACACACACTTGCTCCAGAGGACACCTTACCAACTTCAGCTACAGCTTCAACTTCAACGTCAGCTTCAGCTTCAGCTGCGGCATCGGGTTCGGGTTCGAGTTGGGCTTCGCGTGGTCCCACATTAAATAAATAACCGAAAAACTTTTCAACTTTCATGAATATTAATAAGAGCAGATTTTTACAAATATACATACGCATACACATATAATATATGTATAGAGAGCATCAACGTTGGCAGCCAAGTGACAGAGTCAACGCCGCGTTGCTCATACGCCGCGTTGTCCGCACAAAATGTAAAATGTGCATTTAAATTGAATTCCTTAATGAATTCGCGGCAACGCCTGGCCACGGACCACACTGGCCCGAACTGAACTGAACCCGAACTGAACTGAACTGAACTGAAGCGGCCCAAGTTGGCTGAAGGTGTTGCCCAATGCGACCGTCGCGTTTTTATCAGATTAAAAATTATATATATTTTTGTGAAATACCCTTGCCAGAGAGACAACTATCATCGCCATGACTGTCGGTTGAAGAGAGAGAGAGATCTGGCTGAAAGTACTGCGTGTTGAGGCATTAAAAAGGCAGCTTGTGTTTAATTTAAATAAAATACAGTATACCTATAATTAAAACATTAATTAAAAAGTTAAAATATAAAATTAAAGCGAGCATTATATTTTTTGTATTTGTATCTAAAAATGAGTAGAAATCATTAAATTGAAATAATTTATTGGGCAACTGCATAGCTGTATTTCATTTATATGCATGAACATTATTATCTATACAATTTCGAGTAACTTAGAATGACTCTTAGCTGATCAGAGTATACCTTATTCGTTCAGGCTTAATTCTAACTAGTTCATTTTCATCACGCGTCGCAGCATCTACCTAAAGGACGGGAGGAATATATAACTTTTCGGGCAGCGCACAGCGAAAAATTATGCAAAAATTCAAAAGCATAAAGTTTACTCCGACTGCAGCTTGACTCTTAATTAAAATGCATTAAGTTGGTCACAGGGACCAACTGCCACAACATGTGACCCCTCAAGTGTTAACATAAAAGTGCAGCTGCAGCAGATCTAATCTCTGTGATCTCTGAAATTTGCTCTAACGAACTGCCATTGTGAGTGATGTAAAAATCTATAGAAAATTATACGGCAAATGAAATATTCAAATGGGAATGTGCAATAATAAAAAAAAACTCAACATGCATAAAGCCTGCCATTTCTTTTTTTTTTTTTTTTTTTATTATAGTAGGAACATTGATTAATGGCCGTGTGCAGCAAAAATTAAATGTAACACCACATGAAGCCGCAGCCACAACTACTAACTGATGGGCCCCGCCTATGGCGCCTTTGATGCTCGGCTCACCCTATGCCATATGATAATGGTGGAATTTTTGCACATATTTTCCACCGTATTTCTCTTCTTTTTACTTTTTTTGCATTTTTTCGCTTTTGGTTTTTAGCCAACCGACAAACACAACACGTAACATGTGTTTTAGTTTATAACAACGGGCAGGCACAGAGAAAAAAAATATATATAAAAAATAACGAGCGCATAAAAATGTTTGGGTAGAAATATTTGATATTAAATTTCGCTGAGTAAAACACTCGTTGCGCTGCATTTCAAACGTATGGGGAATTCCGACAGCTTTTATGGCTAACTCTCAAGTAATATAAGTAATGTTAATTTTTAAATTTAATCAGGCACGTTTTTGCGTACTATATAAGTATTTAAATAAGATCATATTAAGTGAAAGCAAAAACATAGCAAACTTTAAATATTTTGCCTCAATGCGCTTTTCGAAATTGCACATTTTCCTCTCAAAATGTCAATTTACTCAATTTCTGTGCTCTAGTCCATGTCGCTGCATTTTAATAGCCAAGCTTTATAGCGCATATACCAAAAAATATCAGAGTCACATTGGCTCACACATGTAATCTAACCCGAACAAGAAGAAGCGTAAAATAAAAATACACCCACTAAATTGACAAAAATCTACGGCGCGTGAAAAAATGTTATAAAAGCTTATGAGACCCGGTGGCAATTTGAGCCCTTCTCTGCTCTCTCCCCTCTCTCTCTCTCCCTCTGCCTTTTCTGTTTTTTTTTTCCCAACGCTGACATAACAGTTTTTCACAAGCGTGTGTGTGTGTGTGTGTGAGGGGATAGTTGGCAACCGCAAAATAAGATGAATTTCACACCGAAAAATTAATAACTTTTTAAAAGGTCATAAAAAATCGGAGTCAAGCCATAGGTGCCATAAGCCGCTCTCTACACAAATCGTGCACATAATTTGCACATTTTTCATTCTCGTTCACATTTTATTACCAATTTCTATTGTTGTTCTTGCTTGGCGAAAAAACCAATAAGAATTCGCTGTGTGTGTGTGTGTGTGTGTGTGTGGATCATAAATTTCTGGCAAAGCAGCTAAAATTAAAGTGGAATCGCTGTCGCGGTCGCGCCCAGCCAAGCAGGTCCAACAAGTGACAAAAGAGGCAAAAATTTGCAAAATAAAATAATAGAGAAAGCGCGGCGAAAGAACCAACGATGGCACGATGGGACGATGGAGCTGGGCTGACTGGGCCTGGGCCTGGGCATACGGAAGTGCTGAATCACCGGAAAACCATTAAAGGAAGTCACAACTATTGATTATGTCGGCGGCGTCAGCAGCGGCACAAACTAAAAATGGCTTTGTGTGTGCAAGCAGCGGAAAAATTATGATAGCACCCGGTCCGGTCCAGACCCAGGCCCAGACCCACAGCTATGGCATACCCAGTTGCGATCTAACGGCCTCGGCACATATAAATTTGCATTGCTGGAATGGGTGAGCTTCAAATTGAATTGAATGTCCTTTTTATTTGCAACTTTAATTGCCAGTGATGCTTTGAAATGCAATGAGTATTGTAGGGTATACACGCTGCTGGAAAAGAAATACTTAAGATTGGTATAGATATGCGAAAATGTATAAAAAGTACTTTTTGTCTTAAAAATACTTCTTATAGCCTGCTTAAATATATAGATAAATATCTATAAATATTTTTTCTTTTTCTTTTTCACTGTCAAAAACTAATTGAAAGTTCTATAATGAATTTGACTTGCCAACTAGTAGATTATCTATATACGATATGCCTGGCAAGTGCATGCAAAATTCGTACCATCAAAACTGAATTGGGCCTTATAAATTTAACTGTTGTTTTGGGCCGTTGGTTCTGGCTACAGACGGAAACGTCGCTCGATGGCATAGTCGAAAATCATGGCGAGATAAATTGCCAAAGATAGCAATGGATGGAGTTGCGATGCCTGGTTGCAGCACCCTTTCGCCTTCCCCTCCCCCACACCCACTTCCATCTCTATTGTTCGAAATCAATTTAGTGTTGAATTGGTGCCAAGAATCTCATTTTCAAAAGCGGCATCGTCCATGTCAGCGCGGAAAAGCGTCAACTGGCACATATAGGAAATGAAAATACCGGAAACGCCGACATTTTCCCAATGAAAGTCAACTAACCAATGCCAAACAGAGAGCGAGAGAGACAAAGAGAGACAGAGAGAGAGAGAGAGAGGGAGAGCTGAGCTCGCGGATTTGCTCTAGCAAAAAGGCGAAAAAAATGTGCTAATAACTTTCAAATAAATGTTAAACCCTGCACCCGAAAAAAAAGAGAAATGCAACGTGTCTAGTCTCACAGACTAGCTTAAACCGGCTCACAGACAGAGAGAGACAGACAGACAGTCAGACAGCTCTATTCTGCTGCAGACTTTCTCTCATGTGAGTGTGTGTGTGTGCTCTTCCTATATTTCTACACATAACTCAAGCGCTTAATCCGGCCAAGCCAAGGCCGTAAATTGCGCCTGAAGTCGCGTTTCAGTGGCTTAGTCGATGCCAAGGCAAGGTCTGAAGCCAATTTTAAAGTTGTCACCAGTGAAATTTACAATCCTTCCAACCCGATAGGCGTTAAATGGCCGTTTAATTGAGCCAGAGCCAGCCCCATATAATAGATAACACTTTCCCCCACTAATTGTGCCAATAATTTCCAATGAGCATAGTTTTCTTTAAATTTTAATTGCCTTTCTTCAGCACTTTCAATCTTGAGTCTTGAGTCATTAGAAGTGTCTAGAATTTTGGAATGATCATCTTTATATATAGCATAATATATACAAACTTACTAAGCTCTGCTTTGGGGGCAGGCAAAGATGTTTATCAGCAAAACACTTTCATTAAAAATTGTTCGTCCACAAGTTTTTGGCTCAGCTCGTGCTCAGAATTTGTCCAGCCAGAGGCGCTCTCTCTCTTCTCGCTCTCTGTCTGTGTCTCCTGCGCTGTCTCGCTCTGGCATTATATTAACTTTGATTCTAGTTGCTTGCAACTTTGTTTTGGCACCTTGGGGCTCGAAATGACTCAATCAAAGACACACACACACACACACACACATGCACACGTACTCCATAACTAATTAAACAATACGCTGCATATTACAGTTATCTATGTATGTATGCATAATTGTTGTATATAACTGTATCTGCGTGCTGGCTCAATAAAATTCGCAAATTAATTTTCAAACTGTGTGTAAAATTGAGCATGAAAATGCAATTAACATTATTGGCCAGTGGATTACGATTACACAGAACTATGAATGCGCAAACACACACACACACACACACGCAATTAAATTTAATGTGTTTTCAATGTCTGTGTGAAACCCAAAGCGTAGCATACCAACGGACAGTGGCTGGCAAAAGTTTGCGCTCCACAAATATTGACCATAAAGTGCCTTTGTCTTTCACTTGAAACGTCTCCAGTAAATGATTGTGCATATTAACAACTTGGTTAGCCGCAAAGCAAACAGAATGGCTTTTAATCTAACCACGATAATGAGCAGAATCTGTCTGTCTCTCTCTTTCTAAGCTGGCCAGACAATGAGCAAGGCTTGAGGGTCAGCGTTGCCACAGCATGTTTGACAACAATGCGTATGCGCAATATTGCACATTGCTGTGGAAAGTGCAATTAATGCGGCTTAAAATATGCTTTATATGCTTGAAAATATTTAAGAACGATTATAATCATATAAATAATATACAAATAATTATAATAACTAACTAAAACCTTCAATTTTAATTTACTTTATATTTTAAATTTATTTCTCATATAAATTTTTTGTTTTTTAATTAAATAAGTATTTTAGTTTTGTCATTTGCTGCTTCCCAGTCAAAGTTCTCTTAGTTAGTGTATTGCAATGCCCAAACACAAAGGCCAAATAACTGGTAAACAAAATGCATTGGGGGAATTCAACTAAAATTCCTTGGTAATCACTAATTCATAAAGCTGTAATTTGCTTTTTGGCCCAGCAGCAGCAGCAGCCACAGCAGACGTTGTTTCAGTCATTTGCGCTGCAAATTATAAGCAGACAAATAGCTAACACACACACACACGTACCTGTGGACAAAAGCCAGTCTAGAGCAGGTCCACACCTACAACAGTCAAAGTCATCGCACAAAGAGCCAAAAACTTATTTGCGGTTGCCCAGTTTGGGCTTCAGCTGCTGCTGCTCTCTCGCAAATGCAAAATTTTGTTGACATGCCTTGAGCCATGATATGCAATCCGAGCAGACACAGTGGGTATGAGCTATGACTGCACACCCACCCACACACACACAAACACACACACACACACACACACCTCCTATATCGCGCTCAGTTGGCACTGACTCTGTCTCTGACTCCGGCTCTGGCCACGTTTGTGGCAGGGCGTGTAAATGATTTTGACATATTGTAATGACAAAACAAAGGACCAAGTCAGACCTGCTAGATAGCTCTTGCTCTCTGGCTCGGCTGGGCATTATATTTGCCTGACACTGTGTGGTTGACTAGCTGACCAGTTCAGGTCTGCCAGTGTCAATTGTTGACGCCCGCCCGGTTCGGGTTTCGAAACGGAAATTACAAATCAAAATGTTAAGTTCTGCATGGGGAAGGTTCAATTGCTTGGGCAGTAAATAGTCCTGCAATAGAGCTATGAAAACTTCAAGATTTAAGAGTGAACATAAGTGTAGATCCTGCGAGCAATTACGTGTTATGCATATTCATATACTACTTCTTCGATATAAGTTCGGTTCTTGAGAAGAATCTAGCTCAAGTCGATAAACTAGTTCCGTATGCAAATTGCCAGTTGAGTACGATTTCTTTCTCGCCCCCCTCTCGTTAATGTACTTTAGAAACTTTGTACTGCTGCGTCGAGCTGACTCATTGCACCACGCGCCCACACTCACTCGAAGTGAGTGAGTGAGTACACTCATTCCTTGTGACTCAGCGCAAATGTTTGGCGTTCTGTGTGTATTGTCAAGAGCTTTGCTACAACCGCATTGACAGGCAACATATGTAACAAGTAGTAATGCAGTTGGGTCATGTAGTCGACTGGTAGATACCCTACAGTGAAAAGAATGAATAAAGGTACTTAATTATATAAATATTATTATTTGTTACCAATCTAAAAACTGCACATATTTCAAAACTAACCAATTTAATAACCTTAATTAAATTTTGTTAGTTATTATTGTTATTTTACATTAAATATGTTACACATTTAAAAACTAATATACCCAAGCCTAAAACCTGTCATATCACTGCACTTTTCCCTTCAATTAAAAGGGTATTAATTAAGACGACCTCAGGCATTTCTTGTAGGGGTTGCATTTGCATTTGCAAAAGTTGTCTTTTATTCGCTTTTTGCACCCCTATATTCCCACATATTTCGTAATTATAATTAACATGGTAAACATTTCACTCCCTCTCTCTCTCTCTTTCTCTCTCTCTCCATCTCTCTCTCAATCACAATGCACAAATGCACTATGGGGACTTTGACCACTTTTTCTGACATTTATTAATAACTCCTAAACGAAACAATATTTGTTACTGATTTTTGGCGTATTGTCATATAAGCCCTTACAATTATTTGGAAAAGTGGGCGTGAAGCCACGCCTTTTATTTAAAAAAATATTCCACTTCTTACAAATATTTTCTATGGCAGCTATATGTTATAGTAGTCCGATTTTGAAAAAATTTTGAATATATATTATAGATTTAACAAAAATAAGATGTGGTGAGTTTGGTTTTAATATCTTGCAAAATAACCAAAATCGGCCGATACATCGCATGGCAGCTATGCGATATATCGTTTTGAACAGATTTACTCTAACATATTTTTTTGCGTGTCTCAATCAATAGCGTGTGTACAAAATTTCATAATGATATCTTTACTGGAAGTATGTATATTCATCCATTTCATATAAGCCGGACTGCTTCAATGTACTACGGCCAGTCAAAAAATTGTGTGAAAAACTTTGAGGTTGCCTCCCAAAAAATACAATTTCGCAACATATCGCAAAAAGTGCACATTGAGATAAATTGATCTGAATTTGGAATTAAACACACTACAACATGGGTATAAACATTCATCCAACAAATTCCAACAATTTTTTGCAGCTCTTCTCAAAGTTGAAATTTCTTTCAAAAAACTACACTTGCTAAATGTACAAATTGTTAAAAGTACACGCACGAAATAAGAAATTTATTAATGGAAACACATAGTAAAAGCCTGAAGACAGAATATCCAATTCTTCTTTTAATATTTTACGATTCGCCTTTGAAAATATGAACTTTGAAAGTTTAGTTAAATATTTCCCTCAATGCAGTCACTTGGAGTGTGCTGACTTTAACAGCTGTTGTATTAACAGTGCACTGTTAAGTTAACATTTGCGAGTTGTAACATTAAAGTTTGATATATTTCCAACACATCAATACTAAAATACTGCAAATTTGCATACTTGTGAAAAATATATTAATGTCAAAAAAAGTGGTCAAAGTCCCCATAGTGAAATGGAAAGCGACGTTGCCCGCAAGCTACAACACGGCGTATACATAATGTCGAGCAAGCCAAAGCAAATCCAAACAAGACTATTGAAATCTCACTCGACAGCAAAAATATTTCATATTTATAAAAAGAGAAAGACAGAGAGAGAGAAAGAGAGAGACAGGCCTAGAAATAAAACAGCACACAGCTAGGGGCGCTGCAAAAGCAACAACAACAATGACAAGGGCCTGGCTGCCTCTCAAGGGCGGGGAAAAGTGGGCAGCCTGCTAAATATCAAACTTGCCTAGGCGGAATGTTAACATTAACAATGAAACACGGTAACAACAAATATAAGTACAAATAAATTTAGACAATCGAGAGATGCGACTATGGAATACCCTGTAAATTAAATTTAGGAATATATTAAATATAATATATGAATATAATCAAGCAAAGCAAATCTCAGTTCGAGTGGAGGCTAAAGCTTTATTTATTTGCTGCTTTGAATAGCTAATAATGCACAGCTGTCAGCATACCCTACAATAATCTTTCTAACTGAAGGTATTAAAACAGCAACGACATTTGTAATGATGAAATAAAAGTCAAGTTAATACAAAGGCTAAAAAAAATAAACAGAAACCGAACATGAAAACTGCTGCTCGCTGAATAACGGAAATACGGACTACCCCTATTATTAGGCAGGGTGTTGTTGTTGTTCCTCTTGTTGTTGTTGTTGTTGCCACTCGTTAGCGTTACATGAAAGTGCAACTTTTGTACAACAGCAGCAGCAGCAACAACAATTGTAATACACATAGTTATAATAAAAATCAGCTTGTTTCACTTTCCAACGATGTTCGAGGCAGCAAAGTTCAGGAACCCACCTTTTGCTACCCCTCTCACTTCTCCCTCTCTTTCTCTCCCCCCTAAAATGTTTGTTTGTTTCTCTGTGTAACTCACACTTGACTATGGTTTTTTGGCTTTGGCTTGGGGTAGCTCGACTCACTCGGCTTGCATGCAGGTTCAAAGTTGGCACTAAAAACCCCCCTGCTGTCCCTCCACTCACCCTTGACCCCAGCTAACTGTTCTCAACTGCTCTCGGTGTTCGTGTTTGCCGGCACCGAAGCTGGGGCAGCATGAGCAGCGCCGCAGGTGCAAAGTGTAAATGAAGACTGATTGCAGTGCACATGATTTTGTCGACACACAAGCCCAACACTCTCTGGCACACACACACACATACACACACACACTCGTACAGAGGGGCACAGTGAAAAAGCGGCAGCTACACAGACACACACACATACACACACAACGGAGCTGGCCGGGCTTGAGGTGGTGGCATAAAAAACGAGGCAAGGGCTGCTGCTGCTGCTGCTGCTCGTTCTTGTTTGCAAAGGGGGTAATTGTGGTTAAGTGCTGGTTTATTGGTTTGGCAAAAGGGCTTAAAAGATATATGCATTTTAACGGCAGACGGAACGAACGGGCCCAGGCTAAGCCCACACGAAGGTTAAGGCCAGTTTTCTTTGCCCATTTTATTTTTTTGGTAGCCAGTTATATTTGGCAATTGTTAAGGCGTATTTTTTTGGTACTTCCTCTCCGCCTCCAAGCGTTTTATTGAATTGTACAAACTTGTTAAACATGCAGAGGCATGTAATGTTGCTTGTAGGGTTACTGACCAGAGTTGCCTGCAGGTGGGAACAAGCCAAGTACAGGTAAAAAGGCAAAGAAAGGCCAGGAATGGCAATTTAGTTAACTGTAACTCTTCAAACTCATTTCTAGCTAAGGGCTGAGAATTTTTGGCTATTAAAAAATATATTTACTTATTTTTTATATTTATATATATTTTTTCAAGAATTTTCCCCACTGTACTTTAATTAATCTCTGTATCAGCGAAACGCACAGCGCACTCACCTGCGAGGTAGCAATAAAAAGCGCAAAAATATTTCTCACGAAATTAATTTCTTGCATTTCTAAAAATGTTTCCATACACACACTCCCTACCTCTCCTCCCTCCCCCTCTCTCTGCCTGCTGCCACTGCTCGCACACACATTAAAAAATCGTTTTAATTGAAACACAAGCCCCCTGGCAATCAGTGTGCACGCAAATGCCGCACTAACTCGCAATGCGCCCCCTAAGGGCGTGCAGAGGGCGGTCTCACCCACACACACACACACACACACATAGCTAGATTGAAAGTGGGGGAGTGGGTGTGCAAGGGTTGAGCGGGACGCTGTCGCTCACTTAAGTTAATACGCAAACCAAATGTCACTCAACATTATCAACGGCAAACGTAATCAGTTAAAACTTTTTTGCTGCTCTAGGCCAGAACCAGGCAGGCAAAGAGAGAGATAGAGAAATAGACAGAGAGGCAGACAGACAGTCCCCCCAACAGAGTCGAGGTTGTTGTTCAGCTAAAAGTTGCCAACATGTTTGTATTCTATTTCAATTTTTTATATGTACTCAGCGAAAAAGCATCGCAACGAAAAGTGCTGAAAAAACAACAACAAAAACAGACTGAATTGGGGATCAACAAGTCCCTGGCGAATATACCCTAAGCAGTTTAATATAGCATGAATAAAGAAATATATATATAATGATGAAAGAGTATATTTCCTGGCATTCAAAATTTAAGTAGAGAAAATCTATGGCAATATAATAATATTTTAATTTTTAAATAAGTAAATATTCAAACTCAACTAGTTAATAAAACCAAAATAGAGTTTGGAATAGATTTAATGCATCTTTAGATTGTGTGAGTAGAAATACATTTTCGGCTCCCCAGACATGCTCAAAATAAACTAGATTATAATATACAATTTAAATGCATTACGGGGTTAGTAAATTTTCACTTAGAACACTGGAAAATGCTTTCAAAAATTCCACTCTACATTTATCGCTCCCCAACACAGTCTCAGAGCATGCATTGTTAGGCCTAGAAGTACCAGAGTGTTCTGTTTGTTGTTCTCCCTCGCTTTTTGACTGCGAACTGACTGAAAATGAAAATGTCTAAATTTTGTGCAGGTCGAGAGAGGCGGGCGAATGTATAGGGAGGGGGAGGGAGAGCTGGATACATTTTTCAGCAGTTTTGCAACGCACAAAAGTAGGCAACATCACGTTGCCTGGGCCACTTGACAGCCGTTTAAATGCATTAAAAAATTACCTAGCAAACTCGCCGAAAATAAAAACAACAAGGACGACAACGACGACGATGACGATGACGACGTGGAGGACAAAATGTCAGCCTAGCGGAATTTCACATGCGAAATTGTGCAGATGCCACGCCCACAAACAGAGCGAGCAAAATCAAATCAAGAGAATGGCGTGCCGCAATGGAAGGCCGTGACAATGGCAACACCGGATGCGAGCTCCGTCCGCTTGTCGCCGAACGACAACAAAAGGGTTTGCCCAAAGAAGCAGAAGGAGGCAGGCCGAAGGGAGAGGGAGAGCCGCAGTAATGGGCACAAGCAGGCAGGCCAGGACGGGCCAGAACAGGCCAGACCAGACCGACAGGCAGGCAGGCAGGCTGAGTCTGTGAACCAGGCCGACTAGTTAACGCAAATTGAAATCGTTGTAGCCGGGGACAGCAAAAGACGTTTTGGCAGCTTGTTCGTGCATAAATCAAAGTGTAAGGCGCAGTCTGTGCAGTGAGTGAGTGAGGAGAAAGAGAGAGAGAGAGAGAGCGAGTGAGACAGAGAGAGGGGGCAAGCAGCTGGCCAGCTGCGAGCTGTAAAGTCATTTGGCATTTACAATGGCAATTAAAAAGGCTTAGGCCGAGGTCTTAGTACTTAAGAACGTCGAGGCATGAGGCAAAGCGAACGGCGTTCTGAGGTCAGCAGAAAGGAATTTGCCTAGTAAATCAAGCTGCACGATAGTATATTAGTGTTTATAAAATTTTAAAGCAAATTTACCTGACTTCATTTAATCGTTAAAATTAAATTAAACTGGTTTTTTAGTTCATTACTTTAAAATTTTTATTTATATATAAAAAAATAAAAAAATAAAAAGATTTAAAAGTAAAAATTAAATAATTTTTTTTAATTTTAATTTTAGTTATTAAACTTTTTTTATGGTAACTACTTTTAATTATTATTATTTGTAGTCATTAAATTTAAAATTAAAATAAAATAGAAAAAATATAATTAAAAAATAAGCACACTTTATTTTGATTCCCTTGAATTTCTTGAGCTAGCAGCGCGTTTTCCTCTAGCACGTCGTGTAGTATTTCATTTCATTATCTACATTTAGAAGAACTTTCATATCTCGCAGCCATTTAAAGTGTGTGCAAGTAGAGGAGTAAGTATTCTACACAGTTCTAACCAACTACTTCAAATGTCGCCAACTCTCCCGGACTCTTTCTCGCTCCTGCGGGCAACTGCGCTGTCACACACGTCGTATGAGTTATATGCCCTCGCCCGCCATCGCACATATGCATCGCACACATGCATGCATAGAGAGTGTGGCAAAGCTGCGCAGCTGCCTCTCTGTTATAGTCGCAGCTAACTTTTGTGGCCTTATCTCGCACAGACTGCTCTCCAGGCAGGCAGGCAGAGCAGGCAAAGCAGCCTCTGTATGATTTAAGCGCAAACTTGTGCCACGAGACTTTGTCTTGTGCTCGGTTCGAGCTGCTGCAACTTCAGCTTACCGCCAGCAACTTGCACAATTAACTATATTTTAATTGGCCCAGTGTGCCTGCTGCCGGCTAGGGTGTGTGTGGTAATTTATTTACAATTTTTACGCTCATTTTGCTGACTGACAGCAAAATGAGTACGAACCGCATACAGTGACGGACAGCACGGTTGAGCACGGTCCAATTGCTGCTCCAGCATTACGCATGCACTTTGCTTAACACTTCTGTTAATTTTATGCTACCCCTTTTGCTGCTCGTTCTCTCTGTATGTGTGTGTGTGCGTTTGTTTAAATATTCATTGCAAATTCCAATTGCATTTGCGCTTAAATTGGCAATGCCAACAACAACAACCAGAGCAACGTTCCGAGCAGCTGCACGACTTTGTTTTCCTTTGTTTTTTTTTTTTTTTGCTTCTGTCGTTGTTGTTTTTTGGTTTTGGTTCTCTCATTGTGTTGGTCGGTGGTCAGACTCAATTTGGTCGAAATTCCTGGCCGTTTGCATAGTTTGCTTAAAAGCTTTCAATTTCGCAATGAGCAGATATTCAACTTAATGAGAATGAAGAATGTTGAATAAAATTCTTGCAATTTAAACGTGTAATTTATTCCACACAAAACATCATGCTTAAATGCAAACAATTACTTAAAGTGAATAACACTAAAATATCTAATAAATCTAAAGCACAATCGAAAATCAAAAAATATGCAAAATGCAACCGCAACTAATGCCAGAACACATAAATATACAAAATCTCTGATACGCATCTCTCAATCTCAGCCAAAAAAAAAATACTCTGATTGGCTAAAAGCAATAAATTAAATTTTCATACACAAATTTTGCATATCAATATGCAAAAATAATTTGCCATAAATAAATGTTTAGCCAAAATGGCCAGCGACTAATTTTAAATGGCGGGGCCAAACAGAGGGAGAGAGAGAGAGAGAGAGAGAGAGACAAACCTCAAATGTAAAATGCAATTGAAAATGCATAAATTAAATGGCGCATGAAATGGACAAAGGCGCATAATATACCAACACACACACACACGCACACATACCCAAAGCAGATAAATTAATTTAAGCTAAAGCTTTGGCGACAGCCAAGCAAACCAATTAATGTACCGCACACACACACACGTACACCATAACCGAAATTGCACATGCAAAGCCATACACTAAAATGACATCAATTTGCGCTCATATTTCATAAGCGGCAATGCAAATGCTATTAAAAGCATTACGATGAACCCGATCCGACCCGACCCGCACAGGGCAGCCTCTGTCTCTGTCCCTATCTCTGTCTCTGTCTCTGTCTCAGTCTCAGTCTGAGATTCAGCGAGGTCTATAGATCGTAAATTATAGCCAAGGCAATCGAGAGCGGCTCCTCTGACTGTGCCCATTGTGCCGTGCCTGCCTTTGTCTGTGAGTGCAAAAAGATTTATGTCTTTCGCTCAGTGCAGTGTGCTCAGTGCAGCATCAATAAATGTAGTTGCACGCTGCGTATGCGCAATATTTTAATTATGCAAGCAATTGAAAAATTGGCGCACTGACTCACCCACACACACACACACACACACACGCACACCCATGCCAGCCTGCGCTTAATATGCTGCAGTGAGTAAGCAGACGAAATTGAGTTCAAAGCGTAAACGACTTTTGCACTGCTTCATATTCATTTTCCGTTGCATACTTTTCAGCGCCAGCGCTCCCCAAGCGACGAGTTAACTTATTGAGCTGCAGCAGAGCTGCTTGCTGCGTGGGTTGCGTGTGTGTGTGTGTGTGTGTGTGTGTCTGTGTGGGCGTAATGAGCTCGCCTTTATCAGAGTGTGTGTGGGTGCCAGTCAGCACGTTGTGCCATTGCTTGCATTTTTAATCCATTAAGACTTTTGATATTTTGACGCCACACACAGCGCCAGCGCACTCATTAGGGTGGCCCCAAAGAAATCTATATATACGAAATATTAATTACTTATATTATTTTACATCAAATAATATTATTATTTTTTGGTTGTGAATTTTATTTTATAATTTTTAATATTAATTGTGCTGAAAAAAGCAATTTGCGCGAAAACTTAAAATTCTCTACTTAAAATTAAAACGTTTTCCATTTCGGGAACAGCTCAATATTTAATACTATATATATATAATGGTTGGCTATGAGTGCAGCCAGCAGGAGACAGTCGACAGTCGACTTGATGACATGCTCGGGCTGTGCAAGGACCTTCCTTGTATGCATTGATTCGAATTGAGTCGAGTCGAGTCGAGCTGGCAGCAGCAACAGTAACTATAGCAGCAACTGCTGCTGCCAGCAGTAAAGCGAGTGTCCGTCTGAGACAGACACACACACACACACGTACGCAGGCTGTGTGTGTGTGTATATATTGATTAAATGAAGATGACAACAATGATTGACATCGTTGACTTAAGTCATTACATATTGTATGCAAGCTGTTGTTGCAGCAGCATCATCATCAGCAGCAGCACGAGGAGCAGCAGCAGCTGCACATAATGCGAGCATTTGCATACGTATTTATTTGCGTGTGAATGTATGTACGTGCCTCTCTCCCTCTCTCTCTTTCTGTCTCCCCCTCTCTTTCTCTCTGTCTGCTCGTGTAGCAAGTGCAAACAATGCAAGATGCTTAATTTGTTTGAATGCTGCAGCAGCAGCAGCAAATCCTCAGCTTCGTTTTGCTCGGAAATTAATTATTTTTAAATTAAATAAAAAACACATAGCTCAGCTACAAACACACACACACACACACACATACTGTGGCACACACAATTTATCACACAATAAATTACAACAAATAATTGCCAATTCAGCAGCAAATAATTTATGTGACACACACAATTTGTTGTGTTGCTATTGTTGCTGTTACTGTTGCTGCTGTTGCTGTTGTTGTTGTTGTTGTTGCTGCTGGTAGCCTCAGCTTATTTGATTTCATTGCTTGTTTGTCGCTCGAGTTGTTTTCGCCCCGTTCGTTGCTCGCTTACGCTTTTGGGCCGGTTCGGCAATAGCCATAAAGATTATGATCTTGTGGCTACGAATATTGCCACACACACCACGCTCCAGCCCCTGCATATACATAAATATCCTCTCATACATACACACATATATATAAAATAGGCAAACCAGCAAAAAGAAAAAATAGAAGAAATCGCATAAATTCAGACACAGCTCGCAGCATAAAATCCGCCGTTGGGCATCAACATTTTTTTTATTCTATAAATATTTTCGTTTTTAAGAATGATGAAAGAGGACTAAGTGCTGCCGCATGCGAGAGCGATCTATGGATGAGAGGGATGTAGAGGAGGAGGGAGGAGTACGAAAAGTGCCACTTATATGTTAAGTGAAAAATTTGTGTGTGTGTGTGTGTGTGTCGTCCACAAATTGCTTTAATGCAATGACAAGAATTATGAGAGTAGCCCAAGATGGTGTGAGATGGAAATGAAATAAAAATATAGTTGGTTTTTCTCTTTCCACAAATAATGGAAGTTGATCCTTTAACGTATTTTTGCATTCCTTTAAAATAAAATATTTAAAGATCAGTACGCCATACATATTGAATATTTTATATGCACATTATTCAATTTAGGATCCATACAATATATTAAATGATATGACTGATATACACCCAACTCAATTTATTTTTAAATAATTTACACACTTGTTTTCAAGAAAAACCCCAAAATCGTCAATAATATCGAGCGAATTTGAAATGCTTTAATGGTTTGCAATTTGTAGCCAAGTCCTTGCTTCAAAAAATGTCAAATGACAATGGAAGGTCAACGCCTGTCACATGTACAGACACACACACACAGAGACACCCCCTCGCCCACTGAGCCGGCTATAAAAACTAACCGAGAGTGGAGCCACTAAAAATAAATAAAAATAAAAAACGTGAAGAGAAGCTATATCACAGAAAAAGCGCAGCCAGAGCCAACGCTCTCTCTCTCTCTCTCTCTCTCTCTCTCTCTATCTGTACATATTATAATAAAAAAGCAACAACAACAGAAAGAGGGACAGCAACAAAGACAAGAATGACAGGCTACTAAT
Source organism: Zaprionus tsacasi (assembly GCA_018904105.1). Lineage (NCBI taxonomy): Eukaryota > Metazoa > Arthropoda > Insecta > Diptera > Drosophilidae > Zaprionus > Zaprionus tsacasi. The sequence goes on along the minus strand of JAEIFR010000019.1, from coordinate 78,778 downwards.
AGAGGCCAAGCCAAGGTCCCAGGGACTTGTTCTCGGTCAGTTCCCGCTCGGGGCAATGTTGCTGTCTGCCTTTTGCTGTCCGCTGTCTGGTTTAGTGACCAGACCAGAGTCGAGAAAAGGCGAAGCCAAATTTGGTTGAGTCAATGAAAAGGGCCGAAAAAAAAAACAGATAGATAGATATATGTGTAGAGTGTATTTTTGAGTGCCCTGGGCAGATTTGAGGCATTAGCCTAATATTATCAGTGGCAACGACTAAAGTGATACTCAAATTGGTTGCAGCACCTCTACAAAAAAAGGTGAGCTGATTAAACGGCAAACAGTTAAATTATATTAAGATTCAGGGCACGTGTTACCCGATACCGGAGACAAGTGTTAGCCCTCTCTCTCTCTTTCTCTCACTCTGTCTGCGGCAATAAAACCGTCGCCCATAGACGTGTTATCTAAGCACAGTTTCAGCTTATTAAACACATTCTATTGATTTTCCCTGCATCGTACACACACACACAGCCTTTGTATCTGTAAGATGCTTGGGCAATTTAAGCGATAAACACGAATGCGACGTTAGTCTACGCTATTCTTCTATTCACACACACACACACACAGAGATATCTATGTTCTTTGCACAGCGCCCACACGGCGTATGAGCAACATTTCGTGCCGCCTTCTTCTTTTTTGTTTATCAACCATGAGACACACTAGCAAACTTGCTTATGCCATGTGACGTGAGCCAATATGTATTTTATTCCGCAGCCAATCAGTATATTCTCATAAATCTCGCGAAAAATAAATTTTAAATTGAATATACACACAGTCACTTATACTCTATAAAAGAAAATATTTTTATATTAGTTTCTGAAACTTAGCTGCATTTTTCATACTTCTTTCGGGCTAATATTTTTTTGTTATATATCATTTTATGGCATTAATATGCCGCTAGTTGCTGTAACGAGCTCATAAGCCTGCAACATCCATGTTTCGATATGGATATTCATAAATTGGCTTAAGGCCGTGGCAGCAGCTGTTGCTGTTCCCCTACAATGCCTCAAAGGCAACGTGCCGCATTATGAATACATTCGTGATTGCAATTGGCTACCAGTTTACAGTAAACTGCTTATTGCTGCATAATGCATGAATACTCGCAGGCGATTTGAATGCATTCGACAGCAAAACAGGCAGATTGTAGCGGACCCAACAACGTTAATAAGGCAACTTTGCTGCGACAAACAAATTGGCTAAAAAAACAATATTGTTACCTGCGTAAAACATTTTTTGTTGCCTACTTTTGAGAGCTTTGCTAGGGCTCTGCTTATAGGCTCTATAGGGATCGTGAAAAACTTAGGAAATGTTCAAATTTTTAAAAACATTAAAGGCATTATTTTTTGCTGCAGAATCAATCTAGAGACCAAATAATGTAGAGAATATCCTCTCTCAAAGAAAAATGATGAGTTTTGACGAAGTTACGGAAATATGGAAACCTTTACCCGATCAGCATCTCTAGTTGTTTGTCTGTTGTGCTTTTAGCTTGATATGTATTTAGCTGGAATGTTAGGCACATTAACTTTCAGCCATCATGTTTTTACAGCTGCTCACACACACACATCCAGCCAAGCCAAGGCAGCATCGGGTGCGTGTTAAGATAGTAGGGAAACCCTTTTAGTAATTTTATACACGCCCAAAATATTGAATAACTTACAGCTGCGGAATGAACCCCCAAATGCTAAGTGTGCCTCTCTCTCACTCTCTCTCTCTCTCTCTCTCTTTCTCGTGTATGTGTGGGATACTCATCAAAGCAGAGCGTCCTTGAAAATGCTAAACAGAAATGTGAATGTGAATGCGAATACGAGTGGGAAAGCGATTGTGAATGCGAATGAGGAATACTTAAAAGGGCAACACAGTCAGGCGAAAATGCTGGCAAAAAGTTGTTCGCAACAGGCAAAAGAAAACACTGGATACAGATGAAGTTGAAATGGGAACTGGAACTGGAACTGGATGCCGAATTGGAGTTGGAGTCAAGTGTGGCAATGAAAATGGAGTTGGAGTCTGGAGTTGGTGCCGAGTGAAGCGGAGACAGACTGAATTCCCCAGCGTATAAACATAAACATGTTGGTTATTGTCTGCACGTTAAAGCGGCAGCATCAGCATCTGCGACGGCAACGGCGACGGCGCCAGCCTCACCACGTTTCTTCTCCACTTCATTCTACCAATTTGCCAACTTTTCAATCAACAGCAAGGGCCGGGTGAGGGAGGGGGTGAAAAGGCAGTCGCGCACAGCCGGCAAACAATCAGTTATACCCAAAAGCTTAATCGATTTTCAGCAGGTAGCATCATCCGCAGGGCTGTGCCTGGTTTAATATGGAAAAATGTTTTCCCAGCCCGCAACAAGCAAAATCTTTTGTCAAACACACACACACACACACACACACATACAGACTCGTTCACACACTCACAAATACATGCAATGCTGGGTGTATTCAGCAGGCATTAAAAAAGTAATTTGTTATTGTTTTTTAAGCCGCCCGAGGATATCATTGTAACGAATTTTCAATATGCGCGCTACGTCAGTGCAAGTATTTAAGAGTGATTGTTGTTGGGAGGCACAGGAACAGCCAGAGTATTCTTTTTTTTATATATTCACCTGCCCTCCTTCTGTATTTCTGTATGCCCTTTTACCTGTGCGAGTTGAAGTATATTTACCTCGGTCAAAGGGTATGCTAATTGGATTATGAGTTTTGCTGTATTTAATTTGATATCACATTATGATGCCCCATAAGCTTCAATCTTATAGATGAATTAGTTAAAAAAATATACGAAAATAGTAATACATATATTTGCACATATGAATATTTTAAAATATTAATATATCATTAAATAAAATTAAGAAACATATGAAAAAATGTATCCATGTCCATTTATGTATTATATATACTTATATACATAAATATTTACTACAGGGTATGCAGCAATTGTGCCAGCGAATATGATATTATTTTTCTTGCTTTTTTCATCTTTTATTTTGCAGCAGCAGCGGCGGCAGCAGGTTTCGGTTTCATTTGCCAGACGAATGAAGAAAAATTGTTGAATAAAAAAAAATATAAAAGTGGGGAGGGGAAAAAACATTAATTTGCTTTATGTATTTACTTTTCATTATATTTACAATACGCTTGCATATGTATTTGAATTTTCAGGGATAACACACACACACACACAGACTCAGTCACGTGTCGTACAATTCATGCCTCAAATGGCACATTAGGAAAACGCTCGCTCCTCTCTCTCTCACACACACATACTGTGTTTACTATTGAGGCTACGACCCTATAGGATGACCCTAATGAACACCAAATATGCAATTAGCAAAAGTTGAGTTATTTGGCATAAATATTTGTGGACAGCAACGATACAGCAACAACGCTACTAATAATAACAACTGTAAATCCATTGGTCGCAATAATGACCACCCTGTGCTGTGTTTGTATTTGTGTTGCCTGTATTGTATTGGTATAAGTGTGCGTGTGTGTTTGTGTGGTTCCTGTGCACATTGTGTGCTCATTGTTTGGGTTCGGTTTGCATTTTCCAATTTGTTTTGTGGATTATGCAATTTATTTAGTTTAACTTTGCATGGCCCAAATGCGCCAGTGTGTGTGTTTAAATGCTACGTTTATGTGTATGTGTGTGTGTGTGCCACCCTATGATAAATTCTATGGCCGCACGTAATATGGAAATTAAAACGCAGCAACAGTCGCTACACCCCTTTCTCCTCTTCTTCTTCTACATACACCCACGTCTTGCGCACCCGACGCCAAAGTGCAACGCGTTCGGCTCGGCACAGTGAGCTGCAGCGTGCACATTGATTTAATTACTTTGCCCCCGAGCCGGGCATTACAACAATAGAAACAACAACAATCAGAACAACAACAACAACAACGATGGTTAAACAAAATATTTAAAACGTCCACAGGTCCCACACGGGAGAAACATTTAGGGAGCGCTACATACGATACATATCCAAAGCATTGTCGAGGGACCCAGTGTAGTAAATGAAATGATTTTTTGTTGACGATATAACGGGTGTGTGTTGGCGGACTAGCCGGACTTTCTTTATAAACCTTACATAAATAGCAATAAAATAATAATAATATAAAAATAATTTCAAAAAGTGTTGACAAATGATTAAAATAAATACTAAACATAAATATTCTCGAATATAGTTCAATTTTTCTGCTCGCACCCTGTTAATTCCAACCTAAACACCCTGTATATGCAGGCACACACAAACTAGACCACAGGGCGCAACAATAAACAAAATGACATGGGAGAAAGTAACGCTTAATTGCCGAAAGCAGTACGAAACCTGCCTGCCCCCAATTCTCCGACTGCCATAAAACTTGCTGCTGTCCAAGGCGGAAGGCGCTGCTAATTAGAGCGCAATCATAAAAAAATAAAAGCCAAGGAAACATGTGAAATAATTTGCCAAGAAATTTGCGCTTATCAGAGTAGTGCACACACACAGAGAGAGAGAGACTGTGAGAGAGAGAGAGAGCAATTGAGTGACACGCATAAAACTAAAGGCATAAAGTCATTTCGCGCACTGCTCAGGACACTCGGAGCACGCATAAAACTAAACGGCATAAGCGACCATGTTTACAAGAAGAAAATGATGACTGACTGGGTTCACTTGCCATGGCATGAGTTGTTGCTGCTGCTCCTCCTCATACACACCCCTTGGCATCATTACCAGACCTGCGACTTCCGTTTGCCGCTTCAGCTTCAAGTTGAAAATGAGCGTGTAATTAGAAATGTAAAGAGGAGACCAAGAGCAGCGAGTCACAGCCAGCTACAGCTTCAGTTCCAGTTCCAGCTTCAGTGTCGGGCGGAGCCAGTCAACCCAGTCGGAAAGCGAGTTACAGTCCCTCGCAAAAGTCACGACTCGTCGCCGCCGTCGTCGTCGTCGTCACACAGGAAATGTGCACACGCAAAAGAAAATTGCAAATGAAAATGAAATAAAACGGCGTAAATGTAAATACACACACACACACACACAGCAGATAGAGAGAGAGAGAGAAGAGAGAGAGAGAGAGACACAGACTCATTGCCTATGGGGCGTATTTTATTCTTTTCCGCCTCAAAGTCCCCAACAATGAGCAACATAAAAAGTTATGTATAAAAATCTTTGCTACTTTTTCGCTTGCATTTCCGTTACAAGGAAAACTGAATTTGCATGTGACATTTGCGGTTGCGTTTTCTACGTTCAACAGACGAAACGGAAACGGTAGCAAAGAAGAAGAAGGGAAACAGCAGCGCTGCCTGCGCTGCAGTTGCCGTCGGCCTCAGCTGCGTGAGAGTTAAGGCGAAAAAGAGAAAACTTGATTTTTCCACAGCTTAAGCTCATGAACTGAGACAGTAATATATTTAGTACAGATGTAATTAACATCTAAAATTCAGTATCAAGTTCAGTATATTTTTAGAACTAAATAATAAAGAATAAATGTATGAAATCTAGCCTTTATAATAATATATATTATTTTGGAAGAGAATTGACTTCCTGCTACTGCTTCCTACTTTTGATTTATGTTAATACTCAACTTTGAGCTGGGCTTATCCAATAAATATGCATATAGTACGAATATACAATTCAAATTAAATACCGTGAATATCTTTAACGGATTTTTTAAATCAAATCCAATTTACATTTTTCAGAAATCGTTCAGTCGCAACAATAATCCCGTAACATGCAAATATTTGATGTGCAATTTAAAAAACAAACTTACCCAAATACGAATAAATTTGTTTTCAATTTATTTGTGGTGTTTATATTATTTTTATTTATTTATTTTTAGGTTTATTTCTATTTAAGTTAACACTCTTTTTTGGGGGCGCAAATATTTGTTACCCATTAAGTTGTATTTGCAGTTTTAATAAAGCTATTACAATTTTTTCTGGCCCGATCGAGGAGCAACTAGATAGGATTATGTTTACTTTGTTCACTTTGGAATTCTCAATTTTTTTTTTTTGTATTGAATTTATAATCGAATCGATGTGTTTTATATATGTGTATTTAATACCATTAATTTCGCGATTTCGTTATGCTTTTTATGCTACTTTTTTATACTACTATTGCTTCACATGATACTATTTTAACACACAGCATTAGGCACTACATTAATTCCTGATTTTTTTTTATTTGTAAAGTATTCGAAAGTTTACGCGGCATTTGTGGATTTTATGCAAATGCCAGACAATTTTTTGGGTAGTTGTTGTTGTTGTTTTAATTTGATAAATAAATGATGATGTTGCTTAAAGCGCATTCGTATTTTTTGGTGACTGTATTAATGTTTTGTAGTAGTAGTTTTCTGTTTATATATTTTTTATCGTATTTTAAAGCGCTGTAAGCAGAGAATTTATTACGCTTTGAGTTGTTGTGCTGTGTAGCATAAAAATAAAATCGTGAAACGTAAATTATAAATAAAAATATATGTATATATGTATACGATGATAATAAACATGCATAAAAACAATAAATTCTCATATCAACAACAACAAAGGCATGAGCAAATGTGCAATTAGCAGCAGCAAAGGCATTAATTCTCATTAAAATCAGAGCGGAGCACAACACGTATACGCCGTGTGCAACGCGTGATAATTATGAGCTTTAAACACGCAGTACCGAAATTTTTAAACTACCCTCTTCAAGGCGAGAAATGGCGAAATGAAAATGCGAAAAAGAGCAAAGCACATGAGAAAAAGTAGAGAAAGAGAAGAGAAAGACAGCAGGAGCAGCCGCCTGTCAATAGCTGGGGCAACTGACGAAAGCGCAAAAACAAAACACAAGCTAAAGAGCGCAGACTTTCGGCTCTTGTATATGATATATACAAGTGTATGTGTTTATACCTATGTATATATATGATATATCTACACCTGAGTGTCTGGTAAAAGCGCAGAGGCGACAAAACAAAAAGTCAGCTGTGTGAATTGTGGGCGAGAATACGAGTCAAAAAAAGAAAGGTAACGACACACAAGTTTCACAGGATGATGACGATGCTAATGATGTTTATGATGATGATGATGATGGTGTGACTTGACTGGGGCAAAAGCGCTACGTAAATGCGCTTACCGGGTGCAAAAAGTGTCGGTTTAAAGAGCAGCATTTGCCGAAAAAAGCCGCTTAAAGATGACTAACAGAATTTTCAAATTTCAAAAAGAGTTACGAGCTGAGATTGCAGGGAATGAGAGGCTACAGTTTGAAATCCAATTAAATTTTTAATGGGATAAAAATTAAAATTGTTTGCGTGCTCATATATCGAATTCAGCAGCTTTAAAATTCTTTACATTCTGTATATAAACACACTTAATTTCATATATATAAGACACGCTTCAACACTCACTCTAAATAAGCAAACGTTCGAAAAATTGCCCATACGCCACGTGGTTCAGAGGGAGGGGAAGAAAAAAAAGTTTTAAGAGCCTACGCGGCTGTCGACGCTTCAATTTTGTCGTTTTTCCAGCCCCCCAACCCCCCCAGTAATTCTCTTCGTTGGCAGCTTAACATTTATGCTGTTTTTATGTGCTTTTTATTCTTGTTTAGTTGTGTTTTTCCCGCCGTTTTTTTTATACCCTGCACCTAACAAAACGGCAATAAAAGTGTGAGTAAAAGTTTGAAAGTGAAAGCGATAAGCTGAAATTTATTTACGCAGCGCACTAATAAATTATATAAATACTAAATCAATTCTGTTTTGTATAGTATATTATATATTTTTTTCCTATCTAGCCCATTTTAATAGGGTGTTTTCTAGCCTAGCATAGGCAGCACAGCATTGGGCTCTGTATTTATTTATTTGCTCTGCTGCAGCGTCAACATGTTGTCTTTTATGTTGTTTTAACTTTTACGCTTTATTGAGTACGCCTTGAGATACATAATCACACCCACACCCACATACACACTGAATTGGAGGCCGCTTAATGCCGCCCTCATTGCTAACTACCAATACATAGTAGATTTTCTATATATATTTCTTATATTTCTTATGTGTGTATTTCTTTTTTTTTTTTATTTGTGTGCGCCATATCATCTTGTAGTATACGATATATAGGGAGAAACTGTGGCGGCGTCTCCAAGGCATTGCCTTGTCACAGCATCCTTTTGGCTTGTGTCTCTCTGTTGTTCTCTGTTCTCTCTATTCTGCTATTCGCAGTTTGCCCTCTACGTACGTATAAATAAAATAAATGTAGGTGAAAATATACATAAATAATGGTCACATGCGCTGCCCTTTTTTTATGAAGTGTGTGAGTCTGTGTGTGTGACGCGACGTCTGTAAAAATTATAAAACAGACGAAACCTATTCCCTATTTTCACCTCTGTTCCTCTCCTCTCTATCAGGTATATCAGGGTTGAGGGTTGATTTAGCCACGACTGTGTGTGTGTGTGTGTGTGTAAATAGCAAAGCGCAGTGAGGCGTGCAACGAGTCATAAAGTGAGCGGAGTGGTCTACTCTATATAGAGAGTAGAGTAAAGTGCAGGATTATTAGGTGGCCTGGGAAACAGCTGGTGGGCAAAGGAATGAACAGATATATTTCTTTCGCTTGAACATTAATGGAAAGTTTAAGTTTTATAGATGAATTCCTTAAGTTGCTTTACAGTTCTATAAATAATTAATGTTAAATTGTTTGTTTTCTTTTTTAATAGTTTATATATTTAAAGTAGAGTTATATTAAAAACTTTCACTGCCAAAAACAATTTATTTTTCAGAATAGCGAGCAGGAAATTATTTTCAATCTGCAGCAGAATTTTTTTTGCATATATTCAAAATTTATTTTTATTTCTTTTAATATTTCTTGTCATTTCCTCTATGGTGTGATAGACGACAACAATGCATGACAAGTGGTGGCAAAAGGCAAACGACAGCAACAGTAATAAGCAAATTACAAAGATGCTGCTGCAGTCCCCTACAGCCCCTACAGCCCCTAGAGCTGCCCCGTAGGCTGGCTTTTTCTACCCATCTTCTATCTGGCAGTGATGTGGCAGGGCGAAACGTATTTGCATATGTATTCCTGCGCATAAATATATAGAGCGCAATTTATGTTTGCATCTATTTAAAGTTCTACTTATTTTTCCTTATTTTTCCATTGCTGCTGCTGTTGTTGTTGTTGTTGTTGTTTTTGGCTGAGGGCCGCCTGCACTTGTCACACGTTGTCTTCTCTCGCAGTGTGTGTGTGTGTGTGCATATGTGAGATTATTTACATATGGGTTTGTCTGTGTGTGTGTTCGGTTTGCCCTCGTTGCGAATGCAAAAAAGCGCAAGCGAGATAAATACAAAAAAGGAGGGGAAAAACAACAGCAGCAGCAGCAGCAGCAAAACATAAAACTTGCGAAGAAGAGCAAAACAAAAAGGAGGAGGACGGGCCAGTGCCAGTGGCAGCTCGAGACAGCACGAATCTTGCTGCACAGAGAGTCATCCTAGTCAAGGCAGTTCGCCGGGCGGCTCTGCATTTGTTGTTCCTGCTATTGTTGCTGCTGTTGCTCTTACTCAAATAAGTTGTGGCATTCTGAGAGCATGTCGCCCTCTCTCTCTCATCCTCTGGCTCTGTAAGCGCTGCATGTCATAAATTTAAAATCTAAACTAGTTTAGTGGCTATGGGGGATCTCAGATGCTCAGCATAACAACAACAACTGTAAATCCCATTAGAGATTTTATCTAAACTTTGTGCGGCCTATGCAAGACGCTTGCAACAGCTTGAAATATTAAGAGATTCTTGAGAAAAATGTCAGATTTTAGATTAACATTTAAATTTCTTTTTTTCTAATAATAAATTAATGTGCCAGCACAGTTTTCTGTTAACTAACAGTTAAGGAAGTTAAATTCGAAAGTTAACATAACAGAAAGAACGCGCTGCAGTTCTCTGCTATTTAACATATCGATAGGCAATGTTAACCGAAAACCCTGTTAACTAACAGATCGATCGGCAGTGTAGTAGATTACTTAAGCTGCTGAGGGACTATATTAGCTAAAAAGATTAAATAATCTAAGAGATTTAACGACTTTTTAATTATGTGCAACAACAACTAAAAACTTTATTTCATTTATGTTAATTTTTAAGAGTTTACTACATGTATATTAAAAAAGTTTGAGAGTTTAAATAACTTTTCTCGCCTAAGCCTTGGGAATATGCATAGAGCAGAACCCTTTTAAATAAGTTTTCCCTATACTATTTTATGAATAATTAAGCAAAAATATTTTTTATGTTGTGGTTATTTTTCGACAGTTATTATTTGAGTCGCAACCCCCTTTTCGGATTCTTCTTGCATTGTTTAACTTGCCAATTAATTTCAAAGTTTTTAATTTACATTTTTGTATTCGCCAAGCAGCAACCGAAAACAACAGCAACAAAGCTTTAAAAAAAACTGCCAAACTATGAATGCAATTACCAAAGTTTTTCGACGCGCGCGCATATTTCAACTTTGTTCAATAGTAGACGATGGAAAATTGAGAAAAATTAACGCATGCCGTGGGAATTCTTAAAGCACACTCAACGACTGTAGCCGAAAAGTTTAAGAAAATCAATAACGAAGTGGAAAAAGAGTCCACCCCCCCACTGCTACTCGGACAATGAAGTGGTCGAGTTGGCTCTCTCCGGTTGAGCTTGGCAACTTCACTTGGATTATTTTTATTATAGCAAATTATTGGACGCAGCGAAGCCGCAAGTTCAAAAAGTTTAGAAAGTTGGTCGACACTTTAAATTTTTCAGTGAGTTTCGTTGCAGTGTCGCAGAGCAGAATATAATATAATAATTTCTCTCAACATTCAGTTATATAAGAATGTTTCTATACACAAAAAAATATTAAAAAAAAAAAAAAATTCAGCCGAGCTGCCTATAGACATAACCACACAAGGGTTAACGAACTCAGTGTGCGGGCCAAGAGATGGCTGCCCAGCGGCGGCGGCTAACAGAGGAAAACAGCCGCCAGCAGCAGCAGGGCAAATGGAGCGCGCGCCGGCTGCTTCGGCTGCCTCTCAGCAGTGGGTGTCAACAATTGCACAGCTGGGCACACACACACACAAGCACAGCACAAGTAGAAGGAATAACAGTCGTAACAGCTAAAAGAAACAGTAGAAGCTGCACACACACACACAGAGAAAGAGAGAGAAAGAGAGCAAAAAGGAGAAATGCAGCTGGACAACTTTAAAAATTGCCCGCTTCTTGCAGCTGTGAAAAATGTCAACACGAGGGCAAACGTATCTTAAAATGTAATCAAGTTTTTTGCAAGTTTCTAGATTTACTATATGAAATTTACTATATACTTTCGACACTTTTTGCTGCCCGACGAATCGATAAACATGACTTGTTGAAAGCCAGCGTGCCACAGTGCGTATGTGTAATGTATCTAACAAGTGGCTGCATTTATAAATGCCCCGCTGGCTGCCTGACTGCCTGACTGGCTGGCTGACTGTGCAAAAGCGCAGCAAGAAGACAAATGCGAATAAGTTTCGCATAGAAGGACGACAACAGCTGTTTGCTTGCCAACGAAACTTTAATAAGGTTTTTTTTTGGGAAATATTTTATGAAATTTCAGGAAAACATTGAGAAAGAAGCATATTATTATATAACATTTGAACTAGGCAACTATTTAAAGAAACATAGCTTTAATATATAAATTTTCAAAGAAAATTAATTTGTCTCTTTTTATTTTTATTATTTTCCTATACAAAACTTTGCTATTCCCTCTTTGTATATGCCACAAAATACGTCGCAGAATTGTGAGCATTTTATGTCCAATCTCTCAACTGTCATAAAATTTCAAATATTTTGGAATAATTGGGCTGTCAATTGTTGCAGTTGCAGAGCCCTATAAAAAGCACATCTATAGCTCAATAGCTCTCTCAATAAAACTGAGGCCATTTAAGACTAGAATCACACAGTGAGCTGGACACATGCAACGGGTGGCAACCACATTTACCACAAATGAGAGAAAAGTTCGCAAAACCGCAAATTTCTTTTGACCGGCGAGATATATATATTAAAATTGCACATACATATAGAAATGTTATAGAACATAGAGACTAAAGCACTGAACTTGAAATCTAATAAAATTTGTATGTTAAAACAAAACAATGGAATTAAGAATGCTGCCACAATAAAGCCATAATAAAGGTACAAATTGAAGTATTATATTTAATGAATATTATATAGAAAGATGGAAGAATTTCGAAATTACTTTAATGCTCAAAATTGATGAGAACTTTTCATATTATCGTTAGATACACTGATAAATCATATACACGCACCGATGAAACTGAAAATTCAACTTTACGAATATACTGATAATTAGATATACATATATAGATGTATTTTTCAATATTAGATTATTATTATAATTTATTGGATATTTTCAGTATTATCCATGGGGGAAAAAGACACAATAAACAGTCGCAACGCAAAAGTATGCAACGCTTTTCTGGTAACGTAACGTAACACGAAACACACGATAAAGACGAAAAAACGGCGACGAAAGACGTAGAGCACGTAACGATAACGACGAGAGGCGAACGACGGGAGAACGACGCGTAGTGCAAACAACGGGAAAATGTTTACAAAGCGGCTACTGCCACACAACTGAGTCCACAGGATGCATTCGCTGGGCCAGTGAGGCGGCTGCGGAACGAAGTGGAAATGGAACAGACAACGACACAACACGAGAAACGAAACACGAACGCGCGCGCTTTCCCGAAGTGCCAGCAAAAACATCTGTTCGCAAGCGAGAGGCCACAATAAGGAAGGAAAGAGACACAGGCTAAACGTGCAAGCGAGAAGGAGAGATAGAGAGCGTAGGAAAGAGAACGAAACACAGTGGGGCTAACTAACCTACCGCAAAGGACCTGCAGTCGGTGGCTAAAGAAATTAAATAGATTATGTGATTCGGTATACACATAAATAAATAAATGAAGCTCAGTTAATCAAAACAATAAGAGACGAAACTAGAGACTGCCCTGGGTGATTTAGCACATTAAGAAATTAAATGCCGCCGCTGCTGCTGCTGCTGCTGATGGTGGACAAAATGGCGCCTGCGCCGGAATGAGGTAAAAATGCCTAAGCCAAGCCAAAATAGGCCTAGGCGAATCAACATTAAGCAAAAGTGCAACGAAAATTGCCAACTGAATTTTTGAACCATTGCCAAAAACACGAGACGAGACGAGACGAAGGACGGAGACGAAAGACGAAAGACGAGGGCAAGCAAGGCAGCAGAAAGCTGACGCAGCAAACGTTTCAAAGGCACAAGAATTTGGCGCACAAAACGGAATATGCGAAACAAAAACAAATGAAAGCAAAAGCACGTGGCGCACTTGCCGGCATGTTGACTTCATATCTCGCTCTGTGTGTGTGTGTGTGTTAGTGTATTTCTGTGTATGTGTGTGTGTGCTTAAAGTGTATGTCTGTGACAATTTGTGTGACGATGCTGAAGGCGTAGCTTATGAGTTTCTCACAACAAAATCAATGCTAAGAAAGTTTTGAAAATTTATTTAATAATTTAAAGATATTAGATCATTTTAATTTTAAATCGCAAGGTTTTAATTTTAATCGATTGCGGAGGTCAAAATTAGTAATAAACAAGCGTTTAAACAGATTAAATCGAATTTTAGATATCAAGTCTAAAATTAAAAAAAAGATATGCGAAAAATTATTTTGATTTCCTGAGGCCACATTTAAATAATCAAAAAACTGTCGAAATTTCGATATGGTCAAAACCTTAAAATTTCAACAAACATTTTTTTTCAAAATTTTAAATCGCGAAGTTTTAATTTTAATCGATTGCGGAGGTCAAAATTAGTAACAAACAAGCGTTTAAATCAGACGATACTTAATACCGTCATTTTCACCGAAAAACTCATTTTCCACCGATCATAACTTTCTTATAAATCAAACGATTTTCATGCGGAATGACATTTTGTTTATGTTTTGATTATCTGAGTGATTCTACATTTAAATTATATCAAAAAAGACCTTTTGAAATTTTTCGATATTTTGAAAATTTAGACAATGGTCCCCCCTGTAAAATTTCAACAAAATTTTTTTTTCAAAATTTTAAATCGCGAGGTTTTAATTTTAATCGATTGCGGAGGTCAAAATTAGTAATAAACAAGCGTTTAAATCGATTTTAGACGATACTTAATTTCGGCCCAAAAATCATGTCGGAATGGTCAAAAAATTAGACATGTAACACACTTAACAGGCCTGGTACCCAAATTTTCCATCGATCATAACTTTCTTAAAAATCAATTGATTTTCATGCGGAATGACATTTTGTTTATGTTTTGATTACCTGAGTAATTCTACATTTAAATTATATCAAAAAAGACCTTTTGAAATTTTCGATATTTTGAAAATTTAGACAATGGTCCCCCCTGTAAAATTTCAACAACATTTTTTTTTCAAAATTTTAAATCGCGAGGTTTTAATTTTAATCGATTGTGGAGGTCAGAATTAGTAATAAACAAGCGTATAAATCGATTTTAGACGATACTTAATTTTGACCCAAAAATCAGGTCGAAATGGTAAAAAATTTAAACATGTAACACACTCGACAGACCTAATACTCCCATTTTCCATCGATCATAACTTTCTTAAAAATCAAAAGATTTTCATGCGGAATGACATTTTGTTTATGGTTTCACAACCTGAGGGATCCTACATTTAAATAATATCAGAATAGACCTTTTGAAATTTTCGATATTTTGAAAATTTAGACAATGGTCCCCCCTGTAAAATTTCAACAAAAATTTTTTTTCAAAATTTTAAATCGCGAGGTTTTAATTTTAATCGATTGCGGAGGTCAAAATTAGTAATAAACAAGTGATTAAATCGATTTTAGACGATACTTAATTTCGGCCCAAAAATCATGTCGGAATGGTCAAAAAATTAGACATGTAACACACTTAACAGGCCTGGTAATCTCATTTTTCACCGATCATAACTTTCTTATAAATCAAACGATTTTCATGCGGAATGACATTTTGTTTATGTTTTGATTATCTGAGTGATTCTACATTTAAATTATATCATAAAAGACCTTTTGAAATTTTTGTTATTTTGGAAATTTAGACAATGGTCCCCCGCGTATAACAATGTCACAGAAGGGACATCAAGTGTCTTATTAATTAATTGATTTTCTCTCCCTTCACAAACTTTGACTATATGTGGTATAATACTATGTCGAACCGTGAGAGCCAGCATTAAAGGGGCACTCAATGCTCACAATCAAATGGCAAGGCGTGAACTGCACGCCAACAAAACTGAGAACAACAATAATAACAACGTGAAACTATGCAGAAAAATTAACATTAAAGTTGAGGAAAGTAAGAAATAAACAAATGAAATATTTACCCAAACGATAAGTTTCATTCAGGCAACAGAACAGGCACGCAAACGAAATGGAAATATCCTGCCCCCATCCAACTCCTACAACCATTCCCAGCAATGTGTAACTAACTCATTTACACACGCGACAAAATTAAGACAGAAATACGAGTACCCAAAAAAAAAAAAAAAAATATGAAAAATTACCACGACAATTGAGTGCTCTTTTAGAGGCAGCCGGAAAATTGTATAATAATTAGGCGGAAAACTTGACGATCATAATGGAAAAGGTTATTAAGATTAATGAATTCGCTTGTAATGCGTAATGACAAGGTGAGAAAGTACCGAGCTTATAATTATAAAAATTAATACTCAATTTCTTTAAAATAATGTTATAAAGTGTGTTGTATTTATTATAGTTAAAACTCTTAAATATTTCATATTTGTTGTGCATTTTATGTTCTTTAACTGTTTTACATTGCCACACATTGTTCCTTCTTATCAGTGCAAAATTCAAAACAAAATTCCCTTTGATTTCTTTGATAAAAAGTTGACATGGCTGCATGTCAAGTACCCTGTTTTAATTGAGAAACCAAAGTGGAGTAGTTCGAAGATATTTTAATAACTATCACCATATAATAGTATTTAGTTTAGCTATTTAAAAATGTAGTTCAAATCAAAATACTGTATGTAGATTTGCCTGCAGTAAAAAAGCATCTATCGATTACAATTTCAATGCATCGATTGTTAAATTAACACGATTGATCGCTTAATAAATTATAAAAGGATACTTTTAATTCTCTTACCTTGCAGATAAAGTAACTTATTAGTCGGTCACTCTGCCACTTTAAACAGCAGCTAAACCCCATTTTTTGTTAGCTTGCAAAACATTACAGGTAAAAACAGAGCTAAAAAAATAAAAAACAAAAACCACCAAGACCGACAACACGGCGTAGGAGTAACATATATGACACATGTCACGTGACGCCATAACACATCATTTTGCTTTTTTGCTGGGCTGCCAGAAGGGTGGGGGAGGGTAGAAAAGAGCACAAATAACACGGGTAATGACAACAAGCAAGCCAAGGCAGGCTGACGCCGATGCCGAGGCAAACCCGGCAGCCAGGCAGGCAGGCAAAATAAGACATTCTGTGATAAGCGCACAGGATAACAAGTTGAACGTGACGAGCATGTGAAAAAAATAAACACAAAAAATATAAACTCGTCGTTGGGTTGTGTTATAAACAATGCCAGGCAGAGCCGGCAAACTACAGCTCGCACACGCTCTCTCTCTCTCTCACACACGCACAGCAAATGACAGCAAGTGTCAGAAAGCAAAACATTAAAAATAAAATACACATACACATAAAGCACGTTGGCATGAAAGAGCAGAGGGAGAGAGAGAGAGAGAACAAGTTCTAAATGCCGCTGATAACGCGAATGTCAGGCCAGAAAACGGGTTGGCAGCTCTCTCTGCCTCACTCTCTCTCTCTCTCTCTCTCTCTCTCTCTGGTCCCCCGTGACCCCTTTAACATTTTACAACCTTTCCACAGCTCGACTTTCACTTTTCATGACTTAATTTTCGCCGGCGCGTCGTCTCGTCGCTTGACAAGCGCACAGCGTAAAATAGAAACAGACGAAAGGGCAAAAACAAAATAGAAAAAGAAAAGCAGAAGAAAAATTCTACGTCAGCACACATAAAAATGAAAAGTTACTGCTAAGGATTACAAAAGACAAAACGCGCATAAAGTGTTCGGCACTTCCGGCTTCTTACGCGCTGCTCTCCCAATTCTTCCTCTCTCTCTCTCTCTCCCATGATCTTGCAGTATGCAAATGCTTGCAGAACAGAAAACAAAATGTAAATAATGTTTCATTACGTATACGCGACGTGCGCCTCGTACGAATGTGTGCAACAGTGCAAGTGCAAGAAATACAATATCAAAACGAAAGCGAAAATGTCTGTGGCGCCATTATGTCTTGAGAACCGAAAATGCAAGTAGACTAACGTTTGGAATACATATTGGAGCTCCCTAACTCCCTAAGTGGTGTTTTAAAAGACAAAATGTTAATAAGTTAACATTTTTATCGATATGTTTATTAACAGTGAACTCTGCTGTCTGCTCTGTTCTGCACATGTTAACTGTATGTTAATTAACAGATAATTCATTTGTTTTGTTAATAAACTGAATTGATTACTAATGAATACACCAAAGTCAAGTAAGGTAATATATATTTTAAAAACTTATTCAGTTTTCAATATTAAAACTTAATCATATTCTACAATAAATAATTTCCAATCATTCTTAGATAACATTTCATTCGATCCGTGTGGATTAAACGCACAATCTAAACATACAATTCAATTCGTGCGATTTCATTCGGTATAATGCAATATCATTCAAGCTCATCCCCAAGCCAAATTTCAAGCTAACCTTAGAGTATGTATACTTTACACCCTGAACGCATGCACATGAAATATTACTCATACGCACGTCTGCACTTTAATAAACCCGACAAAACTTCCATGTCACTTGGCAGGCAATATCCAGTGCATGCAAAACGCGTTTACAATTTATGCTGAAGACAGCGTGTCCCCCAGAGTGGGAAGAGTGGGAAGTAGGACCTGGCACCATATTGCCCACCTACCTGCCAGACAGTCCGCTCTCAGATTACAGCTTGTGAAGACTTCTCTGATAAAAAAAAAATAGTACAACACAAAAAAACGCACCTGTCTCCTTTCTCTCTGTTCGATTTGTGTAGTTGGAAAAAATTTAATAAAATAACCAATTGTGCAAAAAATATCCACCATATTCGAGTATGTTGTAAAAAAAACACACACACACAAAGGTGGTGGTCGGTCGTTTGCCGGTCGGTTGTCGGTCGATTGTGCAACATCTGATAGCTGATATAGGGGGTCTGTCCGGCAGTGTCTGTGTGCCTTGTGTGTGGCACTTGCAGCTGATAAACATCAACAACAATGAACCGCAACAATAACATCAACTACACAATGGCAATAAATGACAACAGTGCAAATACATAAATGATTATCATAGCTGCTATACGACTGACCGCCGATAAACAGGAAATATTGTTTTATGTGGCTTGTTTCCATTCTGGGCAAGTGTGTGAATATTTCTACCCGCCTGCCATTAATAATCAAATATTTGAATGAGATTTATATACTTAGTAAAAAATTAAAATGTTTTAAGAACCTAAATAGATTTTCTTGCATTTCCTAACAAGAACTCATATTGTTCGTTTGGATTGTTGCTGATTCAATTAATATAGAAAATTCTTAATCCCAGTCTATTCTTAACCCTTATGTAACTAGCATAGATAACAAACTATCCTATTTTTAAAAACCTTCCTCTCAAGCGCAGCTATAAATTCTATTCCATTCTCCTTTCTCTCCCACTAAGCGCAGCTCAAAATTTGCTCAGGCTCAAAGCTTGTGAGCCTAATAAATAAACATTACCCAACATTTAACCAATATTTACATTGTAATTTAGTCATTATGTTCAACGTTCACGTGCCTGTTCTCGTTTCAGCTGGCCGGACAGAGCCCAGAAACCAGAGCCGACGCTTAAGCGTTTTCACCTGCTCGACAAATAAAGCAATTTTGGGCGCGTGTTAAGCTGTTTTACATAAACAGAAGCCCCCAACCAGGTGGGGAGGGGTCTCTAGTGGAGACGAGCGGCAGATTGACTCATATGCTGGGTCAACTGCAGCTTTGGCTGTTGCCATATTTTCCATAGCAATTTGGTTGTCTACCCCGGGCAGGCACTGGCACTAGCAGAGTATGCCAGCTGAAGCCTTTTGCCTTGGCAATATTTAGGCAGTTTTAATGCAAAAGCGTCCACAAACCATAAATAATTGAAAACTGCAAAGACGTGCAAAAAATGCCGAGGCAATAGCGAGCTACTAAAAAAAAAAAAAAAAAATAGAGGAAACCCAGCAGAGAAATGAAACGAAGCACTCGTTGCAAGAGGCAAGCAGGCCAGCAGCCAAGCCGAGTTGTTGTAGTGAAGCATGCAAAAGTCCCATTAAGGCTAATAGGCCCAAAAGGACCAACACAGAGAGACAACCCTAGACAGAGACAGCAGTTAGTCAGTCCATGAGTTGGTTGAGTTAGTTGCAGTTAGTAGTAGTAGTAGCCCGGCCAAGTTACCAGGGATGGCAGCTGAAATGTCAGAAATGTCATTTGCATGACGAAAATTCTCACATTTATTCTCTCCTCATTAAATCGATTAATCGTATGCATATAATTAACATCGATAAATCGTTGATATGTTAATTGCAGGCGCTGCTTATGTTAACTTACATTTTAACTGTCTGTTAGCTCTGTCTGTTAGTTATAATGTTAACTAACATTTCTTACTCTGCTTGTTTAATTAACCAATTTAGTTTGCATTTAAATGGTCAAATTTAAATGACTTTATAATTTTTGGCATAATTCCTATGTTAGTTATGCATCCCTGCTTCAAAATCTGTTGGCGTTTGCACGTTTAGTGTTGTAGCTTACTGTTAATTTTGCCTTTTTTTCCGTATGGCAGGCGCTATGCAAGTTGCTCTCGCCCGCCCACAAAAGTAGGCTGCAAAATTTTCGGGGCTGCCCTGCAGCGCGAACTGTTTTCAGCTTGAATGTGTTTTTTTTTCGCCTTATTTTTTCTAAACGCCGCCAGCACTTTGCAGCACTTTAGCGGCGCTTATCCTAATTGTGGTTATTTTGTGTGTGTGTGTGTGTGTGAGTGAGAGAGTGTCCTTCGTGAGCTGCTCACGCGAAACGTGCATAGAGCATGTCCTGCCACGTTTGTCTGTCCTGTTTTGTGTCTCGGACTGTGTGTGTGTATGTGTATGCGTGTGCATAATTTTTTGGCATTTAGCCAGATAATTTTCTTGCCTGCTCAGCGCAACTGGACTCTACTCGACTTGCCCGCCTGTCCAGTCCGTTTCTGTTGCAAAGTTAATGTGTCCTGACAGGCCTACAATATTTAATACTCAGTTTTTCTTTCATTCTTTTTTGCCCTTTGCCTTTTGCCATTTGCTTTTTTTATTTTCCTTATTTTCCTTATTTTTTGTTGTGTGTATTTTGTCTATTTTTCTTGTAGGCGTTTTGCATGTTTCTGTAAATTAAGTTGGCATATTTATAATTATAATGCCGGCCAATTATATTTACACGCGATATTATATAAAACAGACTTAACATGAAAAGCTTAAACTGTTAGCATCTCTGCTAAATAACATTAACACTAACATAACGACAGTGTTGCCATATCAGTTAGGAAAACTAAATGATTCGCATGCTTAAAATGATTTTGATTGATTTAAATGTGCAATTAGACTATTATTTTAAAATGAAATTTTCTGTATCATTGGAAATAGTATCCACAGCGTCGATAGTGCCTTACTTCATTCATTTTTCACACTCAGACCTTTGCATCAATGCCCCAAATCACGTACACTCCACGCTAGCGCCATTTTGTCAACTTCTAATAAATTTGCTGCTCTAGAGCAAAAAAAAAAGAGAAGAGAAGAGAACAAAGTTCGCAACAAGAACGCAACGACAGTGGATCGCACTCTCGACTACCTGCACTTTGGCCTCCTGCTCCTCCTGCTCCTGCTCCTGCTCCTGCTGCTGCTCTTTGGCCCCGCGCACTGTCGCCTAAACAACAACGGCAATGGCAATGGCGGCGATGCCGTCATTTTGTAAATCAAACAAGTTTTAAGTGCGCCGAGGCGACCAAAGCCCGTGTAGGTGGCAGCAGCAGCAGGAGCAGGCAACGGCAGCATACAAAATATTCATGAACACAACAGGCTCATAAATAAATTGCAGCCCAAACGGAACGGAATGGAGCGTTCGGTGTTCAGTACTCGGTGGCGGCGTTCAGTATTCTGCGTTGTCGCCGGATGATGCAGCTGCTCGGGCTGCTCGAAATGGGCACAAAGTGGTTGCGAGCTGGCGTGAAAAACTTGAAAATATGCTAACATAATGCAACCGAGCGATGGAGCGAACGAAGGATAAGCCCGATGATACAGATGGAAATGTAGGGATGGAGTTGGAGATGGAGCAGCATCAAGGTTTTATGATGCTTCGATTTCGTGGAATTAGCAATGAGCGAACGTGGCAACAGCAACTGAAAACTGGCTGCAACTAGAGATGGAAGCGTGTTGCAGCGAGCACGAAGTGATTTATTATTTTACATAGATAGTTAAAAGTCTTAATGAATATTTGGGATAAATGATTATTTTAATTTTAATAAGATTTAATTTTTTAATATATCTTCAGCTGTCATAACTATTACGCTCTGCTTCCCACTATGAGTTCGTCAGCTCGATATTTGTTTTCAGTCAGCAAACGATTTTTTAATATCACAATAGAGATGGAGTGGGAGAGTGAGGTAGGGTGAGATTACGCCATGCACACGTTCACAGTGTGTAGTAGAAATATATGATGCCAACTGCAAAGTGCTATCGTGAATTATTTTGACTGTCAGAAAGCTGTGGCAGCTGTCAATGCTTTAAATTGAGTCACAAGTGGCAAGTGTGGAAAAGTGTCTCTAATTAATTTAAACCATTAACATGGCAAAAAGGCCTTTTCGATATGCAACACGTCGAGAATAAATCGAGACGATAAAACGATGATGATGGCGGCGACAAAAAGCCATGAAATAAATTATTTCAAGAATCAATTACAACTAATAGCATAGACCACTTGAAAATCAATTCAATTCACATGAAAGCCAGTCTGACAGAAACAGAGACTGAGACTGAGGCTGAGTCTGATTTTGAGGCTGAGCTGGAGCTGGAGATGGAGCTGGAGCTGGAGAAGTGAGGGACTGCGGGAATGAGCCATGGCAGGGGCAGCAGAAGGATAACTTCAGGCCTGAATGCCTCGTTGACTGTGGCTCTGCCTCAAGTGTGTGTGTGTGTGTGTGTGTGGAACGAGTCAACCAAGGACCTGCTACACACACACACACACACACAGAGACACATATGTGACGATTTAAGCTAATGCATAATTGATTGTAATGCCCTGGCAAGCCGATTTCGGGTTGCCAAGCTTCAACGGACCATCAAGAGCTGGCAAATTAAGCAGCTAAAGGTGAATGCAAGGAATTAACATTGATACATACATACATATACATATTGCAGATTATTCACAATAATGTAAAAGCAAATCTCGAACTGCACAAGCAATTTCACTTTGACAATGTGAAAAACTAATTGAATCAATTGGGCTTTTTACTCACAAATATTATAATTGAATTAATGCACAAAAGTAAGCATAATGCAATAGAAATATGAGAGAAATAAAATACATGCATAAATAAAATGAAGAGTTGAATGTAACATAACAGAAAAATGTTATTTAACATGGCAAGCAATCGATAGCATAACATAAACTATCGAGCCTGGCAACAGACTGTTACAGTGACAGCTTGGCAGCACGCTTATTTAATTAGTGCAATTGTGAATGATTTTAAACAGAGTTTAACCTATATATCTCTAATATATTTATTATACCTTGCTAAAATTTATTTTCTGTATTTATTCCCACTCCATTTATGCAAATAACAGCAAGTTTTCAATGTAAAGTGCTTTCAATTCAACTTTCTAAAATGCTGCTCATTATAAACTGTTCGCCCCTCTCTACGAAATACTTCTCTGTTGTTATCTGTAGCAAAAGGCTCGTCACTGGATTTTGGGCACTTTTATATTTATGAAATGCATAAACAACGACAGCAACAAACAACTAGAGAGACTATAGAGGGGAGTCCCCAGTATCCGTTATGGCAGTGACAAATGCGAACTTTTCATTTCTATGCCGCAACAGTCGTCGCGCTGAGTTATTTAAGCTAAACATGGATGGGCACCCGAACCAGACAGATAGACAGACAGACAGACGAGAGGACAAATGTCATGACAGACAAGTCCGGACGCTGGACAGGCAGGCAGGCAGGCAGAGAGACAGACAGACAGGCAGAGAGACACAAACCAGCGACGCAGACAAAACTGTATTCTGTATTTTTTTTTTTTTTTTTTGCTGTACAAACAATACACGGAGGGTTGCATGTTAGACTAGTGGCAAAGGAAGGGGCGGGGGGCGTGGCAGGGATTGCACATCTGACTGGCAGACAGTGTGCAAATGTCAACTCTTTGGAATTCCAACAAGTATATGTAGAAATACAAATATATGTAGATATATAGAAATAGAAAAATGTCAAGCGAGAAAATGCACATGCCAAATGTCTTTGGCTTTGGCTTCAACTCCAGCAGCAGCAGCAACACTGGCCAATTGGCAGTCCCTTTGGGCCATTTAATTTGTTTATTAACTCAACTGGCAGTGTCGACGCAATTAAAGCCCTAATGAGCGCAAGCAAGCTCAAGTCGCGAAAGTTTTCTCTGGTCATGCCATGCATTTTTCTAACCATCTGCATCATCATCATCATCCTCACGATCGTTATCCGCATCATCATCATCATCATCGTAGCCATAGTTATCATCAGCCTCGTCAACATGCACCACAACGTGCACTGAAAGTTTCTGGACTACATGCTGCTGCTGCTGCTGTTGCTGCTGATGTCTGTCTAGAAAAACCACAACAACAATGTGGCCCAAAGTGCTTTAGATGCAACTGACGATAGCGAAGATTGTACAGCAAACCGGAATAGATAGTAAAATGAATACAGAGTACAAGATTGTGAGCAAAACGCTTAGAGGGGCAAGCACAGGGTATTTTCGAATAGTCATCTATTATGCAAGCAAAAAAAATACTAGCTATGTTATGTTAAAGCTATGCTAACAGAAAATACCTTGAGCTATGTTATGTTACAGCGCTGCTAGCAGCAATCGATATACCACTGTTAGTCTGCTGTTAATGTTACTGATCACTTAACAGCCCACAGAATAATCGATTAAGCTGAACTAATAGAAAATTATAATAGTAAATATTAAATATCTACGCTCAAATTAATAAAA
The DNA here is from genome assembly GCA_018904105.1 of Zaprionus tsacasi. NCBI lineage: Eukaryota > Metazoa > Arthropoda > Insecta > Diptera > Drosophilidae > Zaprionus > Zaprionus tsacasi. The sequence goes on along the minus strand of JAEIFR010000019.1, from coordinate 54,454 downwards.
ACCAGTTGACAATTCTACAAAAATAAAATAACTTGAAATTGAAATTTAAAGAGTATTCCAGTAGCCTGCTCTATGCCAGTATCAAGTGAATCCTCTCCCACCGCCTGCGTGTGGGATTGCAACGCCATTTGGGTGACGGAAATGCAAACGCATAACTTTAGCGCCAGAGTCAAGTGTAGCCCAAACCCAGGACGAGACCCACAACGACTCCCTGGCCCGTACAGTGTCTCTCTAGTGTCCAGCTGCTGTACCCCAAATCTCTTGCTCCCTAGTCCCATTTACCAACCGCAAAATATGCTCAACGCAGCGCAAATTTTTGGTATAGTTTACTGCAAGTCGTCGCAGTTGACGTCGACGTCGACGTTGGCAACCCAACTTAATGTGTTGTCGACGCCAGCTGCGAAATTAGAAATTAGTATTCATGCCCCACAGTGTCATTTCCGCGAATGCGCGAGCAGTTGGCAAAACTTTTTCTTCTTCATCTTCATCTTCCCTCCCAGAAGTCTTTGTATGCAGCAGCAGCGAGAAGAGATTGATATGCGTGCTACAAGAAACTGCCAGCAATATGGCTGATTATGAAGTGCTTCAGCAGTGAGTGCTCTGTACATACTTCTCCCTCCTCCCTCCCCTTACTCTATGTCTGCAATCACGTACTTGCAGGGTTGCTGTGTGTGTGTGAGTGTGTGTGTGTGTGGGGGGAAGGGAGACAAGTTCAAAATTACCAGAGTTCAAGTTGCAAGTGCTCAGAGTGTGTTATGGTGCAACTTTTTCATATAAATCCTTAATTATGACATTATTTTGCATATTAAAATGCAGCGGGTGGTTCCAAAAAACAATTTCACAGGGAAATTGATAAAATAAAATGCAACCCTGCCTTCTGAAAATTACGTTAAAAATAACCAGGCATTTTTGGGACTTATCAATCAATTTTTTATATTTTAAATGTATTTTAATACATTTTTTATTGTTCTGTTACCATATTAAATAAAGAAATAATAATAAAATGTGGAGAATTTGCGGCGAAACGGTTAATGAGAATGCGCAACGGGCGCTTATGTGTCATTGACTGAGCCGGAGGCTTTAAAACAAAAAAATCTATAGCATAACTCAAGGCGCAAAACAATTGCAATCGAGTTTATAACCAATGCCAACGCCAGCGTCGCTGCCGACGTCGACAGCGACGTCAACGTTGACGCCACAACGAATTGCACTTACGACAAATTTTTGCGCCGAGTGTCAACCAAACAGAAATAAGCCTCAAATTGTGCCCGAGCCCAGAAAGCGTAGGAGCAGATGCAGACGGGTCAGGCAGTCGGAAGGGCAGGGAGCAGGGAGCAGGGGGTGCTTGGTAGGCAGGCAGGCTGGCAGTTGGAATATTTTGTACTTTATGCCAGCAAATTCCGTTGGCCAAGTGCCAAGTTTTACGCCGCTGCACAGCAGCAGCAGCAGCAGCAGCGGCATCGGAGCAATGGAGCAGCAGCATCATCAGCCGATGCTGCCGTTGTACACGTAAATGTTGGGGGGTTGGGGGAGTGGCTGGCTGCCTGGCTAGCTGGTGTGGTTGGATGGTGTCTATGTGGGCGAAGACCACACCCGGAGGGCAGTAGGTTGCATGTCGATTTTAGGCTTAACAGGCAGCGAGTTCAACTTGTCCTCATGCGAGTTCTGCCACCTTCCCCTCCCCACTGGCCGGGGCCAACCTAAGCGGCATTAAAACAAATGCAAATATGCCGCACACCACGGCAACAACAGCAGCAACAACAGCAGCAGCAACAGCAACAGCAGCAACAACAGCAACAACAACAACAGCAGCAGCAACGAGCGGAGCAGACGATCGTCTGCGCTTTTGTTTGGCGATTTTCCTACTTTCCTCTTTCCATGCGCCTGTAGGCGTGGCTGCCAAAAATTTTTGTGGCTCAACGCTTACTCCAACAAAAAAAAAAAAAAAAAAAAAAGGATGCAGCGTGGATGCCAGGCAGGTGGCAGGGGGCAGGAGGCAACTCATGTGTCGGTAACAGGAACCCAAACCCAGAATCGCAGCAAAACGAACAAACAAAATTGACAACTTAACGCGCGTTGCACTGCAAAATTTTCAATTAACAGCAGACCAGGAGGCAGCAGGAGGCAGCAGGAGGCAGCAGGGGGCAGCAGGAGGCAGCAGGAGTAAGTACGAGGCAGCAGGAGGCAGCAGGCGGCACAGGGAAAAATCTTAATGCGCTTTTCTTATTGAACGATATTTTTACAGTTTTCAGACAAACGTATTCATGCGAAAAATTAAAAACGACCAAATGAATAATTAAAATCCATAAAAGTGATGCCATCAAAAGGAAAACCGTTACTTTCTCTTTTTTTATATATATATATTATATGAAATGTAAATGAAGTTCACTTGGCGTGTGAGAGACTGTAAACGTATTTTGTAGATATGTATTTAAATAAGTTTTTTTTTTAAACCTTTGCGAAGGGTATTCCAATTTTATAATATCTTACTTCACATACGGATTCAGGAAAAAATGCTTGATTATATTAATATATTAAAATCACATAGATTATTAAATTTTGTAAACTCATGTGGGGTGGAGTTTCGCAAAGATTCTTCTACTATTTATTAGACATGTCCAAAAACATAATTCGTAACCAGGCAGCTTATTAACGCCTCTACAAATACTTCCTGTACTTTATCACATAATCCCATACATATGTATGGTACACGTGAGTTGAGTGTCCCGCATGGGGCCCCATCTTTGTGTGAGTGTGTGTGTGTTAGACATATTTGCTTAGCCGCTTAGGCTTAAAAGTTGAGCCAAAGTTTTGACCTTGAAAGCCACACACACACACACACACGCATGTACTTGGGACAAGTAGGGCTACTGCAGCATGCTGGTTCTGTCTATCATTGCGCTGGCGTTGCCAGACTTTTTGACTTTAAACAAAAGTTGTTCCCCTTACATAGGATATAGAGTCAGAGCACAGCCAGGACACGAGAGAAGGAGTAAAGTAAACAATACTTGAAATTTGAAATTGTAAATGTTTGCACAATTCCAGGAGCCCAAATCACAGAACCGCCAGTCAGCCAACTTCGTCGACTCCCTCTCTCTCTCCCCCCATCTCTCTCAACCTCATGTATGTGCAGAAATTCCCCGCTGAAAAGCCGAGGGCGTTGCCGCTATGTTTAACTAAAGTTTCGTGCGCTTGTGCAAATAGCAAAAGGATTTCAACGTCGTCGCCGTCAGCTTCTCCTTCAGCCGTTGTCCGTCCACAAGCGGATTACAATCATAAGCGAAAATTAATGAATTATTTACCAGCAGCTTAGTTAAGCGCAAAGCGCCCAAGCCCATGTCCCATTCCACCCTAGATGGCATCCCTTCTGCACAACCCGCAGCTTACCCTCAATGTCAAAAGTTGTGCCTAAGTTAAATGCCTAGGCCCGCGTCTCCTGGGAGACCTTTAGCTGCTACCTGCTACCTGGTAATTAATTAGCCCAAGACATTTGTCAATATTATCAGCGCTACTTCTAAATTGCCATCAAATTTCGTAAAATTTCTGCTTTACCTCAGGGCCATTTAAAGTGCTCATTTTTCTTTTCACCCTCCGCTCTCTCCATCCTCTTTTCGGCTAAGCTATTTTGATTTATCTGTGAGAAGTGGGCAAACAATTTGAAACTTGTCAAACTGTCAGATCAAATGATTTGTTGGCTTTAAATAATGATATTTATGAATTGAAGAATAATTTGAATATTAGGCATGACTTTATTATAGCATATTTTAATAATTTTCGCGAGAATAAATTTGATACAATATAAAAATCAGCATTTTTTAATGTATTATCTATTATTAGACTGTTAAAAACATGGCGTGCGATCAAATTAGTTGACTCTGGTGTGTACACACTGTTTGCTGCTGTCTGTTTGCAGATTTATCGATAATTATCGCACATATTGAGCAGCATTGTTATGTTAACATTTATTTAGACACAAAAACATAAAAAGTTAAACTTTTAATAAATTTAAATCGTGCAATCTATAAATCGTATATATATTAAATGATATGCAATATTAAATTGATATTTTAAGACTTGACATCATGGTTTTTGCAGTATGTTATCTGTTTATTATACTCGTTGCATAAAAGAACACTTAGCTTGTAATCATTTTACCATAATTTAAGCACTTTAAATCAATTTGCTTGTCCGGCGATGCGAATGACCCGTTGGGAATTTGCATTATTGAAAATTTGTTTCTTCGTCGGCTTTGTCTGTGTGCGGACACGTTAATCAATTGAAAATGTCTAAATTGCAATTAACGTAATTAAAAGCCAAATCATTTACAGAATGTGACAAATTAAGCTACTTGAATTATGCTTTTTGTTGCAAAACTTTTACAGACTGAATGGATTAGAGTTTGGAGACTGCTTTAAAGACAGCGCCTATTGATGATGCAGGGAAGTAAGACAGAAAACCAGAGAAAGAGAGAGATAGATAGACACGGAGAGGAGTACGAGTATAATGCATATTAAGTTTGTGGCAAGATGCAATAGGTCTAGCCAAAAAAGGGAAGAAACGGCGTCAGGAAAGTTTGGTTTTTATTTTATTATGCAAAGCACGCTGGCCTATGAAGCGCCAGCTAGAACTCAGGATACTCCGACGGAATATCCCTTTTTATTTTGGAGTGCAAACAAAGGCAAACACAGATAAATCCATTATAAACGCACGTTTGCACACAAAGGCGGCACAGTGAGGAAACGAAAGAGATAGCAAGAGAAAGATAGTGTGCAGTCTCTTTAAGGTGATTGCATCCTTTAAGGGCTCTTCCCCTTTTTGCATGCATTGAATGTAATTAAAAGCAATTACGCCTCATTAAATGATAAAGAAACGTAACGCACGCATTATATGTACCATATACCATACCAGCATAAGCATCCCCAGGAATGGGGTAAATTTGCGAAGCGGCAGCTGCTTCATTAAAATGATAAACACGCACGCGATGCCAATGTCCTGGTCGCCGCATGTCCTTGCCGCAAGCGGCTTGCAATTGCGGCCAATCCAACAACAATCGGAACAATAGCAACAAGGCACAGGCAAGTAAGAAACGCGCCTGGCGCACTTCCAACAATAAGCAACAATTTTAGCAGCCGCCAAAGCTATTATCCAGCGCCAGGACCTCATCGCTGCTTTTTGCTGCCAGGCAGGCAGGCAGGCAGGCGGGATGGAGAGGAGTCGTCAGGCAAGCAGCCAAACAACCCAGCCCGGAACCAGCCAGGCAAGCAGTCAGCCAGAACTCAGGCCAGGCAGCAAGCAGGCACAAATTGTTTTTTACACATGTGCGCGCAACATATTAAATTGTAAACATGCATAAATGTTGTTTATTGGGCAGCGGCAAAACCAAACAAAACAAAACAATAGCGAAACAAAGAAAGAAAACGTTGTAATAGAGCTGCACACAGCGCTGAGTTACCCTGTATTTACAGTCTGACAGTCTGTATGCCATTTTAACATTGAGTTAACATTGACATGTTAACTAGCAGTGTCTTATAACAGCTTAGTCCGTGATCAGTGCTGCCAACTTTAAGACAAATGAGAAGCTTCGAAGTAAGTTGGCAGCACTGTTTGGCAGCCATAACATTGACATGTAAACTTGCAGTGTCTTATAACAGCTTAGTCCATGATCAGTGCTGCCAACTTTAAAATACACGAGAAGCTTCGAAGTAAGTTGGCAGCACTGTTTGGGCAGCCATTGTTTGTTATATCGAGAACAACAAGCCATCGCAGGTTTGAAGCTTTCTCGCGCTTTAAAGTGTTATAAAATGCCATAAATACCTTAATATTAAGAAAAATATAAAGCTGATCTACCCGTTTGGCATTTACGAATTTACACAGCGTACAAATGGGCACATAATGTGTGGCAACGAGAGTTCCACTCGAGGCAACTCGATTTCAACTACTTGGCAGGCAGTTTGGGTATGAAACGAATGGAGCGACGACTCTGGAGCGTGTGCCAAAAACAATTTTATGTTGTTTGATGACGTTTGCGAGCGTGCTGGGTATGCTCTGTGTGCTTCTTGAGGCTTAGCGAAAGTGTATCCTGTCAAAGGATATTATGCAACGAAATTATTGTAGTTGGCAGCAAACAAAAAGTTTGTCGAAAATATAAACACACACAGAGGCTTCCAGCTGAGTCAAGTAAGCTGCCAAAAAGTCCCGCTGAGCTCTGTCCAAGTGGCGGCATGTGTGAACCTACGGACGCGGTGTGGAAGGGGGAGATACTGTGCACAGCGAAGGCGACAAATGAGCGCCGCATTAGCGTCACCAAAAGTGCGGCGTCCATTTAAATGTACAACCAAAAAATTCGCTGTAATTATTTTGTGCACATTTTGTCAAGGATTAGTCGAATGGCGGCGGACTGGGAAACAAGGATACAAGCAACAAATGCATCATGCCAAGGACCAAAGCTGCCGAGCAGAGCTCAACATGCAATTACCAAGGCCTGGCGAAGTAAACCCACAAGAAGAAGAGTAGTAGAATTAGTAGGCAAACAATAAATTTGCAGTGGACAAGCTCAAGAATCTAAAGAAATAATTATGAGCAAGAAAAGCCGCTTAGGATTTTTCAAAGAAATATGCATAATACAATCCTGGTACGCCTGGCACGAAGGCTGAGCAAGAAAAGCCACAGCCATTATTTAAAGGAACAAGAAATTAATTTACATATAAAATTTAAGTTTCATTGCTTATAAAAGTAATTACGTTTTAAATAAACAGAATTAATCGAATAAAACGTATATTTTATATTTCGATAAGAAATAATAACACGATATAAATATATCGTTACGCATGAGAAATATCGATACATTGATATATTTAAATATATTTTCAGCAACCCTAGAAATTAGCCATAATTCATTTAGTAGTTCTACAACTTTTTGTTTAATTTGGTTTAAGTAATTTAAATATTTAAAACAATAACTGCTTAAAGCAAATTGCCCAGCAAAAGTTTTTGGTTATTTTCGCATTTGTAGCTGGAACAAAACTATCAACCCACACGCTGCTACTATGGTGGGGGGGGTGGCAGCAGCAGGAGCAACAAATAGCCTTAAATAGCAACAACAACAGCATCAGCAGCAGCAACTGTGCCAGCAACAACAATAAACAGAGAATAATAATTCTCGCAGCAACAACAACAACAACAACAATGAGAAAAAGCCGCCTGTAAAACTTAACGTGCAACTTTTTGCTACGCACACACACACACACAGAGAGAGAGCGAGGCGTGCGTGTGTGTGTGCTGCGTATTACAAAAGCCGCATGCTGTCAGACAAGTGCCTGTGTGTGTGTGCGTGTGTGATAATGCAATTGTAATTGTGGTTGTAAATGTGCATTTGCATTTGTTACAAACACTTCGCACACTGTTGTTGTTGTTGTTGTTGTTGCAGTCGCTGCTGCTGCCTCTGCTGCCGTTGCCGTTTGCTGTTGTTGCTGCGGCAAATTTAAACAATTTGCACATTGTTAACATTTATTTATCACTGTCGTAACAATTTGTGGCCATTGTGTGTCTGTATGTGACTAGTTGATGTGCCTCGAGTGTGTGTGTGTGTGTGCTGCAAGTGTGTGCGTGCTTCAGAGTTTGTTAGTTAAATTATCTTTTGCAGACAGTTGCCATAAATTTTGCATCCTTTTCGCTCTAATCAGCCGCAGCGCAGCCCACGAATAGGCAACTTTAAATGTTAAAGTGCAAGTGCAAGTGCAGGGCAAGGCAAGGCGGGGGTAGGGAAGAGTTAACAGTGCAGTTAACAGTGTGAGATCTCCCTCTCTCTCTCGCACGCACTCAGTCTCGTATATTTCACTGACAACAGCTTGTGCCGAAAAATCATTGCGTTGGGTAACGGCAACTGCCATATAAGTGTTTTTGTGTGTGTGTGTTTGTTTGTTTGTGTGCATGTACTATTTGTCTGTGTGAGTGAAACACTTTATATTGCCACACTCGTACGTACGTACATATGTATTTTTGCTATTTATTTATCAAACAATATGCAGCTGTTGCATTTCCCATACGCATTTTCCACGTATTTTGAATTTAATGCCAAACTTAACGCACACCACAGCGCTGTGTCTGTGTGTGCGTGTGTGTGTGTGTAAGTTTCTTGAGTTCAAAAATAGCAGCAAAGGCAGAGGCAGCGGCAGAGGCAGCAGCATTCAGCAGAGAGTCAGCAGAGTCAGCAATTTGGTTCGCATTGTTGGGATACTCGCAAGGTGCGCCTTAAAGTATGCAATGGGGTTTTCGTTTATCAACTTAACTGTAACCATTTAGTACGCCTCTCGACTCTGGAATGGAATGGAATGTAAAATCAAAATTTATAGACCCAGCACACACACGCAAAGGAATGCCAAGGAAAAATGAATTAAATTTACTGGAAATGGAAAGCATAACTCTATCTCTCGCTCTCTCAGGGATTTCATTGTGTCATAATCGAGCAAGGAATTTAAGCTATGCAACTGAAATCCACACAGAGTGCAAGTATGATAAAATAATAAAAAAAAAGAAAAAAAGGCATATTTTTGAAAACTTATAAATATATTTTATATTTTACATCAGCTAATGGCAATATCATAAGGTAAATAACTTACTGCAATTTAGCCATTTCTCATGTTCCAATTTTCCAAGCCACTCAACTCAAATCTTGGCAATTCATCATGCTACTTTGCACAGCATTCCGAAAAAAGAAACGAAGAAGAAAACGAGAAACGAGAAAAAATCTATAAAATACGAAACATATTTATTTTAACATACAAAATTAGATAGCTGGCGGGAGGGGATGGCAGAGGGAGGAGGAAAAATTATTACAAATTGCTAACCAGGCAAATGCAATGACTTCATGCAGCATCCAGCACTGTGGCAGCTGTGCATCACAAGAAATCGTCGTCGGGCAGGATGAAGATGCAGCAGAAGAAGCAGAAGAAACATCAGCAGCTGTTGCTGCGACGAAGACTTAAAACGTCGCTTGGCATAAATCCCACCCAGCTGGAGCAGCAGCGTGTGCCTTCTTAGCCTGCTGCTCCTCCTCCTCCTCCCCGCTGAGCCTCTTGGCCTACACCTAAGCGCATTTGTATTAAATCGAACGTGTTCCCTTCGTATGGCTTGTGCCAAGACTTGTGTGTTACTTTGCCACTGCTGCTGCAAGGACTACACAGAACTGTTTTATTTATTGACTGCACGTAGCGTATATCCTTATAATTTTTGTATGTCTTACAGTGTGAGTGTGTGTGTGAGAGAGAAAGAGAGTTCTACATATGGCTAACTCTCTCTCTTTCTGCTCACACAGGCCTTGTGTGTGTGTGTTGCTTTTTTGCGCTCGACTGCACGTCCAAATATCTACAACAATTTCTTCGTCAATGGCAATGAAGGTAGCAGCTCTCTCTCTCTCTCTCTCTGTCTCTCTGTCTGTCTTTCTTGCTGTCTCTTTTCTGTGCGCTCCCGCACACACCATCGCCTCTTTGGCTTCGTAGTATGTGTGTATGCAATCAACTGAAATTGAAACCTGCAACAAATGGCCATGTTTGACTTTTTGCAGCGGCCGAACCGGTCGAATCGAACCTCGAACCTGCCCCTGCCCCTGCCCCTGCCCCTGCCCCGCAATCCTTCCACCATTGCCATCCCGCCCTGCAGTTTGTACATTTTAACGGCTCTTGAGCAAATAAACGATTTTTGCATTTTAGATTTTAAGCGGCCCTCAATATGTGTTCGTGTTCGAGTGTGTGTGTGTGTGTGTGTTTGTGTGCACGCTACCAATAAGTACAAAATTTAGGAAAATTGCATATCGATTGGACAGATCCTTGGCAAAAATAAATGTTACGTATTTCCTTTGCCTCAGTGTATGTGTGTGTGTGTGATTGGTATGAGTAAAAGTGTGACTGAGTGCCTTGCATCTGCATGTATTCTATATTTTATATTAATATTTTTCTTCTCTGTGTGTGTGTGCTCGGAATCGTTAGCCATTTGACTGCTCATTTCCTGCTCGAGATTACTTTTGCACGAGCTTCTCTACACAAGAGGAGAAGTTGTTCGGTTTTCAAGTTGAAACTGAGACGCCGGATCAGATTTTAAATAAAATAACCATGTTAACCTGTTGAATATACGTTTTTGCTAACAGCTGCTAAAGTCTATCGATTATCTGTTTGCCTTGCATTAGTAAATCGATAATTCTGCTTGTTATGTTAACTAACATGTAGCTAACAGAGCTGTAGGGCAGACGAGCAGCGCACTAGCGCCGACAATTTGCATTGCATACTTTTGAGCTGAAAATACTTTGGAAATACAGAACACACACACACACGTATGTATACACAAGAATACACATGCAAATGTTGCAATATTTGAGGAAAATTGCTCCATTAAGTTTTTAATATGCACCCAAACGAGTGTTCGTTTTTGTGTGTGTGTGTCTAATTGACTATTTCCTCAATTTTGCGCCCTAACGCCTGCATACTCACCTTTACAAATACAGTTAAAAATACATATATACATACATAGCGTCAATCTGTCCGTTAGTTGCGCTAAATCCTGCGATTTAATTGATACGGATGACATATTTCGAATAAATACATAGCTGCATATTCAGAAGACTTACCCCACATAGAACATTTATAGTCTGAATACAGAGGAAACCGACAATTCGCCAAGGGGCCGGAAAAGTAATTCAGTCAGGTACCTTGGCATTGCATTTATGTATATATATAGCAGAACCTCCCCTTGGAAGCTATCATAATAGGCGTGTGTACGTGTTTTTATTGTCAACTTCCTTAGAGTAGGGTTACGGCGAAACCAAGCACAAAAGGATAATTTCATATTCGCGTCGCCTAACTTACGTAAATTGTTGAATCATACAATAAATAAAATGCAATGAATGTGCAAAAGTGCAGAGCGCGCATTGCTTGCGGTTTTGTAGTCGCCCAGCTTAAGGAGGAGGAGGAGGAGGAGGAGAGGAGCAGGCACAGTGCCTGCCAAGCGCAGTAGTAAATAAATTAACGTCAGCCGCAGAAAAGTCAACGTCTTTGTTATTGCACACATACACACATACATATACATACTTACGTATGTATGTGTGCAAGCGTGCTTGCGTATCTACTTAGTTAGTTGCTGGCACGCATTTTTATAGCAAGGCTGCACGTGCATGTGTATTGGTGTGTGTGTGTGCGTGCACCTGTGAAAAACAAACACAAAGTGCCAGGCTGCAATAACAATTAATTATTGAAATATTGAAATGCAAATGCAGTCAGAGTTCCCTCTGAGTACAAAAGCCGTTGAAGTTTTCATAAGCAGCCCCAAACGACGTTGTCGACGACTGCGACTGCGACTGCATTATCAAAAGGTGACCCTGCATTTCTTTTTCGCTTTACTTCACACACACACACACATTCGCAGAAGTAAAAATAATAATAATGACGCCCACTCTTGTTGCGTGCCACGTGCAAATATTGGTTACGGCTGAGGCGCTGCCATAAATTGACTTAAAATTAAACAGAACTCGTTGAATGTGGCATGGCAATGGAACATTACAACATGAACAATCCTTATGATTGCCAGCAGGCACAGCTTATTTGCCATTCCACTTATTCATTACATTTTATGGTATCTATATGTTTAAAGTTTTAAGGCAGCTCCCACTTTTCATTATTTATCTTATTTACATGCATATTGCTAATTTTGTAAAGAAAACAAACACAATTTTGATTTTTGAATACACTCTCTTTGCTTAAATTAAAGATTTTTGTTTTTTTTTTTTAATGCATTTACAACTGACTACTTAGTGACGATGGCCGAGCAACTGCAGCAATGGCATTTGCACTTCTTCGGATTTCTGCATTCGTACATCTATCACGCCCTCGGTGAACTCAGCGCATGGTGAGCAACCACAATTGGAGGGAACCTCATGCTGCAAATGCATAAACATATCTTAGTGGGATTGTGTATGGTTTATAAGATACGAGAAACTTACGCGCTGCGTGTACGTATGGCCATCTGCGCAGATCATTTTCACAGAGATCGGTTGATAGGATTTAATGCTGCAGCAGGTGCAGAACTTTTCATGCACATCGGTTAGGCTATTGTACTTGGATCCCGAGCTGCAGATACCCTCACAGTCGGTAAAGCCCTGAATGGGCTCGGCATTGACGCACAGCCCGTGACCAGGTTTGTTGAACTTCAGCAGCTCCTTGGTCTGTGACTCGGCACGAGATACGGGCAGGCAAGTGGCTAAAAAAAGAAATTTTGAATATGTTGTGTACCGATTTTCGAATGGTTCAAAACACTCACTATGACTCTCGATAATCGGCTCCGATTTGCAATGCTTACAACAGCCATCGACATAGATTAAATGCGCTTTACAGTGACTGACATCGGGACAGACTTCCACCGAGGAACTGACCATCAGCACGTTATCCTTCTTCAGGCAATGGTAGCGTGTACAATTATCCGGCGAGGACCAAATGGCATCGATATCGTAAAGTTTTTCTTCGAATTTGCAAGCAGTTTGCACACATTCGCCACAACACTTGGTCGGATTCAACTTTTGATAGCTATAGCCAGGTGCGCAGTCGGTTATACATTGCACCTGCATGCTGATGACCTGCGCATTACCATTGGGACCATACGAGCATTGCTCCTCTATGCACACATCCTTGGCGTGCACCCATTTATCTCCCACTTCTTTGGTAAAGCTGCTAGTCTCCTCCAGTTCATATTGTACAATACAAAGATGTTTGGGTGGAACTGTGGGAATACATGATATTAAATAAATCCGCAATAATTGCTGGAACTATTTACGCACCGCATTTGTGTGTGGGACAACAGGCACCATCTGCATGCAGCGTGTTGATCTCGTAGAAACGTTGCTGGCAACTCGCTGGCACTGGTGGACACTGCTCCGGCACACAGACAATCTTCTGTGTGGGGCAACAGCCTTCATCGATCTTCTCGAGCTTCTCACCAGGCAGCAGTTCACGTGGCGGCACAAAGGGTTCACATTCGTTTTTGGGCTTGCATTCTGATCGTAAATATGGGAAAGTTTTTAAATTTAAATAAGAAATACTTAGATTATAATAATACTAACCACAAATGTACTGTGGGCAGCCGTTGACATCTGTCTTTTGCTTCTTAAACTGTCCAGGACCGCAGACGGGCATGAGTGGCGCCAGACACAGTTTCTGTGACTCCTTCGGTTCCGGCACGCAACTATAACGTGGGCAGCATTCATCCACTTTGACTATGGTTATCGGCTTGTATCCCTCGGCGCAGATGTTCTCTTCCACTTGGCACTTCTTCACCACACACGAACTCTTACCCTTGCTATCACACTCGCATTCGGTACATTTATCCTGCTGCCATTTATCACCTGGCAGATGCAGTCCGTCATCACATTTGGTGCACTCCGCCTCCGGAACACACTTGCCACCATCCATAACCAGTCCAGGGGGACAGAAGCAGCCCTCAAAACGATCCGAATTCTGGCACATATCATCGCTGTTCACCGTATGGTAGACGTTTTGGGTCTTAACACTGATCGCATCGAACTCGGACATCGCCTTGATGGTATCACAATTCTTGGCACAGCCACAAGGCTCGTATACCATGCCGCTGGGGCACTCGAATGGACACAGGAAGGGTCTGCGCCATTTGGTACAGATGCCCTTTATATTGCACTCCTTGGCATATGCTGCCAGGGTGGAACATACGCCCTGCTGCGAGTTGCCTGGCTTGCAGATATCCGCCTGACATGCTGTCACATAGGGTAATGGATCAACCACATACCGACAGCTGCCGAATAGCTCCTCATTGTACAACTGCTGGCAGGGATCCTTCTCGGGTGGCAATGGAATGCAGGTGTCCTTTGGCACATCCTCACTCGAGCACTCCTGGGCATCGGTCAGGCCCAGTTTCGGTTCATCTGCCTGCCAACTCTCGATGACATCAATGCCTGGTTTTCTCTTCGCCGGATTCGGCTGCAAGTCGTTGCCGGCATCCTCGTTACAATCGCCGCAAAGTCCTTCCATTTTGCTGCCATACTTGATGCTTGGCACACCCAGGGAGAAAATCAAATCCTCAAATGAAGCTTTGAGCTCAACATGCGATTCGGTCAACTGTAGAACCAATTCCTTTCCAATGACCTGATGCAGCGTAATCCAACTGTCCTTATATGGTATCTTTGTCACCTCGAAGCCATCGACAAGAACTTGCAATTTCTTTGGCTGATGCGGCACACGCTGTACGTGGATGACATGATCACCATTGAGCACATGCAGTGACTTGGCACAGCTGGCACCTTCGATGGCGCTCACATGACCAAGTTTCTTGCAATCATCCATGCTGACATACACCTGGAACGTGTGCACGCCTGGCAGCACAACATCTCGGGATAGCAGGTACGTGCAGTTGCCATTAAAGCTGAAACTCTTGCGATCATAGGTCATGTATTTGGAGCTGCCCAATGCTTTGCATTCACAATCCTTGCAATCGGCAATGGGCACACAATTGGGACCCTTGCGTACAGTGCCTTCCGGGCAGTAACAGCCTGGGAAACAGACATCCGGCAGCAAGGGGCAATCGTCGCTATGCAAATTGTCACAGGAAGGCTCACATCTTCGCTTATAACAGTCGGTGTGCACCAAGGGGGCAGGGCAGCTAATTTCACATTGATGCACAGCACGCCAAGTGGAGAGCTGCACCAGCGGGTTCACACTGAGACATTTCTTGACAAAGCTCTCAAGCATATTACACTTGCAGGCAGCGGCATCTCCATTATTCTTCAAGAGGCAATCGCAAGCCGCCTCCAGGCAATAATTGTTAGCGAATTGTTTATAGTTAACGGCCTTGTGACATTTACCAAATGTGGGATGGCTATAACGATGGAAAACAAATAGTTTTAATTCTCTACGCATTATACATATATATATAGAATCACCTACTTGATAATACTGCACAATTGCAGTGCCTTTGCCTGCAGCTGCCTGGTACACTTCTGATCACCGCACTGATCCAAGGGTATACGCTTATCGTACCAACTATTTCCGAACTTTTCCGTGTTAGCCAAAATTTGTCCATCGGGTGTGCGCTTGTCATCGCGTGAGTTACCATTGTAATAGCCGCACAGACCGTCCACAGTGCGTATGAATTTGGAAGAGATGCCCACCTTCAGTATGCCAATATCATCCAACTGCACCCAGAAACCATATTTAGTGGAGACCGCAAGCAACGTCTTGCCCGGCTGTGAAACCACAAACGAAGCCTTACAAATTGGTGAATTAATTAACTGTTGCACGGTGAATTCGAATCCATTGAATTTAAGCTTTAACTGTGGCAACAACACCAGCTCATTGCCCGCTTGCAGATCCTTAATCGTAACCACCCTGTGGCAAACCTTACGAGACTCGTCGGTGCACTGTTGATGAACTGAAAAAGAAAGGGATAAAGAGTATAAGAAAGATTTGAGACATACATTATATATGTATTTATCTACCTGATATTGTCCAGCTTCCATTAGTAAGATCTCTGGCTAGGATATGACTGCATGGGCTGTATTTAAATAGGGTGCCATCAAAGGTAGTGAAACTCTTGCCGCTTATCTCACAGACATCATCCTTGTTTGGTCGTAGGATGCACGTGTACTTCAGGCAGTCTCCTGCCTTCGCATTGCTCATGTCCAGCTCTACATCATATTTCTCGGGGCACTTGGGTTCCGTACAGGTGATCGACACATTTTTGTTTACTTCTTTTATGGGTATGGGCACACAAGTAAATTCACTGCATTCCTCCTCTTCCTGATAATTGAGATCGCTACTAGGCATAGCCAATATTTGTTCTTGGGATGATATAAACTTTGTTTTTGTTATGCTAACACCATCATCGATAATGGAGATTTGTTTGTGGAACGAGAAGATTTCCGACATTTTGCGTGCCTTCTTTTCAATGATTTTGATCTTCATTTGGGGAGGACAAACGGGCGCAGGGCAAGTGATAACCGTAGCTAAAGAAGAACAAATATTTAATATAAATTCATATATAAATAATGTCAGTTTGTATCATTACTCACTTTCATTCTTCTCGCGTTTTATATCTGGCTCAACGGTGAACGAATCCCGACAGCTTGCATCTTCATCATCCGCACAATCCTGTACACCATTGCACCACAGTACCTCCGGTATACAATCTCCACTTGAGGGACATATGCGCTGGTGTTTGGGACACGGTTCGCACTTGCAGAAACAATCGCTCGTTATGACCGGACGCAGGTGACGTGCCTCGCAGGGTGGACACTTCTTGGGTTTACAGTTGTGCCTGCCACCCAATATACAGACGCATTCCTCGCATGCTGCATTCTCAAACTTGCTGCCAATCGGATAGCTGACATAGTTCTCCACGCAGGGACACAAATTACGCTGCACACATGTATTACCATCCCAGTAAAGCTGATCGCTACATTGACAATTGGTGTTAGTGCTAGATATACCATCGCAAACATTGCACTTGGTCGGTGGCTTTTCCTGCTCGCGAATTTCCTCCTTGATTACAGCTGTAAAGAATGCACAGCATGATTATTTAATAGTTCCAATTTGCAGCTATTGAAAGCAACATGGGAATGATGACTACTTACGATACGGCTTAAAGCATCCCAGCGGCTCGATGCGCATGTTTATGTTACGTTCCCACTTGGTCGGCACCAGCTTCAAGTATTGTGCCAGTATGGGCTTCTTAAAGTGATGCGTACGTGGCGTATGCTCATCCACGTTAGCCTCAAATATGCGCGGTTGTCCTTGGGATGCCAGCACTGTGTTCCACGTGGGTTTCCGCTTTGAGAACATAACCTTGTAGCCAGTCACCCAACCATCTGGTCCACCCTTGGTTATAAAGCCGGAAACGTTGCGCATCTCGAGGAAATCAAATTCAACAAACTCATTTGGCGTATTGGCAAGCGGACGCCAAGCCTGCGTTGTCGATAGCTTCAACAGATCAAGGAGACGTTGCTTTTGCGCTGGAAGCTGCCACAAACTGCTTGCCTGCAGCTGCTGCTCATACATCAAGCCATTATCCACACCCAAAGCATCAACACACTCCAGCTCTAATGACATGTCGGGAACCACCGTGGTGGTAACAGGCAACGGTGGTGGCAGTTGACCACAAATCAGCAGCTCTACGCGCATAGCAATAGATCCATGCCATTTCAATGGGTAAATTCGCAACGAATTAGCCTCAATGGGTATCTTGAAAAGTGTCTGCACCGGTTCACGTGAATCCAACGGTCCATTGAACATTTGCGGCTTTTCTGTTTCATCCACCAGATAGTTATAGGAAATACCATCGTGACTGTGCAGAATCTACAACAAGGTATGGAATTAATAACACAACTTAGGTCAGGAATTCTCTCATATTTCTGAAAGTTACCTTGAAAAGTGTCACGTAATTGTTGAATTCAGGACTTCCAGCCATAATGACGCCATAAATGGGCTCTGTATGTCCCAAGTTCAGCTCTAGATACTGCATTTGATCGTTGATCTGTGGGGACCAGCTACCGCTATTAGGAGTTGGATTTTTAAGCAAACGTGCTTTGTGCGGAGCATGATCTGAAGTCAATATGGAGGTGGCATTAAAGATGCTATCAGGCAGAGAGTGTTCACCATTTTCAATCATCGGGATGAGACTACAAGAGTTAAACAAAAGTTAGTATGTTAATTTAGGTAAATAAATTTTAAGATATTACCGTTCCGGAGCACAGTGAATTGGCGGTGACAGAGTTATTGGAATAATGGGTACAATTGGTTCAGATGGTGCTGTAATCGGTTCTGGCTCTGGTGCTGGTTCTACCTTGTTGGGAACACAGGTAAATGCATTGTCGATACACTGGCATATCTCCCACTCTCCCACAACGGGCTTGTGCGGTTGCACATACTGCTCAGCATTGTCCATGCACGGACATTCATCGGCATAGACACACTCGTCCTCGTCACGCCAATATTTTCCAAGTTTAGCACAATCTGCAGCCTTTATATCCACACAGCCCGGCTTGCAGTGCTCGTTCAGCTGACAGAGGCCTCGTTTCCGAAGAATACTTCCATAGTAGTGACAGGTATGCTCACAGCGATTGGCACACTCGGACCACACTTTGCCCTCGTCACACTGCTTGACTATCTCAGGCTCTGGTCCTGGTTTGGGCTTGCCACAGCTTGGTATCAGCGCTTGCACAGTTGCAATGTGATCACAGTTTAATTGTGTAGGATTGAACATGCTGAATTCACCGCAAGTCTTTTCCACATAAACCCAGCCACCATCAACACCTTTCGGCTGGCAGTGAAGGAACTTGTGGCAATCTCCTGGATATTCCTTGTACTCTACAACGCCCACGTCGCAGGTGTTACCTATCTGTGGCCTTTCGGTGATTGGTATAGGTACTTCGGGCTCAACGCCGCACTGACAGAAGGCACGAAGTTCATAGTCGTGGCATTTACCAATACAACGTAATCCTTCGGTCAAACTGCACACTACATTTTCATCCATTCGCTCGGGCGGCTCATGTGTATTCTTCAC
Organism: Zaprionus tsacasi; assembly: GCA_018904105.1. Taxonomy (NCBI): domain Eukaryota; kingdom Metazoa; phylum Arthropoda; class Insecta; order Diptera; family Drosophilidae; genus Zaprionus; species Zaprionus tsacasi. The sequence continues at coordinate 35,890 of JAEIFR010000019.1, read as the reverse complement.
ACGGCACTCAACCTTTGTCATATACTGCTTTAAACAAGTGCCATAGATGCTCTCCATGCGATCGTAGCGTGGTAACTTCTCCTCATCGTTAAGTCGTACACTCTTCTCCGAGCTATCTACATCCTTGTCATACCAACGTGTCCAGCCGTGCACACATTTCGTTTGATTCTGTGTAGCTAGTGGTGGCTCTGTGGGGCCTAGTACTGGCCCAGGCGGTGGAGGTGCCTCTTCACACTTAATGCCGCTACAAATTTCTTTACGTTTGGAGCAACGACACGTTGCGCAGGCATCCTGGAAAGTTATATCGCCTTCATAGTAAGTCTTGTCATCCTTAACCATGCACACGGGCTTGCATTCCGCCTTGGGCACACATTCACGATAGGTGTCATTCAAGTAGATGAAACCATCCTCACAGGGTTTAATCTGACAACCCTCAATACAGTTCTCACGGTTGCACATACGTTCGGCAATGCCTTGATCCAGGAAATTGTCGCAAGTCTCCACGGCACAAGCCGGTGTGCAGGATTTGTAGTCCGAGCAGTGGGGATCACATTGCATGGCTGTTTAATATAAGAATATTAGCTTAATTAAATTTAAAGTATATTGTTAGTTACTTACGGCAGAAATGTTGCGTTCTCCAGCGTATATTGACACCCTTCTGGGAGCAGGCATGAGCATATGCAGCCACCGCTGTGCACAGGCATTCACAATCACCGCCCTGATCGCAGGCGCAGGTATCAAAGATGCAACGCTTCATGTAGCGTTCAAGCGGTACCTCAGAATGGCAGGGCGCGAAAAGCTCCGACTTCAGGGCGGCGCACTTTAATTGCGCCCAAGTATCACGCTCGGGATGCTGTCGGCAGGCATCGATTGGTGCTACTGGTGCAGAGCAATGGGGCTGTAGTTTCCAGGCATGACCAAACAATGTGGCACTCGTTTCCAAGCCCAATGATGGTGTCTGCATATCATCCTGTCCGTTTCCATTGTAATTGCCACACAAACCGCTGACCTTGCTGCGCCAATCGTTGCCCAATTTGACATATACACGTGTCCCTTCATCCCATTTGACTTGCAACTTCAGTGGGATCACTTCCACAACAACAAATACGCCGGCTTTGTAAATGTGGAAAGAGTTGTGCCCCTTGGAATTGACGCTATCGCGAATTTCTGAGAATAAACAATTGAAATCAAATTGCATAAGAAATCGATAATTTTTTAGTAAGAGAGCGTGCCAATCAACTTGAAATATTTATCGATATTAGCAAGCATTTCTTATTGTGAATGAATGAGTAACATATTTATCGGCAAAGCATTTTACTTACTTTTAATGGCTGACTTATTGGGATCGACACTATAGCTGGCATCTGCGCTAAGCAATAGCGATTCCTGGACGCGCCCACTCAAAGTGATTTCCAATGATTTGGAGCACGTAACTCCCATAGTGCCGCAGAGTACATTTTGTATGGTGATACTAAAACCATCGCCATTGTCCAGAGCACCTTTGGCGAGAACATAGTCGCAAGCACCCTGGAAATCAAAATCGTGGCCATCGAAGGTGGTGAAATGTGAGTCTCCCCACACGCTGCAAGTGGATTCACAGCCATTTTCAGAACACTTCCAGTTGCCCGATTGGCATACACAAGAATTGCAGTCCTCCTGGATCTGTTCGCCATCGTCGTAACTCTTTCCAGCATGATGACAAGAGCAATTGGTTGGCAATACACAGGCTTGACGGGATGTATCGAAGACATAACCCTCCATGCACACACATCCAGGCCTGCATTCTGACGAATCGGCAACGTATTTGTCCATGTTCTTGCACGTCTTTGGTTCTTTGGGAGCGCATTTCGTGAATTCGGCATAAGGCTGTTTGGTGCATTTACTGCGTAGCTCCGAAGATGGCGGATACTTAACATCATCACCATTTTCGGCATCCTGACAATCCCAAACACCATCGATACATGTGCAAAGATCAAGGAATTTCTCGCCGGGACGAACTTCCTTATAGCCTGGTCGGAAGCTCATGCCATCGAAGGTGCACTGGCATTTATGCTTTGGCACACATACTCCCTCCTCATTGATATATTCGCCATGTGGACATCGGCAGCCCTCAACACATTCCCGGGTACAGCTGTTTTTAGAGGGCAAATCGTCACAGGTCAGGGCACAGCCATCGCCACACTCATCGTACACTTGTCCCATGGGGCACTTGGGAGCTGAGAAGCAAGGTAAGGCTCAAATCAATACCATATCAAAATTGTATAATAATCTTTTACGTACCACACTCTTTTACAGTCATTCTCCATCCAGTCTTAACACCCTGTCGCATGCATTCCGTGCCATAGGCTGACAGAATGGGACAGAAACATTTGGCAGGATCATCCTTGCAGGCACAGGTGTCATACAGACAGTCTTCATAGAACTGCTCGGGTTCTACCAAAAAGTGACAGTCTTGGAAAATGTCTTGTAAAATCCAGTCACATTGCTTTTCGGCTGTCACCTTCTTGTCAGGATTGAGCGTGCAGGGATGCGGTCCCTGATGTGTCTCCGCCTGGAACTGGCAGGTGTCCTTGGTACGCCACTTGTCGGCAAATGCCTCGACAGCGGTTTCGATGTCCCCTTCAGGTGTCAAAAAGTCATCTTGCGTATTCGCATTGAATGTACCGCATAAGCCTTGCGTCTGGCCACGCCAACTGGGAGGCGCATCAACATAGACACGCGAAACACCATCCCACCAGATGCGTATGCCACCGGCAAACTCTACAGTCAGAAATGTGGAACTGGCACGACGTATCAATACTTCACCAATGCCCAGCATCTTGGGCAGCTTGGCAATTGGCTTATCATTGACAAGAGTGGCCAATCCTTGGTCTAATTTGATAACGCCAGGTGTGCCATCACGCAGCAGGAAGCGTACAGTCACAGATTTTGTACATGACGGATCATCGGGCGAAGCATAGTTGAGTGCCTGAGACACAGCACCGGAGCAGGCTACGTTCTCTGCCTCCACAGACATATTGGATGTCTTGAGCAAATAGTAAGAGCATTTGCCCATAAAGTCGTAACGTTTGCCATCGAATGTCTGGTAATGAGGATCACCTATGGCACCGCAACGTCCACCACACGTCTCTTCGGTACACTTCCATTGCCCGTTCCTGCAGGTACATTTGTTGCAATTTTTCTTTATGGTCGACTCCGGCTTGAACTCCTTGCCACGTAGAGTGCAGGGACACAGCTCGCGAGTAATGCACGCATCCTTGTACTGCACAGTCCCTTCCGGACAGAAGCATCCCTCGTTGCATTTGCCCTTGGTGGGGGTAAGCGACGAGAAATCCGATTCACAGGTCGGCTCCACATCCGGTCCACAGGCGCGATAGACGCGACCAAAGCCGCAGCTAATGGCTATTGGGTCACATTCGAAAGAAGTAAGTGTAGGAGATGATTTATTTGAATAAATAATTTGAAATCCCTCTGATACTCACGGCATACTTCCAGATTACGCCAGCCGTGCTGCAGCTGAATGCCCTTAAACATGCACTCCTTGGCCAGCATGGCCAAAGCGTCACAATTGCAGGTTTCGGGATGGTCGCGATTCGGGCAATTGCAGTAGTCCGCTATGCAGGTGCGTATGAGGGCATCAAAATTGAAGGGCTTGATGCAGTCGCTCAGCTTTTCATTGGCCAATAGTCGCTCACAAATACTGACGGCCTTTTGCAGCTTATTCGGCTCGCAGGATTCCATACCGAATTCCAGCTCAGCACTGTTTTCGACGCGGCACAGCTCATTGCTATCATCCACACGCCATGCATCGGCGAATGCCTTGACTGTCTCCAGCTTTTTGCCAGTTCTGGACATCAAATCGTTGCTATAATCACCATCAAGGCTACCACACATCCCGCCCAGTTTGCCCCACATGGCTGGGCCAGCATGGACAGCCACATACTGTTGATGATCCCAGTCTAGTTTGAGTCCAATCGATTCCAGATCGATTTGCACATGCTGCGCCACAGGCATCACCTTCATCCCCATCATTTGCACCGGTATGGGAAACTGTTTGCTGGGTGTGGACAGGCGAATTGTACCATCTAATGGGGTAAATGGCATTTATTATCGTGCACTGCTCTCATTGACCTGATACTTACTTAAATTTTCCAGGGTATAAGTAACTGATTGCCATAGAATCTTCAGTGTGTGTGCACAACCATAGCCGGAGCCATATGGACACGCCTTGAGTATTATATCAAAAGTACCAGACACTTTGTCCTCGATGAACGTATGGGAACAGGACAATGGTGCTCTATAAAAGCGACAAGTTAATTTCCAATAAGCCAAATTAATCATTTACAGATTTGTTAAACTATTCGTTGACGTACTTGAAAACCAGACCATCAAAAGTTTTTATATTGATGCCACCCCATGTAGTGCACAGTGCCGGCCGAGGCGCCTTATCAATAACGACATCCACTTCATTGCTCGTGTATAAGGAGTAGCTTCCGGCGGTAACTGTTGTTTCTTCCGACGACCACCATTCCTGTAAGTAAATGCGACTCAATTTAAATTTTCTATGTTCTGTACGGTTTTATCAACGTATTTCGTTATGACGCAACTATATTATATAGTATTATATAATATTAAAGCGAGTTCAGATATTGTCGTGCACGCTGTTAAAAAACAAAATGGTCTTATCCAATTTCATTGTGGGGGTAACAGGCTTATCGTATTTCAGAGAACTACATATACATATACACAATATATGGCATACAATATGTGAAAAGGAGGGGTTTTTTAAGTCGGGGAAAAATACAAGTACTGGAAAAACACGAGGGTTGTTTGCAGGGTTTTTCTATGAATTTTTCTCAACTTACACTTTTGCGCTCCAGATCCTTGTACTTGGCCAATAGCGCCAGCAGAACCTCACGTTGACTCCTAAGTTCTTGGTCCACTCCGCCACTAAAATATTTGTGATAGGTATGGCCTGCATTCCCCGAATGGGTTACTTTTTCGTTGCCGTATCTAATGGTGTATCCGGGAGCTGCAAATTGAAAATAGCTTTATAAAGACACAAATTAAAATTACATTTAAACAGACTTACGATATATGCACTTTGGCACTGGTGCTGGTAAATAGACACCCTGTTGATAGCTGCACTTGTACTCAATATCAAGACGACCCTGCACCTGCAGTCCTGGCGCTTGAGGACAGCTAAACTTGCAGCGCGCCTCTTCCATGTCATAAGCACATTGGTAAGTTCCCTTGAAGCCCGTCTTTTTTACATCACAGCTTTCGATATCTTAAGATTGTTTCATATTTTAAGTTTATATAGCAATTTATCTAGACTTATTTTTCTTACGGTATTGACAGAACGCGCCGCGAGTTATCTGGGGACACTGGCAGACATTGAAGCTAATGCATTGGCCTCCATTCTGACAAGCCGGCGAGCAGGTTGCTGCAATTTGGAAATTAGACAAATGACTGAGTCCACAATTCAAAGTTGGAACTTACGTCGACATTCTGGCATTTTGGTAAGACCAGTTTGTTTATGCACCCACTTTCCACCGCTACACTCAAGGTTGGTAATTCCGCTGCCATCGGGAAACTGAAATCCTCGCATGCATACGGCATTGCAGTGGCTGAGGGATAAACTGTATTTATCTGGAGAGGCAATGCGAAACTATATAAAACCTACTTGTTTGTGCAATTTACTCTGGAGTTCGCGGGCACTGGTGGACGATCGGCACATATGGATCTCTTGTGCTGGCACAGCGCACCCGAGAAGTTCTCGGGACACTGACATGAGCCGGCGGAAAGACATATACCATTGTTTTGGCAAGGAGGCATGCAAATAGCCTGACACGGTGGCACTGTGGTGAATTCGGAATTGCGTATTATCCAGCCATTATTGGAGCAGAATACCTCGATCTTATTCACGCCTGGAACGAAGGTATAACCATCGGGACAGAAAGCCTGACAACGGCCAGTCCTGTCACATTGGGCCTGCACATTTGGAGGCAGTGCATACGGTGCACATTTGCCGTATGCCGTCAATTGCTGAGCCGCGTGGCCGTAAAAGTTGGTTTTGCCTCTATAGATTTCTGAATTTGGTAAGTGAATTTAAGGAATATCATATCATTTATTTTACCTATTGCCCATCCCAAACCAGTTCATCGCTTGATTGACAAGTCCGCTAAATCGTTGAACATTTATTTATAAAGTATTCGACTTTACGTTATGCTATGAGCCTTACCCCGATGTCTTGATGCCACCGCCGTAACCGCCATGCTCCCCTGCACCATAGGTAAGTCTTACGCTATAAAATTGAGTATTATGTAGAATATTTAATTATTTTTGCACTAAAAGTATTACGCAATCATACTTGTCTGCCGGAGGATAGTGGATCTTGAAATTTAAATGGCGTGCGTCGCGTTCTTTATCACTGCCATCCGGTTCGGCCTGAGCTAGGGGCCTATAAATATTGTATTTCATTAAATTAGTTAAAGCAATTACATATTTTTACAAAATATATGTGTTTATTTTATCACGCAAATTACTTTCTGAACTTTGCAAAGATATGATATGATTCATACTAAATAACTTGTGTATCGTTTTCAAATAAGTTTTATAAAACAACTAGTTCGTTTTTTATTTCCACATTTCATATAGTTTTTATATACAAACTGAAACTTTCACTCACTCCAGGCTCTGATCCTCATCATCTGACATCACAATATCACCATCCTCAGCAAACACATTGCTTAAAATTAGTAGCAAACCCAAATAGTATAAATATTTGTTTGCCATTTTAAGGTTGGCAAAAAATACTATTTTAATTCACAAGACTCATATATCACTGGTAATCCGTGGTCCTTTTTGATATTAGAAAGTACACTGGTAATCCGTTATCCTGTGGATCCTTTTAGATCCACTTTTTAAATTAGCACTGCACAGAACACTTTACTTTTTCACTTTAAAACATATTCGATATAATAATCCAAGCCGAGGCACCGCGCGAACGCAACTAATTAAGCTATACAGCTCCAGCGCCTTTTATAGGCTCAAATCTAAGCTAGTCGCCATTTTGAATACCATATCCATATCACTATTCCAAGCTTCCCAAAGTCATCGTCAAATATCAAGTGAATTCTTCAATGTGCGCGTTTCAAATTAACTGAGCTAGTCTTATCGACTTTTTGTATGCCAAGTTGAAGCTGATTCTACTGCTGGTACTGCAATTTAGCAACTTAATGGTGATAATATAACTCGGAGAGGCCCCAACGATAAAAATGAAACTGACCTAAAGTGTATTTCAAGGCTGTTACTATAAATATATTACATAAGCAATGAGTAAATTATAAGTAACGTCGCAATTTGCTTTATCGCTGCGTGGGTAAATCATGAATGAATTAAAAACTACGCACATAATCAGCTTACAATAAACTTGAATAGTATTTTGTACAAATCAATTTGAAGCGCGCTTTCTTATATTTCTAACGGCAGCTACTGTCAATTTTATTTTTATTGTGAATGACAACACTGCTTATCGATTATATCTCGATATCCATGGCATGTAGCAATGCTACCCATAACCAGTCTGCCAAGCTGATGGGTAGCACCTGGCATATAAAGCGCAAAAATTTAAAATAAACAATTGTTCAACTTTCCCATTCAATATTAAAATTTATATTCTAAAAATAAAATATACAGTTTGCATTATTGCTGGATAGTGAAATAATGTATTTATCACAGGAAACTACAATTATCAAGGGTTCAGCTTGCACAGTTTTAAAAGAATTTTCTGTGGCAGGATGTTGATAAACAAAAGTGCCAAATAAAAAATTAAATATAAAACAATTTAGCCACGATGATGCTCTCCATTGGTCAATCTTGCTTTGTATAAGGGTCAACGTCGTGTTGATGGCGTAGAGTTTCCGCTTCAGCACCCACAGCGCAGGCCAGCAGCGAGTTGACCGTTTGTTCTTCCCCTGCCTTATAAACATAACCATTGGCCTTATCAATGTGATTTCGCAGCCTGAGCTGGCTGTAAGTGCTAAAAGCATCCAATAGCTTAAACGATACCAAGGCGTAATCCTCAACCATGGAGCAAATGGCCTCATTGAGCTTCTGATATTTACGCATCGTGGGATCATCGTCCAGTTTCTCCAGCAAATAGTTCAAATCAAGCACATCCGTATAATAATCGATATTGAAGTGTAGCTTAGATTCGTGTTTCCGCAACAAATCCGCCTTGGACAGGACATTCACATGAGGCAAACTCATGCGAAGCATTGTGTTCAATGCCATCAGCAGTGTGGATATAAATTTCGCCGGCTCTGAGCAGTAATGTGAGTCGATAAGATTTACTGTGACCAAGCTGTAACGCTCCCTCTGAAGACGCTCAAAGATACGCGCCATGGCATTATGATGAGTATACAATTCGATTTGACCAGGACAGTCGAACAGGAAATAGTTGTAAGTGGCACTCAGCTTTCGCAACGCCGGCAGCAGCCAATCATCAATGTGTTGCTCCAGATATTCAGCACAGTGCATGAGAGCACCGTTAGGTCCCAGCTTCATGTGTTCCATACAATCTTCCACGGTTATTAACTCCATAACATTCACAACCGGCTTGTATGCCATGTTGTCATTGCCCGGATCCAAATTGACAACACCAACTTGCCGGCCCAGTTCACGGTATAACTTATATGCCTGGTTGCAGTATGTTGTCTTGCCGGAGCCAGGTGGACCAATAATTAGCTGGCCATATCGTGGATTTTCTACTTTTGCAGAAACGCGTTGCAGCATTTTGTCAAAAACAAATAAATATTTATTATTGTATCAGTGTGACCACGCATTGGTAAAATACCACAACCAAAAAGTATGGTCACTCTTAGCTAGCTATCGCGGTATTTAAATATCTGTTATCAAATACATCGCTGTTATGCTAATGTTAAATGTCTGTAACCAGAGTAATTGTAATAAGTTGGCAGCTCTGTTCGCGTACAGTGCAATTGCGGGTGTTTTTTATAAGCTAAAAGTATTCCTATTTATACAAACGCGACTAGAAATCATATATCATACACTAAAAAGCAAGAGCCATGGCACAACCACAAAAACCAGCCTATGAAAACAGTGAGTGATCATATATATATTAAATAGGTGAAAATTACCTTAAAAGTAAAAAACCGCAATAGACCAGCATAAAGAAAAAAAAATGAGTCAACGGACAACGGTAAAAGCAGCGGAAACGATTTAATATGACCATAAATGGAATTCAGACAACGCCGAAACTGCGACGTCGTCGTCGCAGCGTCATCATGTTAAGATAAACAATAGTAAAGGGGACCGCTTGCGAACCGGTGAAGGCAATGTAAACCGGCAAAGAGAGACGCCGGCCGCACCCTGTTCTTTCTCCCTTCACTACAGCTGTTTTGATACTTAAAGTTAATTTTCTTTTTGCAATTTACAGAAAATATATATGCAACTTTGCCGCGCACTCAACGTGGACAACCTATTGTTTTGGGCTCTGATCCCAAGGGCAAAAACTTTCTCTACACCAATGGAAACTCGGTGATAATCAGAAACATTGAGGTAAGTTCATCCGATTTAGTCGTCGTATTACAAAAATTGGGACAAATAATATGAGCCGAGTGTGCTCCATAAAGCGAATAATGTTTATTTTTGGACCGCACACAGCAGCTGCAATTTTCAAGCGTTATTTTTCCACTCGCCAGCGAACATGTCTGTGTATTGTGATGTGCCCGCTGATCTATATTTATTTACCACATATACACTTGTATATACCTATATATATACTATATGCATATATGTATATGTGCCGCTACCGGCGCGCTGAGCAAGAAAATTTCTATTCGCTGCCCACGCAATATCAGTTTGGGGGAAAAAAAAACAGAATTCTCTTGTAAATATTGTTTAATAATATGTTCAAAATTGTTATTTTGTTTGTTTTCTCTCTTTCTTCTTGATTTGCTTCGTCACGCTCCGATTGATCGCCGTCGCCTGCACAGAATCCAGCAATTGCTGATGTCTACACGGAGCACTCGTGTGCAGTGAATGTGGCAAAGTACTCGCCTAGCGGCTTCTACATTGCATCCGGTGGTAAGTTAACCCAGTCATTCAACATGAAAGAAACCTTAAAAAAAGAGACCACCACAACAATCATAGATCCATGACTCACATCAGCTGTTCAACTCCCATATTACCATACTATGCGAAATGCCAGTATCTTATCACTGAAAAAGGGTGCTGCAACGTTATCAAATTTTTGTTTGTAGCACACACTAAAGAAGAAGAAAGCAGTAAAACAGCTAATCAGAACCAAATATGGAATTTATGTTGACTGCCAGTAAAAAAAGTTTTAGATTACCCATATTTGGAAAGTTAAGCATCAACTGTTTCAGTTTCTTTTACAGAAAGAGTTAGTTTTCATCCACATATCAAATATTTTTGTTTCGTTTTTTTGAGTGATTGGCTTTTTTTTGTTATCTTTTTGACAACTACTCCCTTGTCACATAAACTTATGCACCTGCACACATACACAAACAATCACCATGTGTTTGTTTAATTGGGAGTGTCTCTATATTAGTTCCGGTTTTTAGGAATCCAACCTGGGTTTGTTTGTAAGGAAACTTAACATACATAATAATTATTTTAAAGGAGTATCTGATTGTTATAACAGGTGTTCGTATCTGATTAAATGAGCACTTCCCCATTACTTGCATTAAAAAACAACTCGTCTATCAACTATTAACAATTTTACTATTTTTTTAATAGATGCTTCGGGCAAAATTCGCATTTGGGATACGGTAAATAAGGAACATTTAATGAAGAATGAGTTCCAACCTATTGCCGGACCCATTAAGGACATTAGCTGGTCAGCAGATAATCAACGTATGGTTGCCGTAGGCGAAGGTCGTGAACGTTTTGGCCATGTCTTCATGTCTGAGACCGGCACATCAGTTGGCGAAATTAGTGGACAATCTAAGTCGATCAATTCGTCGGACTTCAGGCCAGCCAGACCCTTCCGTATTGTCACTGGCAGTGAGGATAACACGATTGCCGTCTTCGAGGGACCGCCGTTCAAGTTCAAGATGACGAAGCAGGATCATTCGCGTTTTGTGCAGGCCGTACGCTATTCACCCGATGGCAAATACTTTGCTTCGGCTGGCTTTGATGGCAAAGTGTTCCTGTATGACGGTGCTACGTCGGAGTTGATTGGTGAATTCGGCTCGCCAGCGCACAAAGGTGGCGTCTATGCTGTCGCCTGGAAACCCGATGGCACTCAGCTGTTAACCTGCTCAGGTGACAAGACCTGCCGACTTTGGCAAGTGGACACTCGTGAATTGGTCTCTGAGTTTGTCATGGGCAATACTGTTGATGATCAGCAAGTTTCGTGTCTGTGGCAAGGAGAGCATCTGATAACTGTTTCTCTATCCGGAGTGATCACCTACTTGAATGTGAATGATCCCAGCAAACCGCTGCGTGTGGTTAAGGGTCACAACAAGCCAATCACTGTCTTGGCCCTGAGCGACGATCGCAGCACCATCTACACAGGCAGCCACGATGGCGTAGTGACTAACTGGAACTCTGGAAATGGTACTAACGATCGTGTAGCTGGCACTGGTCATGGTAATCAGATCAATGGCATTGCCGCCTGGGATGAATTTGTCTACACATGCGGCATAGACGACAGCCTGCGGCAATTCAGCGTGGAGGGCAATACTTATACGGATTATGTGGTCAAGCTCAATTGCCAACCACGTGGCTTGACGATTTTGCGTAATGAAAACATTATCGCATTGGCCTGCATTAAGGAACTCACTTTGGTCCAGGATCAGAAGAAAGTATTTTCGCTTCCCATCAAATACGAGGCCAGCTCTATTGCAGCCAATGCTGACACTTTGGATGTGGCTGTGGGTGGTGATGATCAAAAGCTTCACATTTATTCGCTCAAGAACAATGCACTAGAATTGAAGACGGAACTGGAGCATCTGGGTGCTGTTACTGATGTCGCCTATTCTCCCGATCAAAAGTATTTGGTTGCCTGCGATGCTCACCGTAAGGTTGTGCTCTACTCGGTGGAGGAGTACAAGGTAAAAGTTCTGTGAAAAACCTATGAATTCCATTTTAAATATGTATATTATTTGCAGCTGGCTCATAACAAGGAATGGGGCTTCCATAATGCAAAGGTTAACACTGTGGCTTGGTCACCAAACTCGTTGCTGGTTGCCAGCGGTTCTCTGGACACCACGATCATCATTTGGTCTGTGACCAACCCAGCCAAGCATACCATCATCAAGAGTAAGTTGCAGAAAATGGAAAATATTTAGGCGATTTATAACATGGTATTTCTCTTGTGCGTTTAGATGCGCATCCGCAGTCGCAAATTACTCGTCTCGTATGGCTGGACAACAATACTGTGATCTCCACTGGACAGGATTGCAATACCAAAGTCTGGCATGTGGAAACTATTTAAGAAGTACGCCAAATGGAAATAACAACGACAAAAGAGCGCAGGCCAGCGCATATTTTTATACTTAATTACAGAGATACAGATGCAGATCCGGATCCAATTAATTGCCAAGCTATTATCCTCGCCTCGGCGTCAGCTTCATTTCATTTAAGTGCAACAGTTTATTTACAATTAGCTATTTATACTATATTATGCACTCATTATGCCCGTCTTAGTTTAAGCTCAAACATATTTCTGCTAATCATATCATGGATACGATATATCGTTTAGTTCTTGAGTATTCTTTTAAAGATTATTTCATTGATTTCTTCATCCCTGCTTACCTTGTCCCACCTCCCTTTTCTGTTTGTTTCATTTTCCTCTTATGTGTTTTCAAATCACTTTTTTGATATATATATGTATGTAACTGAACTACAGTTTAAACAATGTATGATGTGCGCATGCGTACATCAATAATTGTATTATGAAATGAAATAAAATAGTTTTTGCATAAAAGATAATTCAGAGTTGTGTGTACTGTTTTGTGGCTTAATATTTATTTTGATCTTGATTTTTTGTAGGTCTTCGCCTTGTCTTTTTGTGTGCATGTTGTGCTTGTGTTTGTGTGTGTGTGCGTGTGCGTGTCATTGTTTTTAGGTGTATAATTATAATATTTATTAAAATTGCACTTAATTTACTAGAATGTGTAGGCGTGAGTGTAAGAGTGTGTGTTTGTGTGTGTGTATATGTATTTGTTTCTTTGGTTTTGTTGAAGGTGTTTTTGAAAGCCTCGCAATGGTACAGTTTGAGAGTACTCAGTGCCACCAAACTGTAACAGTGCTGCCACAGTTTGACAGTGCTGCCACAGTTGGGCGGGGGAGAACTATCGGCGCGCGTTATCGATAAGCGTGCAAGCTCTCTAACAAAAATGGCGCTAAGTTAACAAGAATTGTGAATTATTTTAAAATAGAATTAGAAAACATAAACAGAAATAATAATAAAAGTATAAAAACGACGAATTGCGCTAAGTATCACAGCCGGGTCTAAGACGTAGGTTCGGTACGCGGTGGGGTAAATTTACGTGAGTGCGTGTTTTTGTGCGTGTGTGTGTGAGGTGTATTTTGTAGTTTGTTGTTGTTGTTGTCTGTGAGTGCTTCGCTCTATGCAGATGTGCCTGCTTCGCTGCCTGCCTCGCCATTGCCCGCCTCTGGCATCTCACTCTTCAGGGACATTGGCACCTCGTGCGCCAAATCCAAAGCTGGCGTTGTGCTCGACTCGGCCACAGCGACGGCAGCCGCAGCGGCGGCCAATTGAAACTGATTGGGCAGAAACAGATATGGATTCGCAGCAGAGCCCGCAGTGCACGTACCCGCTGCCTCTCCAGCTGCTGCCACTTCGCCACTGGTGGCCGTTGCCGACGGCGCTGTAGCTGTAGCGGATGTTAACGTCGACTGCGCCGACGTCAGCTTCGTAACGCGTTTGCGACGAGCCTCATTCTCACACGGAGACGGCGCACCCGGATGACGATAGCTAACGTGCTTGCGCAGCGCATCCTTGCTGCGCGATACATGGGAGCAGACGTTGCATGCATAGCTGAAATGAAAGCCGGAACTTTGTAAGGAACAAGCTTCTCGCCTGGTGCGCCCAACTTACCGAACATTCTGATGCGTCTCCAGATGCACCCGCAGATTATATTGATTGCTCAGCTGTTTGTGACAGATAAAGCATGTGGCATAGAGCTTGGAGTTCGACGGCGGCTTGCTGGGCGTGGGCATCTTCTCGGCAGTCAGTGACAAGAGATTCGGTTCCGACTTGGCACTAACCAATTGGCCAGCTGCAGCCGCTGCGGCTGCCTCCCGCTGACAGGCCGCATATTGCTCGATATGCTGCTGCAATTTGGCATGATCCTCGGGCGTTATATAATGTGTACTGTTGCTGGCATGATGATGTGCCGCGGACACCACCACCTGGTGCGATGCCTGCTGTGCCATTGTAGGCGTCGCAGCGGCACTGTAACTGGGCAACTTTGCACTGCCGCCGCTGTACAACTGCCCAGCAGAGGAACCCATTGCATTGCTGTAGCTGGGCGAGGATTTGACAACCGGCAATTGTGGCGAGAAGTGCGCCATGCTCTGTGCCTGCAGTGCCACTGGTGAGGTGGCCACAATTGAACTAGGCGCCCCAGCACATTCCATAGGAGATTTGCTGTTGTTCGTAGTTCTCAGATTCTCAACGATTTTGTCGATTCGCTTGACGTCCTTGGCTGGATGTGACATAGCATTGCTAGCACCGCTGGACAAGCTGTTTGCCTTCAGCCGTTTGGCTCCGTAACAATCATCGTCCTCCAGGCTACTCTGATAGAGCTGACACTGTTGCTGGTACTTGGCCAGCAGCTCTGTGGTCTTATTTAGCGCCGTCTGGGAGAAATTCAGTGGCTGGGGCAAGAGATTCGGATAGAACTGCAGGGATTTAAGGAAGAAATTCTCCAGCGGAGTGCCCAGTTTGTTGGCTAGAAGTGGAGCCTGCAGCGTGGGATTTGGCAGCTGAGGCATTGCCAGGCTGGGTGTGCTGGTGGTGGGCGGCGCTGGTGCAGGTGAAGGTGTGCGTGGTGTCTCGAAGCCCAGCGGCTTATCCAAACCACTGGGCTCGGCATAGGATGCTGCAGCGGGAACGGGATTGCTCTTTGCCGGTTTGGGAAGCTGCAAGGCGGAAGGTAAATATATAGACATATATATACGATCTCTTATTATTATCTCACATTATTATTTTGCACATCCGCCAGGCCCTTGATGCCCAACGTTTCGGCCAGATTAAGTAGTATGGGTATCTGCTCCTCGTAGACGTTCACCTCACCGGAGTACATAAACGTAAGTAGAGCAACAATTGCACCAAAACTAGCGCCGGGTATAATGATAACCGGATGATTGCTGGCCTCCAGAGCACGAAAGATTTCCATGAAGAAGCTGCTGCAGGCGCTGAGCACCACACGATGCGCACGCAGCAGACGTCCCTCCGCCGAGATGGTCACATCCGTTAGATGCGATTGGTCCAGCAGCACGGGCAACGTGCTCAGCAAACTTGTCTGGAATAGGCGGAGTGAAAGAGAGAGAGAAAGAGAGATGGGATGAGATACAGTTTCAGTGGATTTTGAGGGCAATTGGGTCACTTGATCGTAAAAATAGTACTACAAGTAGTTTTGGCAGCCCTGCTGCCTGGGCTGACTTGGCTAAATTTGTGCTTTGGCCCTACACGGGGCCCGGAAAACATATGGAGCAGATGCACCAGAGGCGACACTTAATGGCAGCTGAGCATTAATTGCAAACTGCAGCGATTCCAAATTAGATTTGCCTGACACTAAAAATTCTTTCTTTTGGATTTTGCCAAAATGCCACGAAAATTGCATATAAATGACATTTGAAATTTGGTGGAGAGTTTATTGGACTCAGGAAATAGCTACAATACTATATAAGATCATATAGATATAAGTTTGTATAAGTAGCTTCATTATCAGCAATTCTATATCGATTATATTATGATTCTCAGTCAGTTAAAGAGATTACAGGGTCTTTTACAGCCGATCAATCTTCCCCTGTCCCACACAGTTTCCCCACTTAAAACCTCCTCAGCTTACTTGGGCTATTTTGGATAGCTTTTGTGCCGCCTTATGTCGATCTGTGTAGTAAACATTTGCGAGCAACAAAATTGTCACTATATGAAATGCGGAAAAACTATGTGTGAATAAGATTATACCATATATATACAGATCACACACGTACAAGTGTATACCCTATATATAGACGGATGACACTTTTCTGGTCGCAGCATTTTGTGAACGATGTCCAGTCAATTTTACGACCGAGGCCAGGCCCCTAGATAATACACGGCATAAACTGTCTCGGGTATGAGTCGGTTGGTGGATCGCTCTCGGCGTTGCTGACGTTGCCTATAAAAGCGGCCATTTATATTCATTTTGAGTTTTTAGGTGTCTGAACACATTGGAGGAGCCAATAAATCACAAGATGATCTAAGTAGTTGGCAATTAATAGCACCTGGAGTGGGAGAAGGCTGCTGCTTATGAGAGAAATTATTTCTAAATTCTGGTATTATTCATCTTAAATTGAATTCTTATAAAATTCGCATATTATTCATCTTAGATTAAAGGAAGAACTATGAATGATCTCAGCTAAAATAGAATTTCATTGGAAAACATGTTTAAATGTTAATTTATTTGAAGCATTTGGCTTAATCTTATGTTTTAAATGACATGATAATATCATATATATTCATTTTGCTATGTCAGGGGGATATTTTTTACGATTCTTACCTGATGATTATGCCATCGTAGGCAAAATTGTTGTTGGTTCTCGTTATGTTGCTGCTGCTGTTCCAGCTGATGTTGCTGCAACTGTTGCTGCTGCTGATGCTGTTGTCGTGTGTTTGTTGTATTTACATGTTCCATAATTCATCAAGTTCTTCCCTAGTTCCACACATAAATGGTTCTGCAAAAACATGCAAATAATTATTTTATGACATTTGCAAGATTGTTTTATTTATTTTTTTTTTTTTTTATTCTTCGCATGTTTTTCGAGCGTGCGTTTTTCTTTTCATAATTTGTGTTTGTTTGTTTGTCTTGAGTTTCGCTTGTCGGCTGTCGTCTTTATTTGTTTATTTATTGAACATTTTGTCACACACTTTTCGTTACGTTTCGTTTCGTGTCTCGTTTTGATTTTTAAGAGACACACACAAAGTGCTCTTTATAGAGCGTTGATCTTTAGGCTGCTTTCGGATCGCGTCGTTCTTCGGCAACGTCGACGTGCACGCGGCGTATACGTATTATGTCGTAGCATTTGCTTTATTACTCATATGCCATGGCATGCTGAGGCACAGTGTGTGACAGAGAGAGAGAGAGAGTGTGATAGATAGAGAGAGAGAGAGAGAGAAGGCGCACGGAAAGCATAGCGCGTGTGGAAGGGAATTTGCTGGGCAGAGGGATTAATTGTGAATGGATTGTAACTTAAAATACAGAAATGGAAGATTTTAGAAATTAAATAGAGTCCAGCAAATACTATATAAATTGCGGAAAAGAGTATAGAACCTTTAAATATATTCTGATTCAGGAATATAAACGATTCCATGTTGTTTCTTTTTTTTAATCGAATTGAGTGCTAAAGCTTTCTCTGTTGTTTCTTTTTAGCCCACTATATCATGCTCTTTTTTCACTAAGGCATTCCAAGGTAGTTTCTTTTTGGACCTGGTCTACATTGCTTAGTTTATTTCGTGAATATTCGCACATTCGGCAGGCTGGCAAAACTAAATTACAATAAAAATGCTAAAAGGAAGAAGAACACAACACACACACGATTTACTAAGGGGGTGCTGTGTGAAGGTGCTGGCGGGGGATTAGCATGTGCTTTGGCTGGCAATTAAATTAAATTTATTTAAATAAAATTAATTTGCTACGTTGTTGTTGTTGTAGTTTTAGCTTGTTTTTGGCTGGTCCTCTGGCCTGGCCTGGGTAACTACTACCACAACATATATACCATGTATCCATCTGTCTCTTTTTCTCGTCTTTGCTATCTGTGGGTTTCTGGGCTGTGCTATAAATCTGCCAATTTCCATTGTTTAGCCAATGGGGTAGACTATGGTATAATGCCAGAAGAAGAGCGAGATGCTACTTAGCATCAAAACACAATGGGGTAGCAGAGTAGGGGGTTGCGGGGGGTGGTTACCCACTACTTTTGTCCGAGGGCTATTTTTGTGTGTGCATCGGACAGACTGAAACTGTGTGAGAATCTGAGAAACTGCAACTCATTGGAGGCCCCCAAAGTGACAACAACGACATCTTTGCTAGCCGCTTGGCCGTTTGGTGCCCAGCATGCGATTTGCTAATGCTGCCGATGTTGTCGTTGTTGTAGACAGACGGAATTTTCTTCATTCCATTATGTGCACAGCGGACTGAGAATCGCATCTAAGCATTTTTCTATTGAGCGACGAAGGCAGCAGAATACCAGAACCAGGGAATCAAGCAACCAGATCAGCCAAAAGACTGGGGCGGAAGGGGACGGGGCGGGCGAGGTGGATAGTCAGAAGAAGAAGGACGCTCTGGGGTATGGCCTTTTTGGCGCTCGTTCACACAGAAAGTGTCTTTTCCGTAACTCTTTGGTATTTCTGCTCAGTTTTTACTTGATATATTCCGAAATTAGTTTTTTTTTTCGTTTCATTTCGTTTTTCATTTTGTTGTTGTTGCTGTTGCTTTGCTGTATTTTTAAATAGCCGCCCCAAGAACTGTGCTAAACGCTCTCGCCAGCCTGTCTATTTTGATTTGTTGTCCAAGTGCTGTCTTTGTCAAGTGATTTCATCATCATCACCATCATCATCATCCACACCCTTCCCCCACCATCTGCACCTTTCTCATTTTGCGTTGATGCGTAATATTTTACACATAATCGCTCATACGCCGCGTTGCCATTCCAAAATTTCCATTTCCATTTCGAAAAGGATTTGACATTTCATGCACGTTCGCCTCTTTAACTTTCATTTGTTCCATGACAAAGGGGACCACATAAATTTGCGTCCATTTATTTTTCTTGTCACGCCGCGTCTTAGATTTATTTTTCTTTATTTTTTTATTCGCATTTTTTGCTTTATTATATTTTAAAAATTCTGCTATTGTATTTGTTTGTAGTTTTAACGCGTGTCCGTCTTCCAGTCTGTCAGTCAGTTTGAATTTTCCATTTCCCTGGCAAAGTGATAGGATCTATTTATAGCTCGTAGGTCCAATTGAATTTAAGGAGCTTTCGTTCTGGAATTTAATTTGTCAACAATTTCACGCTACAATTTTATGATTTCCTGTTCTCAGCTCGGTTTATAGAACATCAAAAATTGTATATATAATTAATTTCGTGGCGAAAGTCTTTTATTTTTTGATTGTCGGCACTCTGGGCATGTTTGTTGCTCCATTTTATTGAAGACTTGTGTGGAACATTAACGATTATGTGATTTTTATATTGTGTTTAATGTCGTTTGTCGCATTTTCATAAGATCATATGTATATATTTCTTATGTTGCTTCTTTTTTTTATTTTCTGAGCACACACGAAACTTAGTAGAAAAATAATCCGCTTCACGCTCCATCGCTTGGAATAATAGTTTTTTATTTATTTTGTTTCTAGGGACATTTTTTCCATTTCTACTTGATATTAAAGTAGTTTCTTTAGTTAAGTTTTTTATCGCATACACACGATTTGTTTTACCCACACTTTGTTTTAATTTTCATCGTCAAAATGTGTTGATTTATTTAATCTCTTTTGTTTTTGCTGGGGATCACATAAAAGCTGTTATTCCCGTCCAATGTTTTTTTAATTTATGGGGACATGTTGGGCTTTTTTTATTTAGTTTGCCACGCGATGAATCAACTTTATATTGTAATCTATGCGGCCTTTAAAAAACATATATAAATACTTTAGGAGATTATTTAACATTTCTTCATAATTTTTCATTTATAAAATATATTTTGCATGTTTTTAAATAATTATAATACATTTTACTTATTTTTATTGAAGTTCACCTTTTTATTTATTTTATTTACATAAGTATTTTATTATTTCAATTTCGTTTTGCTTTTTCACAGCGATCTTTAATCCTTCACGACGATTTGCAGGTTTCCCTTTATAGTTTTTCACGCGACAATTTCGATTAGTTGCCCGTTGCGTATATATGTACATATATATGTATATATGCATAGATATTTCTTATTTGCTAAGCGCGCACCTTTGTTAACCGTTTGCTGTTCGCATCTGAAATGAAAATATCCGAAAATGTTTCAATTCTTTCGGTTTTAGTTGGAGATTTTCTATTTTTCGAATGTCCATCTCTTGACAATTTTTGCTGTGTGCCTTTCGCTTGTTTTTTGTTTTTGTTGCTGTTGCTGTCGCTGCTCTTGCTGTTGTTTTTGTTTTTTTTTTTTTTTTGTTGCCATTTGTTTTGCTGATTTGATTTCTCGCTCGTTGTCGTCGTCGTCGTCGTTGTCGTTGTTGTGGATGTCTTTGCTCAGCTCCTAACGATCTCAATCTCATCTCATCATCAGCCGCAGCCGCAGCCGAAGCAGCATCAGCATCGCCATCAGCAGCAGCATCATCGTCGTAGTCGTCGTCTGTTCCATGTTCTAATTAATGAGCACGCTGACTAGCTGGCTGCCAGTCGGGCTGCCTGCCTGGCTGGCTGGCTGGGAAGAGAAATTGTTGCAGTTTTGTACTCACAATTTGTTGCTTAATTAATTGGCTGCAAGAACATTTAGTTAATCAAAACATTTGTTAGTGCATATATAAGTACACACATAAACATAATGAGCATCAAGTTGTAGTCCATCTGCTAACCGAGAGACACAATTGACATGGCCATAAGCCCAACACATCCAACACAAATGCAATGCAAATTTCGCAACGTGTGCATTATTAATTTGCAATAAAAATGTGGAAACTGTAGCCTGGTGCAGCCGCCAAAACAAAAAGGAAAACAAGCAACCCGAAGAGACCCTCCCAATTTTAAAATCGTTAAAACGGCAACCACGCTGATAATTCAAACAGAAATTTGCAAAATACTTCCACATAAGCTTTCCGCCACACCACATCGACGCACGTTAAGAGTAACGTCGACGTCGACGCAACTACTGAAACAGCGCCAGGCGCTGCTCGTACATTGTACTGAAAACGTGGACTTCAATAACTTCTTGCTATGGCCGATCAGATTGTAATTCAGAGAATATGTTCGTATGGTATATAGCTTTATATAACTAAAGCACAACTTTATAAGTTTAATAGTTTGCTTAATAATCACAAATACCGATTTGCGGGGGCGGTGGGCGTGGCATCAAACATTTAACATAAACTTCATCTGCTTGCGAAATTTAGGAACCTACATACCAAATTTGGTGTCTCTAGCTTTTTAATAGCTGAGATCCGTTGTCTCAAACAGACAGACGGACAGACGGACAGCTCAATCGACTCGGCTAGTGATCCTGAGTAAGAATATATATACTTTATGGGGTCTGCCACGCCTCCTTATGCCTGTTACATACATTTCACAAAGTTAGTATACCCTTTTGACCATTTCAATGGTCGAAGGTATAAAAAAGAAAACAAATTAGAGGGAAAAAGTGCTACAAAAATACATTTTCGTACCTGCTGTTGAGATTTGAATTATGTTGACAACGCCTGACAAATACAAATGGAGGCGAATTGGAAGCGCTGCTGGGCCAAAAGCTTACCCCCATCCCATCCCACCCCACCCAGATGCTCTGCCTACCACCCCTTCGAGCTAGACACCGCTGCGTTTGCAGTTTTTCAATTCATTAAAATGCCAGAAATACTTATTTATTATTGTCATTCGCTGAGGCTGCCTTGCCGAAATTGGGTTAGCCCAGCATTTATTCACCTAGAGATTAAAGAGAGATTCGCTTATAAATTAAGGCATTTCGCTTGTGACAAGGGCTTGCATTGATTCTCCGCATAATCCCATCCATATTTGTAGGGACATCGCACTATGGTCAGGTATCCACCAATGCAGCTGTAATAATATTCGCAACGCTGTCGGTGTGGATAGTAACCATCGCCGGCAACATCACAATGTGGTCTGTCGCCAGCTGGAGCAGGAGCTGCAGCTGTTGTTTCTGTCTGCAACTCCTCAATGGTCTCGTTTTCCGCATGAACCGATATCTCCAGACTGGATTCTGTTGTTACCACCTCCATGGGCTGCAGACAAACGCCCTCGTCATCAAACGCGCATTCCTGTGCCTTGGCATCGAAATATGTTTGCTCCGGACAACTGTCTCTGAAGGAGTTCTCCCCGTTACAATATATATAGCTGGTGCAGTCCTCCATGGCCTTGACAAAGGTATCGAGCTCCACGTTTGCGCACTGTGGAAACTCTTCGGCCAGACTCAAGTGACATCCTCCAACAAGGAATAGCAGGCAGAGTAGCTGGGTAATTGCTTGAAACTGAGACATCTTGTGTTTGCTTTGAAAAATGATTTGATTTCTTATAAATTTCGCAATGGCATCGCTTTTTTATAGCACTTTTCAAGGTCGCTATCGGCGTTCTTATCTGTAACATGTGTTAAGTTTTTTTTTGGCAAAAAACACTATCTTGAGTTGTATTCAGGAGTATGTCAAGGTCAGTTATAGGAAAGAAATGTATAATGTTTTGCTTGGCAGTGGTACAAGACTTCGATAAGAGCACAAAAAAAAGTATATTAAAATGTGTATCTTCAAAATATGGTTTCAAAGTATGTATGCATGGTTTTCTTAATTATACTGCATTTATTATGTTTAGATATACATAATTTATCTAAAAACGTTGGTGCATGGGCCATTTACTTATTAAACTGTTCTTAATAAACCCTAGTCATAACACAAAATAGAATCTCTGTCTAAACTTGTAGCATGGGACGCTTCTCCTTAGCGTGCAGATTGTCATTGGTGATGGCGTATCCGGTGCCTCCCTGATAACAAAGAGAATGTATGTAGAATGTTTTTTTTTTAATTTTATATGCATGCCTCACTCACCCTTTGCAGTGGAATAATATCCTTTTCCTTGAGCTTGCGGTCAGTGAGGGGATGTATCATGTCTTTGCGTATAAGCTTCTCTACGCACTCCATGGTGACCACGTCGCCACTGCAATAACATTCGATTAAAACATGTCTAGGATCATCTCTGGCATTTACTTACGTGGGACGCAGTACAGCACAGGGCACAGCATTGCTAAGCACATCGTGTGTGATTGGGCACATGTAGCGCGCCTCTTTGGCAATGAGCGATCGCTTGTTGTCACCATCTTTGAGCAGCGTAAATTTAACATCGATAAGATCCTTAACTCTTAAAGGTTGCTGGGAAACTGGACAAAATATGGTGGCATCAGGTTTCTGCGCTTTCGCAGCACCAGCATTGGGACACTCTGAGGGTAGCCAGAAACTGGGTAGTTTCTTTTCGTGTCCATTGGCCATGTTGGAAATTGAGCTAACAGAGCTCGACGCTGCAGCTGCAGATGTGCTTGGCATAGAGTCCGCATCACTGGACTTTGCTACAGTTGCGTTCGGCTTGTGAGCAGGTGTGGTCGTTGGCTTTCCGGCATTCACGAATTGATCCATGCGCGCCTGCTGTTTGTTATTTGCCTCCTGTGCCAGTTCGTTTTCTTCGATACGACGCAAGCGCTCGTATTCCTTTAGCTTACGGTTATATTCGTTCTTCTTGGTGACAATATACTGCAGAATAGCTTCTTTGTCGAACAGATAACCGTCTTTGGTTACCACAGGATTTCTGCACGGCTGCAGCGTTAGGGAGCAGCAATCAAATGATTTTACTGAATCTTTTCCAAGCCGTTTTGCATTTGTACCATATCCAGACTCCGCGGCGTCACGTTTTTTCTCATTATACGTATAAACAGCTCCGGCAGTACAATTACGAGCATGGCGAGTCATCTTTTCTAAAATATTATTAACAATCCGCAGTAAACAATTCTCAATATCAAAACAAAACGATAACGATGTCGTCGATAACAAATTCATGCTTCAGTGTGACCGCGCCGATAAAAAATACCACGTTGCTCCCAAAAAAATACTATTATATACAATTTCGATTTTAAAATACATCATTAAAACTTTTTTAATATTATCCAAGAACAACAAGATAAGAAATAAATAAATTGTATATGAATAAGTAAATAATTAATAAATTCAATATAAAATTATAAATCACATATTGCCAAGGAATGTAAATTTAGCGATTTCCTTCTAATTTCGCTATGTAAACGCCAAGCTTGTGTATCAGTATTGTATCCTGAAACGATTCAATTTTTCTTTCCAATTCATATAAGGAATTTAGGTCTCGCTGCTTGAAAGCAAATTCAACGGCGTCTTCATGCAAACTGCAAATAATGATAATTAATATTGTACCCATTAAAATACTTTTAAGGCCGTATCGGGCAACTTACCTAGCTCGCAAAAACCAATGGACCTTACGATCATTCGGGCAGCGTTCAATATATTTTCGAGCCTCTTTTGAATTATCCTTTTCCAGACAGGCTACAACGAATGGTTCATAGCCAATGGGACTTTTCTTCCTCTTTGAGAATTCTTCCAGTTCCGACCAGTTGTCCTGTTCGACTAGGACTAAAATGCGCATCCACCAAAACCGAGATTTGGGTACGTTGAAGGCACTTTGGATTTTCTCGGCTTCCTTCACATCACCGGCTCTCAAGATCTCCATTATAGTATCATGAATTGACATTCCGTTAATGCTATCATTATTATACTGGGTAGCAATTTCCTTTTGAATCTTCAGGAAGCGTCCAGTGTCGTCACACAGTTTTGCCTCCTCGGTACATCTGGCCTGTTCATAACTATTTCCAATTAGTGAGACATATGACTCCAGACCTTTGTTGTCAAAGGAATTATAGAAATGGAATTCGGCAATAGACTTGTGATCGTTCTCGATGTTGTAAATTTCAAAGAGTGCAAAACGACTACACTGGGACATAAGGTTCTTGTACAAGTTCAATGCCAACGGATAATCTCGTATATTCTCCTGTAAATAAAATAACAAGTCGGTACGTTATGAACGTGTAGTCACACTTTTAATTTAAAACAAAGGATTCTGCACAACTTATTCCACTACATATGGCTTACTCGCTCTTAAAAACTTAAGATTTGAAAAAATTTTGTTGAAAAGTCATAGGGGGGACCCTTACATAAATTTCGAAGATATCGAACATTTTCAAAACATCCTTTTTGCGATTTCATAAATGTAGAACCACTCAGGTAGTTAACACATAAACAAAATGTCATTCCGCGTGAAAATCGTATGATTTATAAGAAAGTTATGATCGGTGAAACATGAGGGTCCGGGCTTGTTAAGTGTCTAATTTTTTGATCATGTCGACATGATTTTTGTGTCAAAATTAAGTATCGTCTAAAATCGATTTAAACACTTGTTTATTACTAATTTTGACCTCCGCAATCGATTAAAATTAAAATCTCGCGATTTAAAATTTTGAAAAAAAAATTTTGTTGAAATTTTACAGGGGGGACCATTGTCTAAATTTCCAAAATATCAAAAAATTTCAAAAGGTCTATTATGATATAATTTAAATGTAGAATCCCTCAGGTTGTGAAACCATAAACAAAATGTCATTCCGCATGAAAATCGTTTGATTTTTAAGAAAGTTATGATCGGTGAAAAATGAGGGTATTAGGTCTGTCGAGTATGTTACATGTTTAAATTTTTTACCATTTCGACATGATTTTTTGGCCAAAATTAAGTATCGTCTAAAATCGATTTAAACACTTGTTTATTACTAATTTTGACCTCCGCAATCGATTAAAATTAAAACCTCGCGATTTAAAATTTTGAAAAAAAAAATTTTGTTGAAAAATCATAGGGGGGACCCTTACATAAAATTCCATAAAATTCAAAAAAAAAAATTTATAGTTGAGATCTGTTGTTTTAAGCAAACATACAGACAGACAAGACATGGCTTAATCTACTCTGCTTATGATCCTGCGCAAGAATATATACACTTTATGGGGTCTACCACACCTCCTTATGCCTGTTACATACATTTGCACAAAGTTAACATACCCTATTTTTTGACCATTTTCAATGGTCGAAGGGTATAATTAATAACAATGAGAGTGTATCTAATACCTAATACTCACGTGAACCTCTGGGAGAATCATTCTTTTATTTAATTCCAAGAGAACCGATGTAATCAGCTCTGTATCACCTGATTCGGTGGAATATTTCAAGGCCAGCTTGATCTCGCCCATCTTGAGCAGCAACGGAACGTGCAGTGAAGTCTGTTGCTCCAAATTGAGTAGTGTCATGGCCAATTTATCGCGTCCAATTTCATGGGCCTTCTCTGCTATTTTGCAAAAGGAAATTTCCTTAACCGATGAGTTCTTTAAGTTGTCTGCGATAATACGGGCCACCTCATTATCATCTACAATAATATATGTTTATTAGACAGGTGTATGAAATAAAAAAATTAAATGATCCATCTTACCCGGATCATTCATAACTTTATGATAAGCCCAATGTTCTAAGATCCACGACTCGGATAAATTCAAATGCTTGGCAACTTGCATAGCAACTCTATAGCGCTTGCGGGAGACCAGGCGACTTAGTATGACTTCGGGATCGAAATGACAGAATCTACAAAAAAGTTTACCAAATTAAGGAAGTGTCACATAGATTTTTTGATGTTATTACTGGTTGTAAGTAAGTGGTATGGCATTATCCTTGTCTCGCAGTGTATTAAGAACTCTCAATATTTTTATGATACGTATATACATTTCGGGGTTATGGGACGGTATGAAACCTTTGCCAAAGTAAGCTGCCTGTAATTAGAAACTCGTAGTTTTTTTAAATTTAATAGATTTCATAGCTTACTCTCATTAGTCTCTTCTGAGTTTCCATGCAAAATTCATATGTTGCGGATTCGATGCAATCCTTAACCGCCAACTTCATATTTTTGCGGCACATATTCATACAATCATCTGATTGACATGAATTCTCATCGAATAGTTTCAGTGCGAGAAGGAGACAACTGGAGGGCGCTTTACTATAGCGATAAAAAGTATTATACACACATTTAGGCAAACTTTGTATAATTTCATGTGAACTCTGGGTAATAATGCGCACGCCATCTATTTCGGGGACCAAACAAATTATTGGTTCAAATAGGTAATCTCCAGCATCAGCTATTTTCCCAGTACAGGTGGCAATGAGTAAAGTGTGAGAATAAGAAATGACTACAGCCTCAGCATCACAATTGTGGGTATTCATAATCCATTCAATGTGCAACGGAATATCTTTTCGTCCAGTATTAAATTCGCAATACTTTTCCTTCATATCGACACTACCAAGCCATAGAAGTCCGGTGTTGGTATAGAGTGCCAAGCGTTGTTGATTGTATGATAGGGACATTTTGATTATTTGATCGTAAGGATTTTCAAAGAGGTTGGTTATTACGTTTCCCAATGGATTGTCAAACATTGGCTTGATAACTTCGCGATCACGACCAAGCAAGCAGTAGCTTTTGCGACCCTCATTAACAATCGCCCAGCATGAATAATTCGCATTCGAATCTGAAGTAAAGTACGAGTATAGAAATCATGCGTCATTGCGGTGTGTGTCTTCTTACTTGGAATATCGGGAAGTTTGCTTTCGCTTTTGTTGCTGTTCTGTTTCAAATAGATTCGTCCCGATGTTGTCTGAACCGCAATTACAGTACCACTTTTGGTTTGAAAAACTTTTGCTTCCACAATTTTGGTAACGCTTGCCTCCCCGCCAATGCTATAAGATTCCTTTTCTTTGCCAAACATATCGAAGACAAACACCTTTGCATTTTCAAGGACGCAGATGAGATCCTCGGTGTCTGACCAGCCCATACCAATAAGTTTTCCATGATTCCACTGAAAGAAGTAAATAATAAATTATGATTCACATTTTTATTTCCAGTTGCTTACTAATATATGACCCATTTCTTTGCCGCTGGTGTCAAAGATTCGTATTGTATCCTGGGCGTTGCCCTTTACTGGTACCACTTTTGTGGGATCTCGTATGGTTGCAACTGGACCACCAAAGGGTGCAGCTACAACCTGCATGTATTCCAACTGAATATCGCTTGGCCATTCAGGAGTAAGCAACTCCATTTTTCTGCGAGCGTCATAACCGCAAACATAAAAATTTTTTAAAACATTCCTCACGTTTTGTGGTTCTTATTTACATACCTGTAATGAGGTTGCACCAAGAACCAGTCTGTATTGTACACAGTTGACATTTTGATAGATTTATTTAATTAATAAGTTGCTTAAAAATATCAACCGCCTTATTGGATTTCTTTCCTTCTTTCTTTGTTTTTGCACCAGTGTGACTGATTCTGTAACGATCAAATAAACAGTGTTGCCCTCGAAAATATACTAATATACTTATTTTACCGCGGTCATCGATAAGCGCCTTTCATCAGCTGTTTGTTCTCCAGCCAGTGTTACCACACATATTTTTTGATATGTACAGTAGAGTAATCGATATTTAAAATTGATAAGTGAATGAATCGAGCCGGTACACTTTAAATTTGAAATTAATTCATACTTTATTTATTTGCAGTATATTGCACCTTTACAATTTATTATGTAATGTTGCATATGAGTAGTTGTTGCTTAAATTTCTACTTGGCTACTAATACTGTTTGGCTGATCTGATCTGTATATAGTGTTATACTTGTCACAAACATATTCATATGTACCATAAGTATATGTAGCATATATGGCCTCTATTTCCACTATTTGTGTATATTTTACTTTGCTTTGTTTCTAATGGTTTATTTCGTATGATTTTCTCTTGAGCATATCACAGAACAAAAATGATACATAGTTAGTAAAGAGATTGGAGCTTGGAGGATTCGTGTGTTTTGGATTAGAAAGTTCAAAGTGTAAAAATATTAATTGGAGCTTAAAAATATACTTTACTTTTATATAAATGTACGTGTATATATATATATCATCCTATATGCAAATGTCATTTGTCATTGCCGTGTATATGTTTATATAAATTTTGATATCCATAGAAAAATATTGAGCAAGAGTATTTATGGTATTCTTGGATTTGGGTTTGATAGCTGGCCTTTAAACTGAAATTGACGCTCAATTCCTAAATAAAACCAAAGCTCTCTCTATCTCCCTCTCCCTGTCCCTCTCTGCCTCTCTCCCTCCCATCCTAATCTCTACACGAGTATCTTATCATAGGACGGCGGCGGTGATTCATCCAATGGCAGCTGCTTGCCCAGCGCCGTCGGTGTTTGTTCCGGCAACAATATTGCTATATGATACGGCGGTGGACCAGCCGCAGCTGCAGCCGCTGTTGCTGCCGTAATCTCCACCTGACGCTCATCCATGTAACGAACATCGCTTAGCTCCAGCATACAATTGCTGGCATTGCCAGCACCGGCATTAACCCCACGACTATGGCAAACAGCTCCACGGCCATCCGTGCGAGTTGGCAACAAACCTTTGGGTATGCGGCAAAGCGATACCATGCACGCGACCAGAAAGAAGGTGGCCGAAAAGGCGCAAAAGATAAGCACTTCCAGTCCAGTGCCCTGATGGTCAAAGTAGAACTTGGCACCGGCCACAAACACCGAAGCCAGCACCAAGGAGGCGCACATGCCGCACTTCAAATGGCTGGGCAGCAGCTGCGAGTCGGCATGTTGCAGCAGTGCATGATGTTGCTGCTGCAATTGGTTGCTGTGCACAGTGGTCTGTGCGAGTGCAATGGGCGTGGCCTGTGTTGTAGCCTGAGTGTTGTTTGCTGCTCCTGCTCCAGCTCCAGCTCCAGTTGCTGTTGCTGCAGTTGTTGTTGCTGTGGCATAACGCATATTGCTGCTGGAGTTGTGTCGTCGTGGCGTTGCATAGCGGCTGTTGCTGCTGCTGCTGTTGCTGATGTTGACATTGTTGCAGCTGCTGGCATTGTTGCTGCTGCTGCTGTGGTGGTGATTATGATAGGCGCTGTACGCATCGTCGCTGTGGAGTTGGCGGCGAGATTAGTGATTTGGAAAGACTTTCGACTACAAATTATCCAAAATCATCATAAATAATCTAAATAACTTTGAATGAAATAATAACGAAAACAATAAAAGGTTTTTTTGGGTATTAAATAAGGAAAGTAAAGAGCAATATTGCTGTGCAAAATCAAATATTATATATAATACTTACGCATAGACGCCAGCATGTTGTGGTTGCTGTTGGTGGTGCTGGTGTTGGTGCTGTGACTCATGTTGCCGCACAGGCACAGCCATGTTGCCGAACTGCGGATGATGATAGTTGTAGCTGTAGTGTTGCTGCTGCAGCTGCTGCAGTTGCTGTTGCTGCTGTGGTCTAGGCTGATATCGCTGCTGATGCTGCTGCTGCTGCTGTTGTTGCTGCTGATGATGATGATGGTAGTGCGATCCACGTGCAACTAGTGGAACAATA
The DNA here is from genome assembly GCA_018904105.1 of Zaprionus tsacasi. Classification (NCBI taxonomy): domain Eukaryota; kingdom Metazoa; phylum Arthropoda; class Insecta; order Diptera; family Drosophilidae; genus Zaprionus; species Zaprionus tsacasi. Next base: position 5,402 of record JAEIFR010000019.1, on the reverse strand, counting down.
GTTCCACTGCCCGTGAGCACAGCCGCTGATGAGGCGGTGGCATTGGCATTGTTGTTGTTGCTGGCAGTTGTTGTTGTCGTTATGGCATGGCTGCCGCTGTTGTTGTTGTTGCTGCTGCTGCTGGTGCTGTGGTGGTGCAACAGTTGCTGATATTGCTGCTGCTGCTGCAGGCTGGCATGTGCATTATTGTTGCTGCCGCCATAATGCGCCTGGCGACTTGTGCCCGACTGGCAATCCCCGCCATAGGGCGCCAGGGAGCGATGCACTGAAGCCAGTGCCTGTGCCTGAGCCTGATTGTGGCTGCTGCCGCTGGCGCTGCTGCTACTGCTGGGCACCACCAAGTGGCTGCTGCTGCTGTTGCTACTGGACTTGCTGCGACGCGGCGGATGACCGTAGCTGAGACCGCCGCCCGCATGCGACAATGAGGCAGCAACTCGCGAGCGTCCAAATCCGCATTGCTGCGAACGTTTGTCTATCCAGAAATGCATCTCCACGCGTTCGACACTTGACTGCAAATAAAGAGGGAAACACAGAAAACTTATTTGATGTTAGGATTGCGAAAGGGTATGCGAAGCCAGACAAAGCGCATGAGTCATTTGGCATCAACTGCTGCTGCTGCTGCTGTTGCCCTCCAGACGGAACAAGGAATCTCTCTGTCTCATAAAGAGACTAACACACATACAGAGACACAGAGATACACAGATACATATACATTGCTAAGCAGGAAACGTGCACATCGGTTTTTATTATGCTGCTGCACACTCTCCAAGTCTGTCTGTCTGCTGTTTCCTCTTTGTGCGTTATTTCAAGTTCAACTACCCCGTAATGAAGTGGGCAACAGACACGGCAGCAGCAGCAGCAGCCCCAAACGACAGTCTGGCTGCCTGGCTGCCTGTCTGCATAGGTAACAAAGGTTTGGCGCCTGGTCAAAAAACTCCCCAAATGTTAAACAACACCAATCAGAGCAATATTCCGAACACGCTTTCACTTCCCGTGTCATTGGCAGCAAACCCAAAACACAAAAGCCAAGCGCGCCAAAAAATAAACGCAGTCATTCTCACAGGGTAGCGGGGGTGGGCGGGGTAGCGACTGGGGGGTTTGTTTGTCGAGTTTAGAAACAAGGCGTCCTGAGCATCGCACAGTGGTCTCAAGTTACAACAAAAATACCTCATTTAAAATATTATATATAATTTTAATAGAAATACACGTTTTCTATAGAATTACTAGTAATTGAAGTAGCCTATTCGGCGCCTGGTGCGTCAGCTGTTTCCGTGGTGTAGCGGTTATCACATCTGCCTAACACGCAGAAGGCCCCCGGTTCGATCCCGGGCGGAAACAGATGGTATACTTTTTTTTTTGTTTTTTAAATTTAGGATGATACACTTTTTTCTTTTTTTTTTAATTTAGTAACACGTTTATCATATTTTTATTTAACATAATAAGAAATATGTGCTCAACTTTGCTATATTTATTTATTCCTCTTTAATAGTATTTAAAATGTTCTGTAGTTATTCCTTTTTCAATATTTGCAGTCTAAATTACAAAGTTCCCTCAACCCACTGTTTGCTTTGTACGGTGGTTTTCTGTGTTTACATTTGCGTTTTCCGCTTAACTCGCTTAGCTGTTCGTTGAACTGTTCCCAGTGGGGTCTCTGGCTGGCTTAGGTCTCTCTGGTTTGTGGCTGCGCTATACGACATTAACCTATCAACAATGACAACCAAAAAGGAAACGTATAAAGGAAAAAAAAGTAAAACGCATAGAAATAAAAATGTTCACAAATAATAAAATTCTTCGACGTTTAAATTCATTTTGTTGCGTTGCTTTCATTCGCTGCGAACCATCAACTTAGCTTGAAGAGGAGAGGCGAAAGAAAAGTGCCTGTCCAAGTGTCTATTCCCATCGCTCCCACCATCAAAGTTCAAAGTTCATTGCTTTCGCATTGTCATCGACTTCTTGAGCGAGAAAAGTTACACAACGCCACTCACAGAGCAGCAGAAGCAGCAGTGCACAAATAAATAAATACTCAAGCACGAGCAAAAGTAATAAAATAAACATACTCGTATTTAAAAGAGACATTTTGACAACCTTTTGATAGGTTCATTTCAGCTTCTTGTTCGGTCCCATCTCCATCCCCATCCCATCTCCATGCTCGTCGTATATTTGCCCAGCAATTTGCTTCAAGGTTCAATGCATTGTGCACACTTGATTTGTACTTTCCCATTATCTATCCTCTCTCTCTCTCACTCTCCCTGCCCATTTCCTATGCGAATACCCAATGGATTTGGCATATTATGATTACAGTTGACTTTCGCCGTATAGAGTTGAATTTACCTCAAGTGGTCAAGTGTTCTTGGTATCTGTCGGCAAAATATGAATGGGCATTGACTCTGAAAGTGATCAAATTTCTGGAGAAACTTTTCTATAGTTCATCTACTGTTTTAGCTTGACCCCAACTTGAGGTTCAATCTTTGTCTCACACTTATCATTTATCCTTTGTCTGCGACCATAAAACAAATCCGTTTTTTTTTTGCATGTTTTTCGATTTTATCTATCAAATATTTATATCACTCTAAATTCCGAACATAATTGTACTATACTATTTTATACGTATCTTATGGAATGTGCATAAATTATTGACTCAATAAACATTTTATTCTACGCATTATCTGATTTTGGTCAGCTCCTTGCTGTGTTTCCACACATTAAAATAACAACAACATCAAAAATTGGCAAATCACTTGGGGGGCATTCCACAAGGCGCATAAATAGATTCAACTGGTGTATTTCCTCACTAAATCACTACTGTAGCTGGGGTCAGTTTTGGCAGCAATTTTAAATAAACTATTGCGCCGGCCAACTTCCAACTGTTTCCGTGGTGTAGCGGTTATCACATCTGCCTAACACGCAGAAGGCCCCCGGTTCGATCCCGGGCGGAAACAGATGAAACAATTTTTTTTGTTTTTTTATATATTTCATTTTTTTTTAAGAAATCTACTTCAGCATGTGAATTTAATAATTTTAAAATAAATAAATCTATTGTTTGCATGAATAAATAAAAGTAAATTAAATATAATATATAAATTATATATTGTAGCTCATCAGATTTCAAAATCGTATTTATTTGCGTATTGTATAACTATTTAGTTACTCTTATATTTGATTAGATTAGATTATATGCGTTATCAATCGTTAAAAGTGCACATGTTTCTAAATTTGTATATATGTATTATCGTTATTTTTAAATACAAATACTCGCATTTTATAGCCATAAAAAAACTATGAACTTATTTATGCGCATACATATATGTATGTATATGCTGAAACAACATACCTAATATTTATCAAGGCTTTATTTACCCTTCACTATTTCTTATTGTTTAAATAACTTGTTTGCCGTACATGCTTTGCAGCTGTTTGAAAAGCATTTGAACGAACTTTGTACCGTAAGTACATGTGCGACATTTGGCTCACGTGTTTTCAACTGTTTCCGTGGTGTAGCGGTTATCACATCTGCCTAACACGCAGAAGGCCCCCGGTTCGATCCCGGGCGGAAACAGATGGTAAACTTTTTGTTTTTTTTTTAAATAGATTAAAGAATTACAAGCCGTATAACTTGCAATTTATATTGCAAACGTGAAATTCTTTGTCATAGAAAGTATTTCTAAAGAATGCAAAGCAATTTCTATCGACTGCTTTCATAAATAAAGTTTTCCGCCCACCCAAGTACCCCACGAGGGAAAGTCTTTGTCTAGACTTTTGACATTTGCGATGGGGCCATGCCAGACATTTTTTCTTTCTTCCTGCTGTCTTAGACTTGCACCATATACATATACATACTTCCTTATCTCTGCCCAATTTATAAAATGGATGCGCCCCGAAAAGAGAGAAAGAAATATGCCAAACAAAACGGGAATTGAAAAGTGGCAGCTTGCAGGCGGGCAAACCTTTCACTCTCACTTTGTTAACTGGACTTTTCAGCCTTTTTATTTGATGCTTTGCTTTTGCTTTTGCCATTAACCTTTCCGCCTCGCATCGCCTCGTCTTGCCTTGTCGTTTGCCTTGGCGGGAAGCGAATATCTGCACGTTCTTGTTGTTGTTGTTGGAAATACTTTGCAAAGGGGGGCGGCATGTGGCTTGGGTCACAAGTAGGTGTAGGTGTGTAGGTGTATGTGTAGGTGTCTCTGTCCGGCTGTCCCGCTGTCCAGCTGTCTGTCTGTCAAGCAGATTGCGACTTTGGCACACGCTGCGAATGAGCAATGCGAGCAATTTCAATGCAATTTCGTTGCGTTGGTGTGTGTGTGTGTCTCTGTGTGTGTGTGTGTGTTGCTGGATGCATGTGCAGGTGTGTGGGTTTGCGCATGTATGTGTGGGTGCCTGCGACTGTGTTTGTTTTCAAGTGCAGGCCAATTTGCATGGCATTTTGTTAACACTTTTTTATCGCTTACCTACTGCGAGTTTTTGTTACCAACTTTCCCGTTTTTTATTTATTTTTATCTATGCTCCACTTTATTTATTGCACATTTGTGGCACCTTGTGTGTTGCACGCATATTGCTGTCGTGTTGTTGTTGTTGTTGTTGTTGCACGAGAGAGTCCTTGAACGCTCAACTGACCTGATACGATACACACACTCGCCCGCACACACACACACACACGCACAGCCCACGGCACACACAGTGCAAGAGTGCAAATGGCAACAAGGAGAATCTTCACTTTTTGCCAGCCTTGAATCCAAAAAACACGCGACAATTCTTCTGCCAATCCTCCGCACCGCAGCAAATAAATTTATTTGATTTTCAAGTTTCGATATATTCGCGAATTGTTTCACAAGTGCGCGAATTGTATTTTATGTATTCAGTATTGTTTTGTTTTATATACGAATACGTGAAAAATATCTGGCTAAAACTGCTGCCTGCCTCTGCTGCTGCTGCTGCTGCTGCTGCTGCTGCCTCCTGCGCAAGGACCCGCAGCGAACTGACAACGCCAACTGAATTTCTGAATGCAGCTAGCAAAACATTTTCACTTTTCATGAGTTCAGATTCAAGATTATTTCTACTTTTTCTCCCGTTTCTCCGTCTCTCTCTGTGTGTGTGTGAGTGTATATGGATTGCTTTGCAAAGCAAACTCGAGACAGCCAACATTTGTTTTTGTTTTCAGTATTGGTTACGATAGATGTGTGTGTGTGTGTGTGAGTGGGTGGCCCCTGCATGGCCTATGAATGGGGCCTCACTTGGCTCTCAAAACATACGCCAGCTGCACAACGTCTGCGCACTGCCAGCATTGCAATGCCATTGTGAATGGTTCGGGACTTGGCTAAGCTTAGCAAGTACTGCTACCTGCTGCAAGAGAGAGGGATATTTTAACATGAAACTACACAGATCAAGCGATAGATGGCGCCTTAAGC